>NQII01001220.1:221634-332366 GCA_002778355.1 Clitarchus hookeri
AAAAAAAAAAAAAAAAAAAAAAAAGATAATTCCCAATTTTCAAGAAGGTCTAACTTCATTAATAATCACGTCAGATCATAAGCTGCATTATGTTTTCCACCCAATTTTCCATAACGAATCATGTTGAAAAGTTTGTACTTGGAGTTCAGGATAATAGTTCTTAGGAAACAGCTGCTGAATGGGAAAACTGAATATTGGTTCTCTTTATCTTCTTGACAAAGAGTGAAATGAGTGAACCAGGATTTTCCAGAGCTTGTCTAATGAACGGAGTTCTTCAGTTGGAAAAGTAACTAAAATGCGCATATGTTTAAAGTGTAGGTTGTCGTCAAGGTTACCGCCACCTTAAGAGTCCGTGCGTTTGAAATGCTGGTTGTCATCATGGATATCGCCACCTTAATAAGTGTACATGTGTTTGCAGTGTAAGTTGTTGTCAATGACACCACCACCTTAAGAGTGAGTGTGTATGAAGTGTAGGTTGTGATCACGAGTCCATATGTGTGACGTGTGATCGCAGGTGCGCGGGGCACCAGAGCCCGAGGTACGCTGGTGCAAGGACAACTGGCAGGTGTACGAGGATGCGTGCCCCAGGATCAGCACGGCGGTGGAGGACGGGCAGTGCCGGCTCGCCATCAGCGACGTGCAGGATGAGGACGAAGGCCGCTACATGTGCGAGGCCACCAACAGGGCGGGCCGCGCCTCCACCTTCGCCCGCCTCGTCGTCGTCGCCGACCCCAGGATCATGCAGGCTGACGCCGACCTCAAGAGGTAACCGCCCTTCCTTCCTTCCTTCTTACCCCCAATACCTTCTTCCTTTCCTTCCTTCCATCTTTCCTTCCTTCCATCTTTCCTTCCTTCCTCCATTCATTCTTCCATTCCCTTGTCTATTTATTCCTTACCTCCCTACTTTTCTCACTTCCTTCCTTTCTCACTTCCTTCCTTTCCCACTTCCTTCCTTTCTCACTTCCTTCCATTCTCCCTTTCTTCCTTCTTCACTTCCTTCCTTCTTAACTTACTTCGTTTCTCACTTCCTTCCTTTCTCACTTCCTTCCTTTCCACTTTCTTCCTTCCTCACTTCCCTCGTTTCTCCCTACCTTCTTTCATCCCTTCCTTCCTTTGTCCCTACCTTCCCCTTTTTTTTCTTTCCTACCTTCCTTCTTCACTCCCTCACTTCTTTCCTACCTTCCTTCTCGTAGCCTCGCGTCACGTCCACCACTCCGCACAGTGGTGCAAATTACCCGTTTTCCTTGACAAAATTGAAAGAATAAAAATTTTATATCATTTGTCAAATTATTCCAGACCACTATTTGCATTTTCCAAGGCCAGAAACAAGAGACATGTTTCTTTTCTTAAGCCGTGAGAAGTTTACAGAGTGTATATCTTGCATATACTGTTTTTGCAAGGTACTGGAGTCGCAGATGGTTCATGTTCCTGTGCTCGTAGATGATATGGAAATGCAGTAATTACATTTGATAATCAAATAAAAATTTTTTTAATGCTACCAATAATATACATATATTAATTAATTTATATTTTTTGCGAATAAGGTTTATATTTGTTTACAATTACGTACTTTCTAATCATACAAAATTGGCCCAACGAAGCCCAAAGTACTGTATATGTTTTGGCAATCAAACTAGAAAATCTGTCCTTACAACATAAAAAAAATTAAGTGCCACCTTTTGCCAGCTCCGGGGGGAAAACGGGAATGAATGGCGGTGCCGCGTTTATGGTAACTTTGTGGCGTGATGATGATTATAATGACAAGCAAGATTACATTAGTTGCTGGTAATTTTAATTAATTAATTTTAATTGTTAACACAAGAATTTTTTATCGCCACGTTAACGAAGTAAGAATGATGATTGATTTGACATCTTCATGTTACAAACTGCAGTGATACGTTTATTATTTGCTGTTTATAGGTGCAGGGACGTAGAATAAGTGATAGGAATAACGACACATTGCTGTACCCAACTTCACAGGTTTCGTCCGTGTGACACAATGAGCACCTTTCCGCACTTTCTTAACGTGACGGACATTGTTACTGACCGAGATGTTTTTTTTCGAGGTACTCTCATCTCCCTGATTAGCGCCTTCCATCGCCACTTCAGTTTATGCTCTCGCTCAATGTCTGACTTCAGAAATGAGAGCTGCCAACTCGAAAGCCTGGTAAAGTGAGCTCCTTTGAAATCCACCTTTGGAAAATGTCACTGTGTATATTTTGACGGGTACATTGAATGACATGCGCCCAGTAAAGTTAGTTACGACCGAGGGAAAGTAGTGCCGTGATTTAACATCGAATTAGAAGAGTTAAGTAAACACTTGTGAAAAATGCAATAATTTATTTTGCTTTCTGATTTTTAATGCATATAAGTGTAAGAAATAGCACATTTCTAAAATATTTACTTTTCTAATAACTTTACAGTTTTACTTGACCAACGCACGAATAAAGTGATCAGGCTCATGGCAATGTTGGTTTATCGTGAACAGCCTTTACCATGAAAGTGTTACGCCACCGTAAAGCGCACCTCTTCAGACATGTTATTTCGTATTATCGTTACTTACTAGTAGACTACCGAGTGTGCCCAGGCATGCCACAAAATAGATGAGTATGCAAAAGCAAAATTGCATGGCTGTTAATTTCATGTAAGCGTAGTCAGATCGTGTACAATGAGTGAGAGACCGGAAAACGGACCTTCCCTCTAATTGGCTGTTGCACTCAAAAATTCAAGAGTTGGCTATGTTCCACAACCCCTCACCCAGGTGTTCGATTCATTATTCATACATTGGAAAGTAAATGTTACACATATTTTCACTGTGCCTCAAATACCTACCCTAAAATGTTCGCCAGTTCTCGGACTATGAAGAGAGACTAGGGGTAATGATAGAACCCTGGTCAGACCACACACTTAGTATTAAGTGCGATGTTCTCAGTACTTGTGGAAGGGTGCACACTTAGTACTGAGTGCGAGGTTCTGAGTACTTGTGGAAGGGTGCGCCCTTGCTCTACACACTTAGTACTGAGTGCGATGTTCTCAGTACTTGCGGAAGGGTGCGCCCTTGCTCTACACACTTAGTACTGAGTGCGAGGGTCTCAGTATTTGTGGAAGGTTGCACCCTTGCTGTGCCCATGAATTCTATTGGGGGCTCGAATCTGGTCAACTCAGGGGCTAAGCTGGGACACCTGCGTTGATAAAGCATCTCTATCCCTCGCCCATTAGGGGACTGTCGTGCTTCACGGCTGGTGCTTCGGTGACGCAAAACAGATAAATGATTCATTGACATTACAGTTTCCGTGGACTTTATTCTACCCCATTTTACTGAGGATGGTCTTCTATTCAAGGCGTTTAGCAAGTGCAGTTACGTAACACGTTATTTCTTTATTGCGAACATATTGTATTCTGGTTGGCCTAGGAGACTAAGGGGAAGTAACAATCTTCCGTGCGGTGTCCTCGCCCTTAAACATTAGGGGTCCTTCAGATTGATAGAATTTCAAGGTGAGATACAAGTGAGTCGCCTACATCAACCACTGCGTGAACGCCAGTTCTGTTGGTCTCTGTATTTCCGAATACCACTCTTCTATTGATCCACACGTCACCGAAAACGCTTGCTGTACACCGTTCATTACTGGCCAGCTGTCGGACAATATAACGCTGAGTCGGGATCTCCACAATCGAATATTATTTTCTGATTCACCGGGATCATTTGAGTAATTTACGCGCTGAGTTCTACCGACGTAACATTGCGTCGTTGCGGACTAAATGGAAACTTCTGGCAACAGAATATTAGGTCACCGCTTGTCTTCAGATTTGGCCAATGTCGTAATATTACGGAAGACTCTATACAATAAAGTATAAGACGCAGGACCAGCATAGTCGAAGCGTGGTTGGACCGCCCACCCGAACGACAAACTCTCCACTCCCGAGCGGCCTGAAGAATGTATGTGGCGAAACAATATTTTGGGTGCAGAAACTTTGGAAGGCATTTGGAGGGAGATAGTTAAAGCACCATATGAATAACCATATTCTATTGACAGTCTGCTACATTCCTAACAACCAAAAATCTGAACTAGAGTACGCTAGGACTCAGGCCAGGTTAGCTTTGTTGGAAAGACAGCAGGGATGTAATGCATCCGTTATAAAAGTCAATAAATAACAGTATTATTATAATTTGTAGTCTTGTTAGTTTTCATATTTAATCATGCAGCTGGACCCTTCCGACCATGATCGTTTAGCATTTTATTTTCGGACAGCGAGATTCCGAATTTGAAAACCCGCTAATGCATGGATATAAGTACTGTAATTTTTAGGATCTTCGTTTACTTTGGTACGTAAAACAGGCGTTTTTTCTCAATCCACCTGCCGGTCTAAAAGCAGAAGGCGTTAGTAAATGCAATTAAATGAAAGTAAAATTATTTTGTGCTCTCGTTGATCTCTCAACATTTTCTCCCCAGCCCCTATTGCAGAGCTTAGGCACTCTTTCTCCTTCCTCACTTTGTGATAGGCTAAACTTTCTTTTTTTCTGAGTGCTATGGAGTCTTTTTTCCTATCTGATTTGTGGTGTGTGAATTAAGGCCATAAAACGGATAACCAAAATGTATGCGAACTGAAGTTATGGTTCTTGTAATATTGACGACAGGTAGTAACAGTCCAAGTTTTTTTTTTAATGGAATTCATTTTGGTATTATCTGTTTACATTTAGGTTTCAACGGCCACTGTGAATCTACATGTAAAACTTGCAGTACGTGTAAAAAGCTCCAATTCAATTTAAATTTGCTTTAAATACGTGAAAACTGAGAAGGTTTGCTAACTGACGTAAATGCACAGAGTTTTAGTTAGGCCTGTATATTTGCAATTTATATTAATACACGGTCAAAACGTACTATATATTAGCGTTTTCCACAATTTCACCAATACATCAAAGAAAGTAAGTCGTTTCACATATATGTAATTCGTTAAACCCTTTGATAGCCATAGAGTTGGTAGTGTTTGTCAGTCTTTTTAAAGTGCAGTTTACTGCAAGAAAATTACCTTCTTTGGTGGGGAAAACATTAATTTTGCCAACTGTTATTGTGGCGAGAAAAAAAAAGTCATTTTTGGCTGTCCAAATAACTGTACATTAGTTTTTCCAAAATAAGGACATGTTATTCTAATTAACAGAGAAACAGTTAAGTGTCGATTTCAAAATAATTTCTGGTTCAGCACAAAATTTTGGTTGTGTGCGTTGCCACAAAATGTTTATTTACAAGGTATAGCTACATTGTCACTGGAAGGATTGGAGGTATCGAAATTTGAGCTTTTCACTGCGTCAAGATCGTTTGGTACCCATGAGCTTCAGGGAAGAGAACCCTTAAAATTAAGTCTTGAAGATAATTTGTATAAAGTACAAATTCATTTTGAAATGCTGGGTGATCAAACCAACTTGTCGCGACTTGGTCCTGAAAGTCAGGACTCGATACTATTGTCAGAGGATATAATAAACTCTGTCTGCCCAACTTGTTTTGCAGCGCTGATTGAGGTAGATAAAATCAGTCCGTTCGGAGAATTATAAAAGTTTGCAAGTCAGCACCTGGTCATGATTGCACTTCAAGGAAACATCATCGATTACAATGGAACAAGGTTCTCTGCCAATCAGCAATTGATGGTATCGTTTTAAAAAAAACCACCCTAGTTTTCGCTTCTGCGTACTTATTTATCTTGCGTACTTATATGTTATCAATGTACAGATCACTAATCCAACATTTTCCTATCTGACTGAATATAAAATCCCCAATATATATTACTTCAATAACACAGATGTCAAAAGATGCCGCTTCTTAGTTTTTCCTTCAAGAGATACAAACTTCGCCGCAGGCTACGTACAACAAGTGCATGATCGTGAATTTAAACCTCACTTTCGTTATGAGTTTACGTGGCGACGGAAACGTGAACTAAGTAAAGGTAATGAGTAATCCATCTTCTTTATAGCATTTGGAAATTGAAGTATGCAACAAAACAGATCATCAGCGCAATTGTTAAAACTTTTCAATGGACGTTTTACCTACGTGAAAATTCTTGGCTCCTAGACTCTGTGGTCAGCGAGACACATTAAATTCATAATTTATTAGAGCTAAGGAGTATTGCTGATTTTATCGTTTTGTCCTTAATCATTTTCTGCTGCATTAATCTTTCTTACAACGATTATGTACACAACTTTTTGCCGTACATTTTGGTATACTGTATTCTATTTACTTAAATCGCAATCTTATTAAAGCGCAAAACAACATTACTTGATTGTTAGCATATATTTATTTGAAAAACCAGTTTCAATATGATTTGCTTCAAAATAATGTTAAACGTTTTATAAAATATTTTTACATTACTATTTATTTTATGCTACAGGTTTAATATAGTTAAATGTTTTTAAAATTAAATTTTTGTCTCCGTGTTACTTTGTTTTCAGTTCTCCGGTAATATTTTTATCTTGAAAATTTTCATTTGTTTGATGCTAACCCCCACCTGTGGGGTACTAGGGTCCTCAGTTAATGTTCGATGGCACAGACTATAGGGTGCCTTGAAGGTTGAGGGAATATCACACAATTACTTCATCACATATTGGGTTTTAACATAATTAATTTCCCGGGAATTTATTCATACATTCCCGGAACTTTTCCGGGAGTTTATGCATACTTTCCCGGCACCTTGTGCCGAGAATTTACTCATACTTTAACGCCCTGCGAGTTCTTGGCCTGAAGGGCTGATTACAGTGTTCTGGCTACGTTTCCGATGCTGTGGGAGCATTAGATGACAGGACACGTCCCTGAGTGACGAAGTTGTTACTTATCTGTACTTGTTGTGGGGTAGAGGTTCCGGCAGTTGAGGTCTAGTGAGTTGGGGTGGCCCGGATACGTTCCGGCAGTTGATGAGATCTGGTGAGCAGGATGGCCCTGTTATAGGCCCTCAGACTGGCTGTTGTTGGTATACTGCACTCAGTTGGCTTCCTCTAGACGTTGCACTTCTCGTTGAAGCTCACCACTCTCGGCGTATGGTTGTAACTGACTACTTACTTCCCTACCTTGTCCCGGCAAGGGACCCCTGGCGGGCCCCCACCCGTCCTTCTCAGCTATGGGCTGCACTGGACTAATCCCACTAGCTCGACAAGACGCCCCCTCATTGGAGGTCACCACTCGACTCCGCCTTCTCGGTGCGTTATTGTAACTGACTAACTGGTGACTGGTGACTGACTGACTTGACTGACTGACTCGCATCCCGGCGTGGTGAAACTACTCGTCCGACGAAACTCTGGTAACTGTTTAAGTGATTCTGCCCTGCGCCCCAAACCCCACGTTTCGCGTCCCGATATGGCTGACCCCTTTATGTTGTGATTTTCCTGGCTACCTGCGTATCCCAGTGTGGTGGTACCGAACGTCGCGCCACCTGCCGCTCGTCGGCTTTCCGGCGACGGGGTTTCACTGACTGACTGATGCGACTGACTCACTTGGCCGNCACTCAGTTGGCTTCCTCTAGACGTTGCACTTCTCGTTGAAGCTCACCACTCTCGGCGTATGGTTGTAACTGACTGCTTACTTCCCTACCTTGTCCCGGCAAGGGACCCCTGGCGGGCCCCCACCCGTCCTTCTCAGCTATAGGCTGCACTGGACTAATCCCACTAGCTCGACAAGACACCCCCTCATTGGAGGTCACCACTTGCCTCCGCCTTCTCGGTGCGTTATTGTAACTGACTAACTGGTGACTGACTGACTTGACTGACTGACTCGCATCCCGGCGTGGTGAAACTACTCGTCCGACGAAACTCTGGTAACTGTTTAAGTGATTCTGCCCTGCGCCCCAAACCCCACATTTCGCGTCCCGATATGGCTGACCCCTTTATGTTGTGATTTTCCTGGCTACCTGCGTATCCCAGTGTCGTGGTACCGAACGTCGCGCCACCTGCCGCTCGTCGGCTTTCCGGCGACGGGGTTTCACTGACTGATTGATGCGACTGACTCACTTGGCCGGGGTCTGATCTCCCCGGCCTCGGTTTATCTTGGTGCGCGCTCCTAACTGACTGGTGGNGCGCCACCTGCCGCTCGTCGGCTTTCCGGCGACGGGGTTTCACTGACTGATTGATGCGACTGACTCACTTGGCCGGGGTCTGATCTCCCCGGCCTCGGTTTATCTTGGTGCGCGCTCCTAACTGACTGGTGGACTTCACTGACGTAACTGATTCTCCCGGCGCGGAGTATCGCAGCCTCCGACTGCCCCGATATGACTGACCGACGTACCCGATATCACTCACGTCCTTCAACTGATCAACTGATCCCCACCCTCCCCGACCTCCCCGATAAGAGACTTATATTGTCTCTTGGTTCCCTCCCTAGAATCCTACATGTGTCTCCCTTGTTGGTGTATGGAAGAGGGAGGAGTGCGCAGTACAAAGCACTTTATCCACGCGCCCTGGTTCTTGATGTTTGNGGTCTGTGCCCTAAAACTTACCCTGTCAGCTCGCCTTCTGCAGCGCATGTCCCAGTTGCCCCGCGATTTGGCTAAGGGGGGAGGGGGAGGAGGAGTGCTCGTGGCACCCTTCCAAGCTTGTCAGCCGTTTTCTCTTGTGTGCTCCTTCAGCAGGTGTTTTTGATGTCGGGCGGAAATTGCCCTACTATCTCGTCATTTCTCGGCGTTTACAAATTTCACGGGAGATTGCTAGGGGTGGTGGGAGAGGAGGCTCGTGGGCGGCAAGTGCTACCTCACCGCGGCTTGACCTCGGCATACGTTAATGGGTAACACGTGTCGCCCGGAAGGCCCTACACTGGTAAAGCTGCCGGGAGTGGAGGAGAGTTGTGACAGCGCCGCTCTACTTACTATATGCGCCACGCATCATATTAATACACAATATTGACAGCCAGACATGTTAATTCCAGTGCAGTGGTTCCGGGAGAGAAATATCTTATCAGGTTGTTCTTAAACATCGTGCATTAAAAAAAGTACTATTGCGAAATGGTTGATGCCCATTTTTAAACTAAAAATCGCTGTAGGTGCACTTCATATTTTCATAACTACATTAAATATCTATATTTCCTTTTCGGAATGTCATGATATGTTAACAAAACACCANCACTTCATATTTTCATAACTACATTAAATATCTATATTTCCTTTTCGGAATGTCATGATATGTTAACAAAACACCAAATCAAAAATTATATATAACCAACACTTTGCAAATGTCATTGTTTTAATATCCCCTGTAAACTGCCTGTGTATTTTTTTTAGAGAAAAAATTATATCAAAGAGTACTTAAGGATACAGAGGTGAAACAGCCGCTTCTTCCGCGTACTTCGTACTCACACGCCAACAAAATGGCGTCACTAGTCACCAAAATGCTGGAACGCCATTCGCCATTCAGCGCATTGTATCCTACACCGTAAAAAATGTCTGTATTCGTACGAGGAATTTTTGGAAACAAGTTGCCAAATATATGTTTGTAACACTACAAATTACTTTGCGTAGAATATGGATATCTAATGTTGAGTTTTGACAAGCAAATGTTGTAGACTTCAAGTTTATCATACATATTGAGCTGCAAAAACATGCTTGTATGTTTCCCAAAATAATGTATCGTAAATGTATAATATTTCAGCTTTAGAGTTACAAGAAAATATTTGGCAACCAGTTACCGAAGAATTGCCCGCAACAAGTACAGACATTTTTCACTGTGTACCACTGCGATTCTTTTCGNTTGCCAGCCGGCAGTCCAGACAATAGAGAACATTTCGCAGCATGGAGTAGCTAATCAGACACAATGTCTGTTCACAGAGCCTCGCGCAGTCAATAAGAGAATTGGTAGGCGCACATGAAAAGAAGCGTCACGCCATTTTAGTCTCTGTGCGCTAATATTCTGTAACGAGGTCGCTGCGATTCTTTTCGCGAACCTACCCTAATTCTAGGTGTTAAGCGTGCGTCCGAGAAATGGGCGGTACTAAGCCCCATACGCCTCCAGTGGAAGGAATTCACGCAGGGATACATGCATCGCGGGAGAACAAGTCTGGGCAGCCATCGGGGCCATGACTACCTCCCTAGTGCACCACACAGTTAATCTATAACTAGGAAGAGGGAGAGAGGGGAATTCCGGAGCAGACATCGTATTAACACTCACCGCAGCAAATAATAAAAAAATTATTACATGCATAAATAGAAAATCCTACAGGAGAAAGATGAATAGGAACCATACTCTTTATTAGTGGGTGGTGAAAGATTGTAGGCTGTTCACGTTTAATTAAGAACTTTTGAAGTCAACCTATGAAAAATGTCACTGCCCCTACGAGCATATATTTTAACGGGCAGTTGGTAACGACGGAAGGAAAGTAGTTCCATGTTTTAATTTTGAACTGAAAGTGTTAGGTAAACAATCATAAGTACTTAAACTATTTATTTTGTTTGCTGGTTTTTTAATGCATGTAAATATAGAAATTAGTATATTTGAAATATATTTACTTCTCTAGTACTTCGACAGTTTCATTTGACCGACTAGTGAATAAAGTGATCAGGCCCATGGCAATGTTAATTTTACATGTGGTGGAAGAATACATTTGAAAGTACAAGTATACCTTTAGCAGGGCTTTCAAAAGTGCCTATAGGCTGTTCACAGTTATTTTAGAATTTTTGAAATCAACGTTTGAAGAATGTCACTGCCCCTACCTGCACAAATTTTAACGGACACGCTTACTGGCACGCTCCCAGTAAAGTTAGTAACTACGGAGGGAAAGTAGTTCCATGTGTCAGCGTTGAATTAAAACNGCTTACTGGCACGCTCCCAGTAAAGTTAGTAACTACGGAGGGAAAGTAGTTCCATGTGTCAGCGTTGAATTAAAACTGTCATGTAGACACTTTTGGATATTAAAATGGTCACTAGTGCTTTATAATTTTCTAATGCAAGTAATTGTAAAAATTAACATATTTGTAATATATTTGTTGTTATAAAAATTTTACATTTTCACTATACTGACGCACGAATAAAGTGACCACGTCCACTGCAATGGTAATTTTACTTATGGCGGAAGAATACGCAATGAGCATATAAGTGGATCTTTAGCAGGGCTTTCAAAAGTGCTCATTTTACCGTGAACAGCCTAGAGAGGACAGATGGTGGCACTTGCTTAATTTCGAAGATCACTGCATCTCCGGCTGCTGGAAGCGCTACGTTCCATTGTTGCAGAGGCATTCTGGACGACGACGCGGACAGGGAGATCCCACCACAGTTCACGATGAGGCTGAGAGACCGCAGGGTCCAGATGACCTACCCCGTCAGGCTGACCTGCCAGGTCATGGGCAACCCGCAGCCGGAGGTCACCTGGTCTAAGGACGGCCAAGCCATACAGCCGAGTGGTAAGTGTGTTCGCCGTCATGTGTCACTTGAGCCTTGTAGATCACGAATTACCCCGTCGCTCGACCGTGAAGTCCTCCACTGCATGCCATCATTTCTACGGTGTCTATGGCGTAGGAATATGTTGCTGCTCATGAGCACAGGAGGGTTGCGAGTGAGAGCTGGAGTTTGTAGCGTGGGACTGAGGTGTGGGAATATGTTGCTAAATGGTAACGAGAGGTACGAGTGTTAGCTGGGTGTTGGCGTGTGTGTCTGTGGTGTGGGGATGTTGTACTAATTAGTTTAGATGGCTGCGAGTGATGGCTGGAGGTTGTGGTGTGGGACTGAGGTGTGGGAATATGTTGCTAAATGGTAACGAGAGGTACGAGTGTTAACTGGGTGTTGGCGTGTGTGTCTGTGGTGTGGGGATGTTGCACTAATTAGCTTAGAGGGCCGCGAGTGATAGCTGGAGGTTGTGGTGTGTGTGACTGCAGACACGCACGCGATGCTGTCGGAGCAGCAGTTCCACACGCTGGAGCTGAGCCGGGCGACCCTGGAGAACGGCGGCCAGTACTCGGCGACGGCGAGGAACGCCCTCGGCGCCGTGTCGTGCCGCTGCAGGCTCGTCGTCGACAAGGGTATCCGCGCCTACGTCGGCCCGGAGTTCCTCTGCGACCTGCCGCCCGAGCTCCTGCTGCGCGAGGGCGACCAGATGCACCTCGCCGCACACGTCGAGGCATACCCCGTCGTCGGCGTCATGTGGTCAGTCTTCCCCTTCCCCCTCTGCCCTTCTCGTTTCACCATCTCGACACTCTTTCCAGCCTGGCACTAACTTAAAGGGAACCTTCCTCTGGTTTTTTCTAGCTTGCGTGTGTTTTTTCTTTAATTGTCGAGTGGCCCTTAACATCGGGTTCTTGAGAGTCGACGAGGATGAAGCGAGGTGAGTATGGAGAAGCGCCGGAACCCGCCGACAAACGGCATCGTCCAGCACGATTTCCAAGTGCGAAAATCCGGGAGCGACCACTCCGTAAATCAAACCCGGTTCGCCTTTATGTAAGGCGAGCGGTCTGACCACTACACCACCGCGGGCCG
This sequence comes from Clitarchus hookeri, assembly GCA_002778355.1. Taxonomy (NCBI): domain Eukaryota; kingdom Metazoa; phylum Arthropoda; class Insecta; order Phasmatodea; family Phasmatidae; genus Clitarchus; species Clitarchus hookeri. Next base: position 234,065 of record NQII01001220.1, read on the forward strand.
ACGTTTTTTAAAAAAGAAAATTTCGTTAAGTACCCCTATACCCAACTAGCCATTGACCTCTCACAGCAGGATAGACATAACGACTGAACTACAACCTCGTTTGTAAGTCACAATAATTCTTTTTTTTTTCAAATGTTAGCAGAACTGAGATTGCGACGTAATTATGAGTTCGTGCGTAGTTACCTGGTCCTGTTACCACTGCAGTGTGAGATCAATAGCTTGTTAGGTATAAGAGTACTTTCGGAATTTCCCTTTTTCAAAACATAAACAAGCTAGAAAATCGCGGAGAAGGCTCCCCTTAAGGTAGAAGTAGTGACTTCCAATGGTGCACTGCACCTGAATGCACAGCAAGCAAAACTCATTTAAAAGTAGTACACGTACAATCGGAATTTTCAGACAAGTACTGTTTGAGTTTCTGTATGAAAGAAGAACACATATATTTTGGAACACTGTAAAATACTCGCTAGAATTTACTTATTTAATGATTAAAAATATATTTTATAAAAGTTAATTTTAATTAATATTTATTTGTGTTTCCATAATTAATTACATACACAACATTTTCAGTTGTAAAAATCATAATTTTTGTGGTTGAAATAGTTTAATTATTAAAAAAAAATCTAAAAAAAATATTACTAATTTTTAGTACAAACATTTGGTGTAATTGTTATACAGTTCTTGCTTGACGAGGGGGGTTATTGAGCAGTGTGTTCTTTGAAATATCTGGAATGGAAATGCGTTAGAACTTTTATTACAAATAGATTCTCATTAACTGATTTAAAAAAAATCAAGTAAATTATAAGTAAACAATTTACAGTGTCACAAAATATAACCGTTCTTATTTCATCTGCAACATAAATACTGTCTGACTACATTTTAATGGGCTCTGTGTGTTGTACTGTCACGTGCAGTGATCCATTCCAAGCCTCTCTACGTCCATCTTATACTACTTTCATTCTAAAGAATTGTTATCATTCTCTTTTCCACTTATCGGGAGTCGATTTACATCGTGGGAACAATGCATGGGGTCGAAGTGTATTGGCCACATTTGTATAAGAATGTCATAAACTCCCCTAAGCTCTGCTAGTGACGCTCGTGTAATTGGGGCCCCGATAAGTGCAAAAGGGATTGGAAATCGCGCCCCTGAACAAAAGGTAGGCGCCTTCGGCAGCAACAGAAGAGCACCTTGGCTAATGACTCTAAGTTGTCTTCAACTTAAAAGTTCCCGGTACAAACCCCGTTTCAATTTATGGTTTGTAGATCATTTTAAATGTGTATTTTAGTTACGCTCATATACAAACCCCGATAAGCTTCCCGGTACAAAGCAAGAACACTGAAAATGGGTCTGATGTGTGTGATTCAGTATTTCAACCTTAATGCCACTGTTATTCACTTTTAAAGCACTGTTGGACTTGGTAAAATTACGTATAGTCTTGTGTTTTGAGCCCTTTCAAAAATCCTTTTAAGAAAATCTTCATTCGTGATTCCTTATTCATGAAATGATAGCCTTGTGTTGAAAAATTCCTTTTTAATGAACAGCCACCTTAGTGTCGAGAAATTCCACATTTATGAAATACTAGCCTAATGTTGAAATAAATTGTCATTTTATGAATACGAAATTGTAAATAATATTCAACTAAAACATTCATTTGTTGATCTTATCATTTACAGTCACTTCATCTTCATTTTTTTATTGTACTTTGTGCATGTAACATATGGAAATGCAATTTTCGGCTTTTATAGCAGTCACTGTTGAACCACATACTGGTACATCATTATTAGAGAAAACACTGGTGGGTTTTCTTCGCACCCAGTGCTACTCCTTTGCATGGTTTCACAGCTTTTCTTTGCATTTTTTATTTTTTCTTATCGCCCTTACGTAAGCAGGTCCGTTAAGTCAGATGTCTACGTGCAAAACGTAAAACATCTATTATTTTAGGTTTTAAATATAATTATTTTTTACAATAGCCCGGCCTTGTCAAAAAACGACAGGTGGTGCATGGTATCTGTAACATATCTGTTATTTCAAGCTTTGCAATTATTGTGAGCCACTTTCGCAGAATTAGCAGTTCATTAGTAGCTCATAATTAAATAACGATTCCTCACTTTTATCCTCAATTAAGACGTGTTGTTACTGTAAAAAAAGTGAGAACGAGTATTTTCGAAACAGTTTCTCACATCGCTCCTCGTGTAAAAATTTCCGTTTCATGAATTAATATATCTACAACAACGGCGAGGATTTCTCCCTTTTGTCGAAACACAGCTACCAGAGTTTAATATCCTTTATTTTTAAATTTATAAATTTATAACTGGAAATAATAATGATAGTTAACGACAAAACAAAGAAACTACAAAAATTCGATCATTCTCTAAATGCATTATAAATTTGCTAAAATATTTCTGTTTTGCTTATATCGTACGATAACGTAAAACGCGCAGGTAGAGGAACTTATTTTATAAAGCGTTCTTTTTTATGACGTGAGTATAAAACAAAAGAAAAGGACCTAGAAACCTGAGTATTTTTAGCTGAATTTGATAAAACATTCCTACATGGTGATATCTGCTGCAACAACTGGCAAACCGTCTAAAGAAGAACAAAATAACAGTTTTCACAACTCAAACCTAGAAGCTTAGTGAATACTCGCAACTGCACGTAAAGAAATTAAAATAAGTTACTTTTCTACATTGCTGCCAATCGCAGTAAAAGCGTTAAGAGGGAGAACCAAAATTCATTTTGTGTCGGAAGTTTTTCAAGTCACAGAGCATATTCAACAATTATTGTTCAAAATTTTTCCTTGGCAAGATATAGTATATTAATTTAATAAAAGTGAAGCGCTTTTAATTGTTTGTCACATGGGTTTTAATGTGGCAACGAATTAGACCTATTGATTACTCTCTGAGAATAAATACAGATGCAATATAATACAATAAATCAAATAATAGGCTTTGAAATATAATAAAAAAATTGTTCAACTACCCAACAGAGTTCATTTACAAAAATTAACCTCAAACAGAAATAATGAAGGTAATAATAATATATATCCGGTATGACGTCCAACTCTCTCCATAAACCATTCACACCCAATGTTATTTATGTCCGGTAGATTACACAGCGAGGCTCAGTGACCAATGGTCTACCTGTGGAGAAGTGATTCGTAAGCCGTGTCATGATTGGTTCATATTACTATGGGCAGTTCACGGTTGTGTGAGCGCTTTCTAAAACCATGATTAGGTTCTACTTTTCTTTTCACTTCCTACGTCCATATGTAAAATTAACTCTGCCATTGGCCTGATCACTTTATTCATGTTATCATACAAGTGAAAACGTTGAATTCCTGGTAATGTAAGTGTGTTACTAATATGCAATTTAATACTCCAATATTCATAAGAAAATAAATATTAAGTTTAGTGGACATAAATTTAGACATTACACTCGCAGTGCAACGTCACAATGTGTGTTTATTCGCTGCCACCTTAACATGAAACCGGCATGAGAATGTGTACTGTAACACAAATGTAGTTATGAGCAGTAATTTTTCTTCCAAAGGTTTCTTTCAAGAGTGCTCACTTCACCTGCGAACAGCCTGTAGGACTCGGTGACTTTCAAGGTGTGTCTAAAAATGTTGTTGAATGGNTTCAAGGTGTGTCTAAAAATGTTGTTGAATGGTCTGATGCCATAACGACAACATGGGCCAGGTGCATTCGCATGCACACGGCTATCCAGCCAGAGACATGACGAGACGCACCTCATAATGTCGAACACACGTGACCGTGAGGCTAAACTCGCCACGGGCAGTCGAACGTAGCCCAGGTGAGAGGCAGGGCCAGAGTGCAATGGAGCAGCGAATAAAGGAGCATAAAGTCCTCCTCAGACGCATCCGCCGAGTACGGCCAGAGTTTCAAATGGATTGGACAGTGTGGATATTGCTGCAATATGACGGACGTACGCAACGGGTGAGTCGTGTGCCCCAAATCCTGACCCAGAGCGGCGTACCTGTTCGCGGAACATCCACTGCACTCCCTTGACCAGGCAACTGCGAACATTTTTCTGATTCCCCACCTGAAGAACGTCACGAAAGGCTCTGGTATTGCGGATTTGGCGGCAATCCGAGAACATGTGACAGCGGTTCTGCGATCGATTCCTAATTAAACCTTTGCTGACAGTTTCCATAAGCTTTTTGAAAGCTGCCAAAAGTGTGTTGTGAAGGATGATGACTGTTTAGAAGCACAATAGAGGCAAATTGTTTGTTTTCTGTTACCATTCACCAAACGTTTAGACACATCTCGCCTTTTCTAAAAGTTGATTAGAGAATAGCTGAGTAAACGGTTAAGCATCAGTAGGTGGTGCCGATGGGGAAATGTGTGCTCTTTTGGGCGCAGGTACCGGGATGGGGTGCGGTTGCGACCCAGCCGGCGAGCAGTCATGACGCTTGACCACGATGGCAGAGTGGAGTTGACGTTGGCGGGGGTCACCACGAAGGACGCTGGCCTCTACAGCTGCACTGCCACAAACGAGGTGGGTCGCGCCGAGACGAGCTGCCGTGTGCGCCTGCAAGCCGCCGCCGAGCCGCATCAGCCGCCTCACCCGCCGCCACCACGCGTCCTCGCGCCCGACACTCCGTGAGTACCGCAGCTATCTCTCTCTCTCTCTCTCTCTCTCTCTCTCCGCGCTCAGTGCTGGATTTACACTTGATAAGGCCCTAAGCTATTTGATATATGGGGCCAGATATTATATGTCAGTGCAAAATATGATTTTCGGATATCTAGAGGGTTAAACTGAAATACAATTAAGAAGTATATATATAGTGAAATAATAAATCTTCAACTTAAAATCATTTTTATTCATAACAAACTTAAAAATGCAAACTCTGGTAAAAAGAAACAAAAAATCTTTTAAAATGCACAATTTACAAAGGCTTATTATCTAATCTCTTGAAACATGTTATAAGGATTAAGGAATTATATTAAACATAAATATTTTCTTTCTTGCCTTTGCCAGAGCAAAGTCACTGATGACATCAACAAATGATAAACTGCGTAGTTTGTCACTTTATGTGCACATGAGACTGAGGGAACTTAATTTATCTTGAGTCATTGTTGTTCTAAATTTATTTTTTTTCCTCTTCAGCTGAGAAAAAGATCTTTCTCCAGAGCAATTTGCAACCACCATACTAGGAAACAATCTCAAAATTGCTTCTACATTAGGGAATGCTGATTGGACAATATCGTTAAATATTACCCTATACAGATCCTGATGTGTCAGACTATCATGTTCCGCTGAACCATAGGCTTGACTATGTCTAACATATTGATGAAAATGCTTGACTATGTCTAACATATTGATGAAAATGCTTGAATTCTCATACAAGATTCATGTCCACATCTTCAGGATATGTTTGCCATAAAACACCTTCACGAATCTCTTCTTCTGTAGCTTCTAATTTTGTTAAGAATGAAAATTTTTTTGCAGCATAATTGTATACTGAGGTCCTCTGTGCCAGACTTGACTCTAATGCATCCATCACATATATAAATGTTTTGATTCTGAACTTGTCTCTTGGCTCAAGGTTCTCTAAAGCATCATTTGCATCATAATTTATATGTCTTCTTTTGTATCTGCTTTTCTTGTAATCAACATCAGGCAATTTTTCCTTTGCTTTTCCTTTAAAATGATCGAACATATCCCTGGAACCTTTAACAAAATCCGAAAGTGAAGCATACAATTTCCTACATACATCTAGACTAATGTGGGGGTCTTGCAGTGATTGACTAGTTTTGTGAAATTCATCCAGCAAGTAACTCCACAAATGTAACATTACCATAAATTCAAACTCCTCCATTTTATTCAAAATGTTAATGGCTTTATTCTTGTTTCGCCTTTCTCTGTAGTATCAATATGCAGCTGATGCAATGCAGAAATTATTCCATCATAACTATCAAGTATTGCACTTGTGGCCATTGAATGTGCTTCCCATCTAGTCTTTGACAAAGACTTTGGAACTTTTGAATCATCTTTGAAGAATGACAACAGTATTGCTCATCTATGTGTAGATGAAGAAAATAAATTACATATTTCTTGAACAATTCCAAAAACGTTTACTGCATGTAAACAACAGTCAACTGCTGCTCTACCAACAAGATTCAGGGAATGACCAGCACATGGAATATACCTAGCATACTTGCTAATCTTCAATATTATTTCTTGCATGCCCTTGTATTTGCCAGACATATTGGCAGCATTATCATATGACTGGCCTCGACACTTACTAAAATCTATTTTTTACTCATTTGTAAGGTAGTTGTGCACCATCTTAGCCATACTTTCCCCTGTGTGGCTACCCATCTCTAGGAAAGCTAGAAAACGTTCAATAGGGAGCCCATCATCTGGTGAAACATACCTCACAATAACAGTGAGCTGATCAATATGGGACCGGTCTGGAGTGGAATCTACATATAAACTGAAGAACCCTGAAGTTCTTAACTCATCCAAGATTTAGACTCTTACTTTATGTGCCATAATTTGGATAAATTCATCACATGTTGTTTTAGACAGATAAGATGTGACACCTGATCCTTTATTCCCAAATTCTTTTATATGGCTTGTTAGAAAAGGATCAAATTTTGCTATTAGTTCGAGTTATCCAAGGGAATTGCGATCGTGAGGAGAACCAAATGTATCCTAATCTCCTCTGAAAGGTAAACCACGCTCTGCCATAGTAATTATGACTGCAACAACTCGTTCAAGAACATTTTTCCAGTACTGCCGTTTATTATTTATCTGTTTTGCTACTTGGCAGTCAATTGTTGAGCCACGTTTTCTTGTAAGATATGTTACCGAAGCTGTTCTATGGTCTACAGAGTTTCATGACTTTGAACTAAATAGGTGTTGCGCCAATCACAAAATCCATCGGATGATGATGATGTAGAATAATTTGAAAAGAGTTTACACACGAAACAGTATACACGACCAGTCACTGGCGATTATACTAACCATTCTTGGCAATATTTTTCACCATTAGCCCGTTTGGGATATAACAAGCTTTTTGAGCAATATCTGTTTTGGTTTGCAAAAAGCTTCTTTGATTTTTCAAATGAGCCATTTGAGTGCTGACATTCTGACGGACCTTTTTCTACCTAGTATAAAATCTCATCTTTACTTAAATCACCCCATAGCCCAACATCATTCTGTTTGTTTTTTGATGCTGAATCTTCTGTGCTTGTACTACTCTCTGGTTTATAAATCTTAATATTTGTTGCTTCATTTGTTGAAGTAGATTCTATACAACTCGATGTACCAGGTTCTGTATCAGGAACAGGATGAATATCCCGTGACGGACTCACTGCGGTAGAGACTTTTGGTTTATCAGGCCCCTTATCTATCTTTGTTAAGAAACTTTCTGATTTTGTTAACTTGCTAAGCTCTTCTTCAGCTCTCTGCTTCTTTTTCCTGTTTTGAGCTCCACTTTTATAACTTCTGGTTGACATCTTGCAAACTGTAGGCAGAATATTTAATATAACTATAAACATTCATTTAAAAGTAATATAATGCTTGACAATTTTTAAATTGAAAATTTCTTGTGATATTACCACTACTTGCCAGCAAGCGATATTTTTATAATAAATAATACATGCAAAGAGAAAATTAACAATATCCTCTCAAGTTTTAATATTAGTTTAATTAATTAAATTAAAGAAGAAAAAACAATAAACATACACATTAATACTTAATTTAAAACAATCAAAACAAAATAATATGTATTTTTTAATGTGCAGTTCTTTTGAATATATATTTAATAATAATATTTAAACATTGTATATCATGTTTTATAACTTTAACCTATTTAGGACACTATGTAATTAATTTCAATACGTTTTACCAATGTTTATTTACAAAAAATTGTTATCATGCAAAGTCTACTGTTATTTTGACTTGAAAATATAGAAAATGGGTTCTCTATTTTCTATATTTTTTCAATAAAAAATGTTCTGGCCCGTGTTAACCGTTTGCGCACAAATCACGAGGCTCAGTGTCGGAGTTACTTAGTCCTGAGTGGCTTGGTCCAAGACGGACAAGGTACCAGCAGCCAATGGAGCTATACCAACAGCTGAGGTGTGTATATAGTATAGAAGTATACTGTGTGCTCCGATTTCAACGCGAAAATTCACTGGCCCTAGTTATTGGCCGCATGTCTATGTCAGAAGACGTGTTCTTATTAGACTGGGCCAATCGTAATAAAGTACTCCGATACCGAACGTCCAGGATTCGCGGACAGACACTTGAGGCACGTGACATTTAAAATCATCACACCACAAAAATTTAACCTCAACAAAAGTGTTTTGGAGTACAGCTGGTCTTGAAATCTTTTCGCGGAAAAACACCTGACCCTATTCATGAGTGGTTGAGGTTCCTATAGCCGAGCACAGTGCTTACAACTCATTGGCAGTGATAACGAAGCAAGCGTAACGTCTGCTCGAGTACAGCGCGTAGCAAAAAAAAAAACTTTTATTTGCAACAAATTGAACCGTAAATTAAGGTGGGTCTGAAAGTGTTTATTTTCTTAGGGGGATAAACATTGCAGTCTAGATAATGTATTATTTACTGGGCTACACGCATACGCGCAACCACTTGCGACCAGGCGATGGTTGCGCTTATCTAGGTTTCCCCTTGGTGCTCCCGTGTTCCTATGCCTCCGTTCCTCCAGCCAGGCGGCGCCCTCGGCAGTGAGCCATGAGATGCTGTGTGGGTGGGGAATGGTGTGATGTATGTACTTCCCACGCCGCCACGTGCCCACGGAATCGCGTGCGTAAGCGTGGGCGAGGGCGGGCCGCTTCTTTGTCGGCGGCGCAGCTGTGTAAACTGCCTCGACACGCCGCCCAGGGACGATTAATGACTCCATCATTGCCCGCAGGTAAAGACGCCGAGCACTCCTTTGTGGTCCTGCCCGCCGGCAAATAAACCAGCTGATACATTTTTTTAATTTTTTTTATTTCTTGTTCACGATTGTTACCGACAGAGAACGAACGATTTATGTCTTTCGAATGTCTCGCTGATGGGGACTACTGCAACGAATGTCTCCAGCCATTTATGTTCCTTTATGCCTTTCTTACCAGCTTGTTACAACCTGTTAAATTTTAGGCACGGCTGAGAATAGTTAAATTATTCATCTTCAGTTACTGATGGCAATTTTGATGTTACGAGACTTGTAGCTAAGGGAATTAGGAGAGAGAGAGAGAGAGAGAGAGAGAGAGAGAGAGACAGATAGAGTTTGTATGAATACGATACGCAGACTACCTTCCTGAAAGACCTTGCCACGAAAAAAAAAAAGGATATGTTAAAAAATGTCAGAATAACCATATTAGTACCAAATTTATCATACATTAACAATTTTAGTTTATGTTAGTTAAACAACAATGAAAAAGGGTGTCTAAATAAACACACGTAATTTTTTTAAAATAAAAATACGTTTTTATATTTAGAATTCTAATTGAAATGTTGTTTAATTTTACATCAAAATATCTGAAATAACGAAAACGGTACTAGGCATGAGCAATTGCGTTTTACTCGAAAGTGGGTATTAGACAGTCGTTCGTTGTCCAGGAAGGAATGCACCATAGTGCCAAAAATTATGGTACAGGATTAGGCAAAGAAAATGTTACGCATCGCCGCTGTGCCGTGAGTCTTACAAATGCTGACGTGTATGCCAAATCATATTATTTGTGATCTGACAGCTCGTGTGTCATTTCGAGTACGGTGTAGCTGATTCATTGTGAAGCAAGCGCAAAGCAGAATATTAAAAACTAGAACAAGGAATAACCACATCATTCCAAAATTCTACTAATTTTGTAACACATTTTAATATTACTAAACAATAGTCATCTAAGTACTAAACGCATTAGACTTTCAACAAATGCATAATTATTTTTAAGTAAATGCAATGTGTTTTCCATCCCGATTACTTTATAGTTACCTAAGCTTATTTTAACTTAATTGGTCATACGTTACTATTAAAAACCGTTAAAAACATCAAAACATAAAAAAAGATTTCTTTAGATTTTCATTAACCCTATACTCAAAATATGTATAGATGTAAGCGTTTGACGTGTACCACACCCATACAGGGCATAATAGCAGATAATTTTAACGGTATATTGACGACCAGCTTATTATTTATCCTATAAATATACGCCTTCGCATTTGAAAATTACACAAACCTCCACCGTCCTTTGGATTTTAACATTTCACAAAATCTTGCCATTCTTGGGATTTTTCCAACATTTTGAGTTAACAGGAGCAATTTTTTTCTAACATGCCACAATCACAAGATTTTTGCTAAAAAGATACCATCGCCAAGATATGACCTTGAAAGTAAAAGAATATAAACCAGTAGGTCCTACTTATCTCATGATATGCTGTAGGTCACTGGGAATCATCTGACGGCGTTTGTGAAATTTCTCATCAGCTTAAATTCAAGCAATAACCACCACCCTCCTATCTAACTTTATGTTTTGCAACATGTAAATTACGCAATAATTTCGTTTCTTCACCAATGTTACACTTTTCCATTTACGCACACTCGCGCACTCCAGGCTCCCACGATGTTTTGGTGGCGCTGCGATCGCTACACAACCTGACGTCACTGCAGTATCACGACGTCAAGTCTGAGAGGCGCAGACAGTTAACAACTCCACGACGGATTGTAAGTTTCAACTGTGCGCGTGGTCGAGTACGTTATTTTTAATGGAAATACAATCCGCTTTAGCTGCTACATTTTCAATACAGAAACTTCAGAGTGGTCTTCAGACACTCGTCATACTTCATCTATATCAGCATGCCATAAAAACGCATGGTCACATTTTAAATTTACATTCAGTCGAGAAACCGACTGTAAGAATATGCGCCAATTGAACGCCTTGTGCATAGAGGCGACGAGGCAAGTGGTGAGTGAACACGAGTCGGCCTTACAGTTTACGTATGTCGGTGCCATGAAGGTGCAAAATAGCACTTATGAAATAAACTATTGGGAAACGTCACTGCCCCTGCCTGCATACATTTTAACGGGCACGATGACTTGTTTGCGCCCAGTAAAATCGGTAATGGTGGAGGGAAAGTAGTTCCATGTCGTCGATCGGACCAACCCAACACAGCAGACACCTTCAACTACTCGCTGCCACGACGTGATGCTTCGAGGGTTGCCAAGATGTTGCCCGAGGTAGCGACACATTTCCATCGACACAGTGAATCCAAAAGTGAGGTATCCTTCTCACGTTTGCGTTCATTTCGTTATATTTTCCTTGATTAGGATGTTTTTCACTTAATTTTTTTTTTTCCGTATTCACTCAGTTCTGTTAAATTTTTGCTTGCAATAGTTGTTTTTCACTATTTCGTTGGCTTTGGCTCAATTTCATAGAATCTGAATGTTTTCATTGTTCTTCGCTCTTCCAGGGTTCGTTTTCGATCAGTATTATATTAGATTTTTCACTTATTTATGTTGATTTTCACGCTATTTAATTTTCTTTTATTAATATTCGTAATATTTTACTTATTTTAGTTATTTTTATACTTATGGTTATTATTGTCATCCATCCTCAGAATTCAGTATCTTTCACCAGGTAGGCAAGTTTTTCCAAAGTTGGAGATCTTAAAATGTTAAGCTGATGCGTTGAAAGGCTACCGACTCCGGCTTAACAGAAATAAATTAACAACTTTTTTTATAGCGATATTTAAATATACAAACAGCTATGCGCACTCAAGTAGTTACACTTAATGTAGCTTACTATTTATAATTGTTTTTGCGTGAACGTCGAAATAATTCTTCTTTATGATAATGTTTATAATTACGAAACTTGTTTCTCACTTTTTAGTCCAAGCCTATATATATATAAATTACATTACATACGTATGTACTTTTTATCGCAGGTGTTTTTTTGTTAAATAACGTTTTTTACGATTTAATTTTTATGTTAATAGTTTTTAATCCTAAATAAGTTTGTTGTCATGAAACTGTGAACGTTGATAAGACCAAACCACATCTTAAGCTTGTTAATATTTGAGTGACTTCCACGTGATTCACTCTCCGACCGTCAAAATGGTGCCAAGAGGCAATAAAAGAAAAAGACCATAGCGGTCGATGCAGCGTGTTTTCGTAAAGCCAAGCAACGTGAAACCATAACCGCAGGCAAGTTGCAGTACGCACAAATACCGCTTCTTGATAACCGCAGAGGTAATAATCATGCTGTTCGGGGACTCGATTACGACTCCGTATAGCGTGCTTGGCGTAATGTGATTCACGCTAATCTGACAAATGGCTTACCAAACTGATGACAGAACAGTTGAGAATGAAGAGGTGCTCTTCGGAGAACGCCAGGTTCTGAAACCAGGCCTACTAGGATAAACATAGTATTATGGAGGTCACGAGTGTTGAAACATCATCTCTCATCTTCAGATGGCAAGTGCAAATGAAAGCATTTTGTCATTTGGTCTCGACATCTTCTACTCACTCGGCGAGTTGCTGATCTATGTTGAAATGCTTATATACTGTAGGAAAACGTGTGCGGGGTGAAAAATGCAAAAGGATGCTTCTCTTTACAGTATTTTCATCGTGACCTACCTGTAACGGGAGAAACCTGTGCTGTGATTCTGTCATAAAGCATATAAACGTTCGGAATTGAACGTTCTTGAATGGTTCATCTATACGCCATATGTTGTTTGCGTTTTTCTTAATCTGTTGCGTTTTCACGTCAAATTCTTTTAACACACCAGAATTTGTATATAAAACCTACAAAGATTAATTTCGAAATTTTTAAAATGGCATCAGTTTTTGTGAAGGTCTGCTCTTCAGATATTTTAACTAAAGTGCACATTTGTATCGTCGTTACATGCTCCTTCGTGGCTATTCTAGTTAACCTTAATTTAAATGTGGCTATACTCAGCAAATTGATGAACCAAGCTATATGGCCTATTTATTAGATTTAGGAGATAGTGAAGGCATACAGTTTAATACTCCTGTAATTGAGTGGACATTAGTTTTAAACATATTTTCATTTATTTTTAATATTAATTTTTTACAGTTCGTTGGGTGGGAAATAATTGAGCAACGAAAAATGCTCGGAAATACATTGATTATTCCGCCAAATTTTGAAGCTCACAAGCATATCATGTACTACCAAAAGTTCACAATCAAATATTTCAGAATCAAAAAAGAATATCAGCAATTCCTTCGCACAAACAGCATACAAACGAAGGACACAAATAACACAAAAAAGTGGCACACAAATAACGAAAATTGTTTAAAGCCAAAATGACTGTAGGAATCATGCCGGATGACGCCGCTGGTTGGCGGGGTTTTCTCGGGGATTTCCCGTTTCTCCCGCCCTTGCAATCTGAAGCTGCTCCATTCTCACCTCATTTCACCTTAATCGGCTCTCAAGACCTCGCTGTTAAGAGCCGCCCAAATTTCTCAACTGAACTCAACCCAAAATGACCCTGAAAAACAACAAATAAATATACAGGAAGCGATAGTCGATATTTTAATTATACTGAGTGCCGTACGTATGCACAACAAAAAAAAAAATTTAAAATACAAGATTTTCTAAAATAATCAGTAACAAATAACCCCAGGCGGAAAATATTTAACATCAATAGGGACAGCTGTTTTTCACGAAAAGATTTCAGAATCAGTTGTACTCCAAAACACTCTAGTTCATATGCATTTTCGTGGTTGGATGATTTTAATTGTCACGTGCCTCAAGTGTCTGGCCGCGAATCATGGACGTTCAGTATCGGAATACTTTATTACGATTGGCCCAGTCAAATAATAACATGTCTTCTCGCGTAGACACGCGGTCAATAAGCAAAGGAAGTTGTGATTGTGGACGTAGGATATTGAAGACTAGCATGGCCATAAATATTTTCGCGAAAAACACCCGTCCCTAAACATTAATAATAAGACGTGGCTTGTAGTTGTGCATTACTTAATATTTTTTTAAGTACTTCCAAACTAAATAATAAACATGTCCAGGTTCCCATTACAATAGAGAAAAAAAACCCCATATAGGTATCAAAATACATCCAAATTACAGCTATTGTCATTGATTCAAACTATTTATGTAAAAAAAAAAAAGCTAAACTTGTCGATGTTGGCAAACTGGATAAACAACAAATAACTTAAATTGACCTTAAAACTGCAAAATAAATCAAGCTATATTTCAAATGTATCCCTGGAATGCATCACTAACATATAATTCCGCAAATTTACAAAAATACAAAAGAATGTGATAGCCTCAAACTTAATTAAAAATTACATTTTTGGTATATCTATTCACGACGAAACCCACAAAGTACTCTCAATACGCCATGTCAATTAAGCATGGTCGAATAATATTTCTTTAAAGTCAACTTCTTCAACACCTGGTTCGGGTAGTCGCCTTTCAAGTAACGAAATGCCCGTTGAGACTTAGCTGTCCTGACGGCAAGTGCACAACAATTGGGAACACGTGTTGCGGAGGTGGATTCACACGTGCTTCTCTGGAGACTGGAGAATAGGAGGTGTCAAAGAAGGACTGTCAAAGAGCAGTGCACATCCGCACATCGGAAAACAGAAGCCGGGAAACAGAAAATACAGAAGGGCTGGGTTCGGTAACCAGTAACAGGGAATTCTCTGTACTGACACATAAATAAAGACCCGGAAAATTCACGGATTCATTCGGCAACAATCTTAACTCCACAATCATTTGTTTACTCGATCGTCAGTTAGTTGTTCACCGGCTGTTGCTCCAGTTTAACCTCTGACCTTGTAGTACGGGATTTTGTCATTGTTTTCCTTTCTGTTTCTTCATTGGCACAATGTCGCCTGGGGCGTGTCTAACGAATTGTGACCCAATAGAATCAGGATCACCGATGTACATGTGGCTGAAGTTTAACTTGTCCTAAAGTGAACTCGCGAAATATCTGTGTCTTTATACATAAAGAACAGCAAAACTAATAAAATCTTGAAAATATAAATTCCACTCCGCGGCCGATTCAGAGTGAAGAGGAGGAGGGGGGTCCACAGGAGACATGATAATCCCCCCAAATCCTCACAGTGATATGAAACTCTCCTGTGAATAATAGCAGAATTTTTTAAACTGCTGATTTTATATGGTTTATTTAACATTGTTTCTTGAAATTATAACGCGACAGGGCGAGCGTTTCTCTTCCATGGCACGAATCTAAAGTCTACGCCTACTCCTACACAATATAAAAATACCCCCCCCCCTCCATATTTTCCTTCCCGATCCGAAAGTATAGATCCGCTCCTGATACCACCTATCCAGCCAATTTTGTCAACTGTTCACGTTTACTTCCAACATGTCTGAAGCCCTTCTAAATTTCTGCTTCCAGCATATTCCTCCGCCTCATGCAAACAAAGCTTAACCAAGTTTTGAAAAATACACCAAAGGGACAACGCCCCTAAATCGTGCGAACTCGATGTAATATTATTTTGCAAAATAACTATTTCTTACTAGGCGTTACCAACGCGCCTTTTTTCTCTACCTGTTTTTATTTATATTAATAATAAATCCAATATAATTTATACATATAATATAAGTAGAAGTTCAATTTTACTAAAAATAATCCGGTATATGTATGTTAATACAACTATAAAATGCTTATGATACGTGACATACAATTAAGAAACAACCAAACACGTCATACGTGGGGTGATTTTTCATATTTTAGATTCCAAGAGTGCGGAAAAACAGCGAATAGACTATATCTAGGGGCAGTGATATTTCGCGAAAAGATTTCGAGACAAGATACAGTCCAAAGCGCTGTAGGGTCGTTCAGCTTCTTTGATTGGCTAAAAATTGTTCTGGCCAGTGTTAACTGTTTGCGCACGAATCACGAAGGTTCAGTGTCGGAGTTACTTAGTCCTGAGTGGCTTGGTCAAAGACGGACACGGCACCAGCAGCCAATGGAGGTAAAACAACAGCTGAGCTGTATATATAGTATAGAAGTCTACTGTGTGCTCAGATTTTTTTCTCGAAAATTCACTGGCCCTAACTATATCTCTACTGCAAACTGGGGATGGATGAGCAAAAAACTAGCTTTCCATAAAGAAAATCGGCGAGACATGCTTACCTGTTTGTTCCCGTGAGCTGTGTTCTTTGTGGTGAGTGGAGCGACCGCTTTGTCCGCAGATACTCGGACGTGCCGCTGTTCGTGACCAAGCCACGCTCCACCGAGGCTGCGGAGGGCGACACCGTCGTCGTCATGTGCGAGGTCGTCGGCGACCCCAAGCCCGAGGTCGTCTGGCTGCGCGACTGGCTCAAGGTAGGTCCCGTCCCGCCTCCCTCGACGATGAGAAGTCCAGGCAGTGAGCAGTAGGAACTAAGGCCCAAGAAATAGAATTGACACAATCACGATCCTGCTGCCTGAGAGCGACAAATATGTAAAAGGCTGTTCACGGTGAACTGAGCACTTTGGAAAGCCCTTCTTAAGATCTACTTCTATTCACTTCGTGTATTCCTCCATCAAATGTACAACGGACATTGCCGTGGGCCTGATCACTTTATTCATGCGTCGGGCAAGTAAAACTGTAAAATCATTAGAAAAAATTAATATTTTACAGAGTTATGAATTCTTAAACTTATACGCATTAAAAAAAAAGAAAGCAAAAGAAATAATTTCAGTAATCACACATGCTTGCGCGTCAATACATGTAACTACTTTCCCTCCGTCATTACCGATTTTACTGGGCGTAAACCAGTAATTGTGCCCGTTAAAATGTATGCAGGCAGGGGCAGTGCCATTTCCCAATACTTGATTTCTAAAGTGCTAAATTAACCGTGAACAGCCAATAAGCGTGTAACAGTAAGTTATTTGAAATGAAAATAGATGAAAGTTTTTATTTAACAGTAGTTTAGCTGTCGACGTTTGTTTTTAGAAGAAGATCAACAAAAATGAATCTTAAATGTTCGCTATTTGAAATAAAAATTAAAATATGTGTTTATTTAAATGTGTGCTCCTCTGTGATTGGTTAAACGCAAAACTTGGAAATTAAATTTTCTAGTTTGCTTTCTTTTTTCTATTGCTAAACTTAAGCAGTAATTCGTGGTAACTTCAATGCGTATACTCTGATGTAAGCCAAGACAATGTAAAACGTTTTAAGTCCTACTGCTTAGTGCTTAAATATTTCATTACGTAAAACACCCATAACCCGCGTCTGTGTGTATGGTGGTGACTTAGNCCTACTGCTTAGTGCTTAAATATTTCATTACGTAAAACACCCATAACCCGCGTCTGTGTGTATGGTGGTGACTTAGGGAGGGAGCATGTTTACTAAATCTGGGTTCACAATTGTAAACGTAACAGTAACCATAGAACATATGTCGTGTGCATAGTAATTGACAGCTATTATTTCGAACCTATCGATTCTCAACTGCTCATAACGGGTCGTGTGCATGAAAAGTTCCGAAATAGTGCATGAAGGGAAACGGATATACTTATTTTCTTATGCAGACACGTTAGGCATCAGTCCATGAGAGCAGAGTAGAACATTTTCTAAGAATTTGTGCCGACGAATAATTTGCCGATGCCTCGCCCATTATCTGTGCTGCCGTCAACTCTGCAACCACAGAGACTCCGTCAGCAGTGGGTTCAGGCCAGAAAAAAAAATGCGAAACGCTACAGGCTGGTGATGTGTGGCGTTTAGTGATGAGCGCTGCTTTGTTATGGCGGACTGCTGATCATCGCGGCCGGGTGTGGAGGGACCCTGGCGAACACAACACTCTCAATCTCGTTATCAAGCTGCGCACATCCCCCGCGGCAGGAATTACGACTGGGGAACCACAGTCTACGGTAGCTCTCGTCGTGTCACGTAGAACATTGACGGCCTAGCGGTGCGTGGACGAGATCCTAAACCTCCGTCCGCTCCCGTTTCTGGTCGGGGATTCCAGGTGCGGTATTCCGGTGTAGGATAACGCCCGACCACAGATATCATGTGCAAATACTACCATTGCCCTGCCCACGCCCTGACATGTCACCAACTGAGCACGTGTAGGACCAGTTGAAACGCCAGCTGCCGCTGCGCCACAGTGTCCGAGATTTGGAACACACCGTCCAACAACTGCGGGCCCGTCTACCTCAGGACAAAATCCGACGTCTTCTTGAGTCTATACACGACAGTGTTGCCGCGTGTGTTACTGTGCGAGTGGGTGAAACGCACTGTTGAAGGTGACCGGGTGGCGTTCCACATCACATATCCCTATGTAATTGTACTGTTTCTCTATATTTTTTTTTTGCTATCACATGTTTTACTCACCTGTATCACAACTGCTATAATGTTTCGGTACTATCTGTGAATCCTTCTGTGTGCGCTATTTTATTATCCGGTAGTGTATTAAGAATGCGTTTTTTAATATATTTTTACTTTCGGAAGCGTGTTTTCAGAATGGCGGTCATTTAAAATGTTTGTACCTTGTAGTATCTCAAGAATCATGTAACCGAACTGAACTAAAATTAGATTCTTGACAACTCACATTGTCCTTATTTAGGNTGTAGTATCTCAAGAATCATGTAACCGAACTGAACTAAAATTAGATTCTTGACAACTCACATTGTCCTTATTTAGGGGTACTCAGGTAAAGGCTTCTAAATAAGAATGTCGGAGTATCTCCGATTGGCGAGGAGGACAGGTTTTAGAGAAAACCGGTAGATATACCGTGTAACGGCATAAAGTAAAGTGAATGGCCCGAAGAAACCAAGAGGAAAGTGCCGTGCATTGTCTTACCCATCAGGGTACAGTTGCAATGCGGGAGGATGGAGGGTGTGCTGGCCTTCGGGCCTNTGGGCGAGTTCGGGAGAGTATGTTCCTCCCTCCTGCTACGGAGGACACTGCCCCATTTACAGATGAAGATCTGACAGCGGCGGTCTATCGGATGGGAAACCGAAAAGCCCCAGGACTAGATGGCATAACAGCAGAGATACTAAAGCGAGCATATCCAAGGCTGAAACAGCACTTTCTGGCCCTCTGCAATGAGTGTCTCACTCAGGGCAGATTCCCACGTGTGTGGAAGATAGNGAACGCACGAAATCACGGACTAATAAGCGGTCTCCTGTGAGTAAGTCGTTCGACACCTTTGGATGAAAGCGCCCGGGGGTAAACCCTGTAAGCCGCCACTCAGGAGCAGTACTGGGGAGTCGGCCGGGTTATGTAGGTGGCCACTTGTGAGCACCTGCATGTAGCTCCGGGGCTCTGTTCGGTGAATCACTTGAGACTGACGGGACGTGGTAACAAATGAGACTGATTCTATGGCATGGTCAATCGTCTTACATGATAGATGTAAGGCGTTCAGTCCCATGAAGCATGGCTGTTGGGCAGTCATGTGGAGGGGCATGTTTTCCTAGAGACTCTGTGGTAGAAATACCGGACTGTCCATAAGAAATTAGGCTCTGAAAGTTGTCTCCTGTGATACCTTGGTGGATCTGGTACAGGAGGGGAGGAGGTGCGGAGAGCCGGACATGTTCCGGAAAACATGTNTCTAAATAAGAATGTCGGAGTATCTCCGATTGGCGAGGAGGACAGGTTTTAGAGAAAACCGGTAGATATACCGTGTAACGGCATAAAGTAAAGTGAATGGCCCGAAGAAACCAAGAGGAAAGTGCCGTGCATTGTCTTACCCATCAGGGTACAGTTGCAATGCGGGAGGATGGAGGGTGTGCTGGCCTTCGGGCCTAAAACCTGTCCTTATTAAATTCAATAACTCTTGTCTTCATTCATACGCCATTTTTTTAAAGATACTAATCTCAGGAAATAAAGCAGTTAAATGCTATCTCGGGAATTACATAAACGAATCCCAAGTGAATAATAATTCATTTTGTTTGATGGCAGCCTTTTCAAATACCAAATTTTATATGCATCAACTACTATTTTATACTTGTGATTCATTGCGTACTTCTGCAATCTAAAATCATTAAAAATTTTACTTGGTATTCTGGCAGTATTTATTTTGGGCACTTAATACATACAGTGATAAAGTATGAAATAATCTATATTAAAAGATTATGACGTCGGAGAAATTAATATTAAATATACCTCAATAATGTCTCTCAAACAAACCCTACATTATTCGGCATGCAAGTATGAAAATGGAAGGCCGCCTAAAAATGTTATAAAACCATTTTTGTTTCAATAGTTATATTATTATAGTGTTGTAGGTTAACCAGATTGTGATCCCATTGAAACTGTTTAAACTAAGCTCGATATGCTTAAATACATCATGTGTGTCCTAAATCCACTGAGTAATTGGCCTTCAGTTGTCCATCATTTTGAAGGCAGCTCCACCTAAAATATTTATGTTTGTCATTTTAAGAATTTCTGTACCAACGCCTACCAATTTTGGCTAATAATTTCTTACGCCAAAATTATTCTTTTATTCACGTTATCTTGCTATCTCAACTTTCGAGAACCTCATCAACATTACGGGAATATGTAAGAGCGCAGTGAATAAGGCTGTTTAGTTATATTTGTGGATTGTTAAATTTGATGTTTAGAAACCACGTTCTCATTTTCAGGCAATTTTTATAACTTTAACATGTTTTAACCAAAACATTTTTAATTTGTAAGTCTATTGTTCCACTATATCTGACAATGGGCTTGATGTAAATCCATCAACGCTATAAAAATTACGTGTTACTGCAACGACATATTAAGTGCAGTGGTAGAGAATGGCTGCCAANGGGCAAGTTTTTTTTTCTGCAGATCATTTTCCTTAATCGCGACGCTGAAAATTAAACGCGCAGTCGAAAACACTGTCACGTTAACGTCTGCACGGACACTAATAACTTTGGATGCGAAAATTCGCGCGAATTTAGGAGGATAAAAATCGTCTCCATGAAAAACCGTGAATTACAGTAAAATCACGAAATTCATGGACACGCAACAAGAAATAAAATTAATAAACCCCTTTAATATTTACAGAGTTAATAAAACTATTGTGCCATTGCCAATTAAAAATAACAGAGCACATATATTGTCTGTAGAACTTTTAGTTTCTTCTGTCATTTTACGCTCGTGTATTTGCGAAATGCTACATTTTATGGCTTGGAATAACACCTCGACCTTGGAATGGAGGTCGAGTTGCTATTTAACTGAAGTTAACTGAAGATGTGTATAATCAATTCACTGTTACTTCACACTTTTCTGAAGCCCTGCTAAAGTTATACTCCCAGGATATTCCTCCGCCTCGTACAAACTGAGTTTAACTAAGTCTAGAAAATTACACCAAAGGACACGCACCGAATCCGTGCGCACTCAGTTGTAATAATAATTTGCATGCGAACTATTTCTTACTAGGCGCTACTATCACACATGTATTCTCACTGTTTTTATTGATATTTATTATAAATGAAATATTATAAATTACAAAGTAAATATAGTTTAACTTCAATTTTAACGAAAAGTAATATACTTTTATGGTAATAGAGTTACGAAACGCATGTTATAAATTACATATTTAGGAAATAACTAAACACGTCATACATTAAGTGATTTTTCAAAGGTTTGATTAAAAAAGTGTGAAGAAACCGTTAATAGACAATAAGAAAACTTTACATGATAATTTTAAAAAATAGCTTAGTTTTCAAAACCTAAACTAAAATAAATAATAAAAATTTGTGGGAAGGGGGAGGTAGATAAATTACCCCCGCCCCCGAATCACCCTCAATCATTACGATAATTATACCCGAAGTCTACTGATATCATAGTGCACCAATACGTTCGTTTAAAGGACAGTAATAACATATTTTTCGCATGTTACACATAATGGAGAATGGATCAGAACATTAGTTACTTAACTGAATCACCAACATATACGCATGTATGATCTGTCGACTGTTCTTGCGGTATGGAAAATCGATACCTTTACGAACCCCTTTAATTCTCTGAACATTCGCGGACTACGCATCTCTCAGACTCTCTCCCAATTAGCATTTTATATGAAGAAAAAAAAAATGTTCGTGAATCGATTTTGTTATCAAAATGGATGACATATATTTACATTTTTTTTTTTTTCNTGAAGAAAAAAAAAATGTTCGTGAATCGATTTTGTTATCAAAATGGATGACATATATTTACATTTTTTTTTTTTTCGTTTTTCGAAGCAAGTGTTGAAAAATTACGAAACATAATTAATGTAATAATCGTCATGTTAGTTGTTTCTTGCTGAAATGCCCATTGCTTACATAGATTAATTATTCTTATTGTAGTGTAACTAACTTACTCTCCATGTTAACATCTTATAATAAAAACACTTTGCTACTNTGAAGAAAAAAAAAATGTTCGTGAATCGATTTTGTTATCAAAATGGATGACATATATTTACATTTTTTTTTTTTTTTCGTTTTTCGAAGCAAGTGTTGAAAAATTACGAAACATAATTAATGTAATAATCGTCATGTTAGTTGTTTCTTGCTGAAATGCCCATTGCTTACAAAGATTAATTATTCTTATTGTAGTGTAACTAACTTACTCTCCATGTTAACATCTTATAATAAAAACACTTTGCTACTNAGATTAATTATTCTTATTGTAGTGTAACTAACTTACTCTCCATGTTAACATCTTATAATAAAAACACTTTGCTACTGTTTATAGCCATAGAACATGATTTTTATACATTATTATGTGGTTAATTTTTTAACGTTGTACAGCGAATTATTTCGTACTGAATTATTTTTATACACTCTTATTCTAGGTGTTTCAATTTAAATTCTGATTACAAAATTACGTGTAAGCTATAAAGTCGTTCATGTGCTTAACGACTCAAGATAACTTACAGTTGGTTATTTGATATCTTAGTAAAGCTGCAGTCAGTCTGTAGATGTTAAATGAAGTGTGATTTTCTATACATCTTTTTCTGTTGCCAGTATATAGATTGCGATCTAAGTGGAAATATTGATGTTTCGTGCTGTAAGGAAAAAAATAACACTGTTATATAACTGAACTATTACAAAGGAAAAGTATGACATCGGCAACGTATAAAGACACAATAACCGAGTTTTATGTTCAAATTATTTAACATGTTCATAAATGTGACATATTTTAAATTTTAAATTATTTTTTACAACATGTTTTAAATTATTTGCAATGTATACAAGTTCTAGGCCTGTCTTGACGTAGCTAATTGCAAACACTTTATATATTTAGTGTTTTACATCTAATATGCCTAATTTTACTTGTGCGTACATAAAAAAACCTCAAAGTTGTAGCATTGATATGTAATATTACGCAAAAAACTGAATTAAAAAAATGTATTTTTACAAAATGTATTTTTACAAAACGACAAGTATTTTACAAGACTGTAGATTACTAGACGAGTCACGAAATTTCCTGAAAAGGTGAACGCCAAAAAACAACTTAAAAAAAACACCAGTCGAGTTGTTAGGGGACCTAAAATGTTTTTCAAATTGCATATATCTGTGTTATAAAACGTGTATATTTAATATTTTCTTTAAAATTATTAAATTATCATATTTTGTCTTGTCAAACTCTGTTGGATGTTTTCCTACACTAGTATGTGCCAACATTTTTTTTTTCAAATACGGAATACTATTTTAGCCACATAACGTCACATCGCTATTAATATGACGTAGTTATGAGTTTAACATTTTTTTCCCCTGACAGCACACGTGTGAGTTTTAGCAGGTATTTTTTCTTAGTTTATCTATGCTATGATAAGTAGCTTAAGTTAAACAGTGCAAAACAATTTTATTTGTGCGCTTTTGCAAAAACAGTGTTTTCTCTGCTAATGAGGTCGACAAGGGAACTAACCTTTTGTGTTTCTTTGTTCACTTAAACCATCACTTTTCTCTGCAGTGACATGTGATTTATTTTGACGGGTTAAGGAATGTTCAGTGATGGAATGATTTGTAAGCAAGATGATATATTATTTTTCTCTATGCCAAATTACTTTGAACTGTTGTGCATTTTAAACGTCAGTTAACGTTATTTGCCAGTTAACATGGTAATAAAAACAACGTATCGTCAAAAACAGATTAAAAATATGTGTAAAAGTGCAGATACTGCACTCAATTTCAAATGTCCTTTATTGTGTTAGAGGTGACTTTAATTTTAAAGGGCATAACTCGGGAAAAACGTTCGTAAGTATTTCAACGGATAATAATGGCGTATATGAGTGCCTTTCATCTAAGATGCACTGATTTTTAATGCAAAGACGACTTATGGATAATTTAACTAATTTTTACACTTTCAGTTCTTTCAATTTTTTTTTGTTTGCCCGTATGTGCTGTTTAATATAATTGTCGTATTTACTTTTGAAAAACTTCTGTAGCATTTTAGAATGTGTTTTTGCTGGTTTAAAAAGACTTCGTTGGGCAAAACCACACCCCGAAAGTAAAAAAAAATTGGTTATTTAAATGTTTAACTCAATTTTTAAATCTTAAAACAACAAAAGTATTGATTTTTTTAATATTTAGTGTATTCTACTATCGAATTAACAATGGCTTGGCGTCATTGTAGCTGCGTTAAATTTCAAACACTATATTTTATCACATAAAATACATTTTTTTAACGCGGATTTATTTTTTTCTAATACAATTTTACTACTTAACAGGAACATTCAGTGTTACACATTTCGGTTTTACGTATTTAATTTCGTATTCATTTCCTTTCATTTCGTTTTCACGTGATCATCACAGCGCTCGGTGTAAAGGTTTAAACCGCATTAAATGTAGTGAAGTGAGTGCATTCATGCGGGCTATTTGTATTAACAATCGTAACGTTATCAATTGAACTAAAACGGAAATAAAGGAATACAATGTAAAGGTGTATATTTTCGATAAAGAATTAAATATATCCCCCCTACCTCCTTCCTGCTTCAAGTCAATATTGGCTTGGTAGCTCCATTGGTAAGGTAATGAGGTGGAAGGGGGATATGTGGGTTCAAATCCTGGACCACACAAATGTTTTTCACTGTTTTAAAATTACGTCAAACTGCGTAAATAGGCAGTGACAATCGAAATATGTTTATTTCTCGTAATTATTTGGCTAAATTCAATAAATACTATATTTAATTCACCGCGTGCAGTTGGCCGTCACTTATTATGTCAGTGAAATCGTTTCACTTAAACAACTAGTGGTTTCCACCTATTCCAAGTGGAGACAATTTCACTGATTCGAGTTGTTGAATTTGATTGCGAATCGGAGGTTTTCAACGGATTCGAATTTAGAGTTGAGGCCGGCCCCTTAATGACTGCTCTCTTGCATGTCATGTGCGACGTTGCCACACTTCCGCTTCGTGACTGAAAGGCTGACTGGACCAGCTCCAGATCGTGCTGCTGGCAGTTCCGTCCGCACGAGTTGCTCGCTGACACGTGAGCTGCGCCTAGAGCGGCGATGTGCCGAGTCCTTGGCCTATTCGCTCCCCCCCCCCCTTTTCTCATAAAGGAATACCCACGAATACAGAAGCGAAGCAGTCGGCTCTATATGGAACCCCAGCAACTCTCACCAAGAATCATATAACTTTCGAGCCACGCGGTAGTCCAATCAGTAAGGAATATCTCCCAGCACACACTAGCCAATCAAACAAGAGCCTCATCCAATTACGACCGAGTACACTGGCATTAAAGTGACCGTGACGTTATTTCGCTTCTGTGTGATTAACTTATTGTGTGTTTAATTCTAGGGGAGTGATATTCAGTACTTTTACTCTAGCACTTGGGCCGACGACGGCACGGCCCGGCTGGCGGCAGCTGATATTAGTGACGGCTGGGCTGTGTACACACTGTTACAAAAACATTCGGCGCGCATCGACCAGCGCACCACTGATAATACGGAGACTAATGTTTTTAGCGCGGCATTCAGGCTGCGACTGGCTGCGCGCGCACGTACCTCTCCACTCGCTGGTCACACCTAACATCCCGTAAATTCACCCGCCAGCAGTTATGACGTGAACAGTACTTAGCGTACCCACAAAATCGCTTCTCTGACGTTATATCTTGCAAAATCTAAATTAAGATTACTTTAGAAATAAAAAAGCTCACGAATCTTGCTGGATGCCAAGTAATAACAATAAATAACATAAATGAGCCAGGCCGACAGAAACGAAAGTAATTTACAGTTTCTTTGGTACAGCAATAATCTGAAGTGTTTTTAATATCTCATACTCATTACTCAATCGTGATTAAATAATTTTGCATACTCCTTGAGATGGACCTTGTCACCTATACGATAGATTTAATATTTGAGTTGTAGATAACCATGTGCGTACTTATAATGAGACGTTACGAAATCCCACAATGGTTTTTTATTCGTTTTAAATTGATTAAGACACTGCCGCGGTTTTATGCCGAAAGGATAATCATTAGTCAGGGAAAATTCAGTTTCAATAACTTCACATTCTTTGTAAAATATTACAAATATCAGTTGCTTAATACTTGCTTGACGTCACAGTGGAAGGCGACGACTGAGACTGCATTTAACTGCATGTTTGCTATTCGCTCAGAGTCGTGCAGGAGGTGTCAAACAACGCATTGCCCGATAACAAAAGTAACATAAACGTACGATATTTTGAATCTTAACTTGTCCCGGAATGAGTCCGCACCCAAAAATTAAATTGTGGCGGCCACGAAGTGTTTAGTTGGTATTTATTCTGCCAAACTTTTTTCTCGAGAACACAAGATTTCTTGTAGCCACACCACAAAACAAATTTTTTGTGGCCATAGAAGTCTAGTTGTGACGACTTAAAAATTGTGCGTACGTCACGAAAAAAATTGCCAGTATTAATACCGACAAAACACTTAGCGGCCGCCACAAAATATTTCTTTCGGTGGCATGCGAATATTTCAGGCCCCTACTAATCAGGGATGGGGATAACTGACACATTATTAATCAAGTCTATAGTCTAGTCGTAGTTTCTTCACACTTTTTGAATCAAACCTTTGAAAAATCGCCCTATTTATGATGTGCTCGTTTGTTTCCTAAATGTTTCCTATATCACAAGCATTTTATATTTGTGTTAGCATAAAGGTACCTTAATTTAGGTTGGATGAAACCTTTACTTTTATTTTGTCTATAAACTATAACATTTCATTTATAATTAATATGAAAAAAAATAGTGAGAAAATAGGTGTGTTGGTAATGCCTAGTAAGAAATAGTTCTTNTTTCATTTATAATTAATATGAAAAAAAATAGTGAGAAAATAGGTGTGTTGGTAATGCCTAGTAAGAAATAGTTCTTATGCAAAATATTGTTTAACTGGGTGCACACAAATGCCGTGCGTTACCTCTTTGGTGTAACTTTCTAAACTTAGTTAAGCTTTGTTTGCATGAGGTGAAGGAATATCCTGGAAGTAGAACTTCGGCAGGGCTTCAGGAAAAGTAGGAATTAACCNTTTCATTTATAATTAATATGAAAAAAAATAGTGAGAAAATAGGTGTGTTGGTAATGCCTAGTAAGAAATAGTTCTCATGCAAAATATTGTTTAACTGGGTGCACACAAATGCCGTGCGTTACCTCTTTGGTGCAACTTTCTAAACTTCGTTAGGCTTTGTTTGCATGAGGTGAAGGAATATCCTGGAAGTAGAACTTCGGCAGGGCTTCAGAAAAAGTAGGAATTAACCNGCTTTGTTTGCATGAGGTGAAGGAATATCCTGGAAGTAGAACTTCGGCAGGGCTTCAGAAAAAGTAGGAATTAACCGTGAATGAACTGTATTTAAAAACAACGCACTTGTCCTTGACTTACCAGGGAAGCATTGTACTCCGAAGAGGTTCTAGCCATTTGGGCAGTGGAGGTCGCCGAAATTCACGACGAGTGCAGAAGATTTTCGGAAAGTGGCAGTCGATTTTCAGGTGATTGCCGGTGAAGTAATTCCGTGGCAAAAACCAATTCGCTTATGGTGAAACGCATTTTAGATAAAACTCACGCGCACCCCAAGCGACAGTCCTTCTTAACACAGTAAAAAAAAATNTTATGGTGAAACGCATTTTAGATAAAACTCACGCGCACCCCAAGCGACAGTCCTTCTTAACACAGTAAAAAAAAATTCTGCATTTGTTACAAATAATTATTTGGCATTTAGTTGCCAAAGATTTTCTCATAACTCTGCAGCTNAAAAAAAAATTCTGCATTTGTTACAAATAATTATTTGGCATTTAGTTGCCAAAGATTTTCTCATAACTCTGCAGCTTAAATTTTGTATATTTACAACACAGTATGTTAGAAAACATACAAAATGTTTATGTAAACTCAATGTTAATAATAACCTTGAAGTCTGCAACAGTTGCTTGTTAAAATTAAATATTAGTTTTACACATTCCACACTACGGTTTAGTGTAATTTACTGTAATTTATCTGTAGTGTTACAAAAATGTATTTTGCAACTAGTTTCCAAATAATTCCATGAACAAATACAATATTTGTTACAGTGTAGGGACCCAAAGCGTGGTCGACAAGACAACACGGGCAACTGACGTGATGGAACTTCTCTTAATGTCCGAGCGGATTCGACGTCGATATTTATGCATGCGAGACTATTGATGCAACAACTATAATTTTAATAAATTAATATAACACTCAGATAATATAATAAAAGTTAATTTGACGGTTTCCCAGAAATCGATCACATAACTATTATGTTGTGTTCCCTTTGTTTACTTTTCTCACTGAGTATTGGTATAGGCTGTTCACGGTTTATTGAGCACTTTTGAAATCAACCTTTGTAAATGTTACTGTCCCTACCTGCATGTATTTTAACGGGTACACTACACTGACTGGCACTTTCTAGGCCACCCACCGTGAACTGCCACTGCCGAGTGTCTGAAAAAAACNAACGGGTACACTACACTGACTGGCACTTTCTAGGCCACCCACCGTGAACTGCCACTGCCGAGTGTCTGAAAAAAACATGTGTTTACCTACAGCTACCATGCGTGCTCGCTGCCAGTTCTCATGCGGAAAGAAATCACACTTAAGNAAAAAAACATGTGTTTACCTACAGCTACCATGCGTGCTCGCTGCCAGTTCTCATGCGGAAAGAAATCACACTTGAGACTAGCTCGCGATATGCAACGTCCAAGATATCTGGCACGTGATTAACTGCAGTTTGCCGCCCTCCTTTGACATGACCAGGCGCCACGGTGGCTGAGCGGTTAGCCTGCTCACCTCCCATCAAGGCGATCCGGGTTCAATCTCCGGCCGGGTCACTCCCGGCATGTGGGGATTGTGCTGGACGATGCCGCTGGTCTGCGGGTTTTCTCAGGGCTCTCCCGTTTCCCCCCGCCCTTTCATCCCGGCGCTGCTCCACACTACACTTAATCACCCTCATCGGCTCTCAGGACCTCGCTGTTCAGAGCCGCCCAAATCTCTTCACTCACTTTGAGATGACCAAAAACTGGAATTTCTGGAAAGCTGTCTTAACCCCGTTCAGTTCCGAATTCATTTGTGAGCTGGCGAGACGCGCAGAAACTTGAACGAATCACATTACTCACAAGGAAGACGTTCGAAACACCGGCCGCTGATTACTTGTGTACAGTTCCAGCCATAAATACCCTTTGTGTGCAACACGTTCTCGATCATGCACACGGGGTCTGGACGGGCTAACACATTCTACGTGAATTCTACCATGGAACTTCAACCAGTGCCGGAATTATTCAACTGATTGAAAGTTCGTTGTCAAGTTCAGCGCATTCTCCGTGGTTGAAATCCTGCACGTCAGCAAAAGTACGGCGTAGAAGTGTAAGGACACACGATGTGCGAGCCAGTGGCGATGTCGTCACCCTCGTGCCTTAGTGCCTCGACAGCGCAAAATTACTGCAGGAAGGAGCGTTGCATATCCTTGTAGCNATGTCGTCACCCTCGTGCCTTAGTGCCTCGACAGCGCAAAATTACTGCAGGAAGGAGCGTTGCATATCCTTGTAGCGACTTCGACAACGTAGCAAAATAGAATGCTGCGCACACGGGTTGAAACTCTCTCCTGGTACTGGGAAGACAACAAANGACTTCGACAACGTAGCAAAATAGAATGCTGCGCACACGGGTTGAAACTCTCTCCTGGTACTGGGAAGACAACAAATATCAACTTACGGAGTCTTAACGAGGTATTCAGCATTTTATCCTTTACTCGATAGTAGGTAGGCCTATTGAATACGTTTTAAGTCTGTCAAATGATGGAAGTATTTTTTTTTCTTCACGCAGTTCCTTGCAATTCCAGGAACGTGCCAATGCAATCTCTGAATGTGTCTCCGCTCGCGTGGACTACAGAATTATTGTTTAGGTTTTTTTTTTTTANAACGTGCCAATGCAATCTCTGAATGTGTCTCCGCTCGCGTGGACTACAGAATTATTGTTTAGGTTTTTTTTTTTTAATAAAGTTGTATTTTACTAAGTGTTAGTTATGAGATAAATAATCATAAGCAAATATTTTAAATTTAAACGCACTTATATGTTTAAAAAGTGTGATACAATTATTTTCAGATTGGCGACCATATAAACATTTTAGCTTAGTATGCTATATCTACGAAACTATGTAATCAATCATAACTTAACTTTGTATACTGGAAGCATCTATGCAAATATCAAATTAGCTAATACACAAACTCTTTATTACACCATACGATCAACCGACTCGCGAAAAATTACTTTTTCACAAAATTTTTTATATATCATAAAGCATAGGCGGGAATTGTATGTGGTATAGAACATTTATTATCTTCGTTAAACATTTCTTATGACATTTTTTTCTTTGATAAATATTTTGTTTTTAATGGGAAAAATTGCTTGAATTTTACGTATTTATTTATTAAAAAATTAAATGATAAAAACTCTTATTAGTGATTATCTGTTATATATAGATACATGCTGCCGCGGAGTTTTTTTTTTAGGTATTTTTATTCTACACAATTCTTGACTATAGTCGGTTCACGATTGGAAGAAACTTTTGAAAATCAACCTATGAAAAAACACCCTAGCCGTTAGCGACATGCATATAACATTAAAAACAGTGGCGAGCGCGGATACAGTTATGCCGTTAGGTTGCCAGCACAAGGAGAGGAAATAGTTCCAAAGTTTCAACGTAAATGTTCATTTAGCGCTTACAAATGGGTGTCGAAAAGACTTGTATCTTATTATGCCAATTATTAATGACGCGATGCTAACGTATTTAGTTTTCAACGTTTCTTGCTAAGTCACATGATCTTGCTCAAGGTGAAAGTAACGTGGCCATTTGTTTACTAACCTTCGTTCCTTGTGTTGTTGACACACGTGCCAGAGAATTTGTGCGATTATCTTGTTTAACCTATAATAATTCATTTATTTGTCTTATTTTACTAATATCCGCTCTTTATTATTTGGTTTTTAAAAACGTATGATTTTAATTTGTGCTCACTTTCTCGTTGTACTGTTTTTATGTGTTTCGCGCACGTGTCTTTCCTTTGCNTGATTTTAATTTGTGCTCACTTTCTCGTTGTACTGTTTTTATGTGTTTCGCGCACGTGTCTTTCCTTTGCCACTCGATTCTAACGTTGCAGTATTTGCACATAAGAATTGTTTTCACATTGTTGAAGACGTAGAATCTTTCACTCGCAAACTCTGCCGTCCTGTCGAAAACCGTCACAACCATTTTTAAATAACGTTTTACAATTGCGCGAAACATCCGACTCAGTATACCACCACGCCATTTTAACGTCTGTAGCAATTTCGATCAATACTGAAGATCTTGCCTTCGACGTACGGGAATTTATCGAAAGTCACTAACAATCGATTGTAAATAGACAACAACTATCGATTCATCAAAATACTCGCATTTTGGGTTTATAGAATGAAATGTTTTTCGCTGGCATCGCATATTCTTTTGTGTGAAATTCTCAAGATTAAAAACTTTACGCTTGTGGAATATCCATTAATAATATATACATGACTTTTATAATGGGTACGTGCATGTACGAACACATGTACACACACACAGTGGAATGTAAACATTGCATGTAAACATTGCCATGTGACTGCCACATGGCAGTCACATGGCAATGTTTGTTTACCTTTGGCGGAAGGATACGAAATGGGTTTGAAAGTGGATCTTTAGCAGGGCTTCAAGAAAGTCTCTTCTAGTCATGAACCGACTATAAATTATATTGTTCCATCTTTAACCGTTTAGACAGCGTATTGCAAGAGAGCGCGCTGGCNAGTCATGAACCGACTATAAATTATATTGTTCCATCTTTAACCGTTTAGACAGCGTATTGCAAGAGAGCGCGCTGGCGGCAAACGTTTTTCCGACTTTATTCACTATTATTGTCACTGCTTATTCCTTGTTACTTTACGCAACAAAATATTTACTAAAACCTGGCCAGAGATTATAGCTATGAATTAAAAATATATATATATANTGTTACTTTACGCAACAAAATATTTACTAAAACCTGGCCAGAGATTATAGCTATGAATTAAAAATATATATATATGTAAATCGGATACGTGTTGCTCGAGTGAAAACAGCACTAACAGACAGATTTTTGAGTTTTATATGTTGAGATGATTCGATACATAAACACTACGTAACGTGTAGCATTTCTCAACGATCATCATGTTTGGTACTGTGAAATGTAGGGGCTCTAATTACTAATATGCATTCTGCAATGACGTTTATCCTGCAGGGTACAAGTTTCACATTATTAAAATATTTCGACGAGGATGGGATTCGAACCCACGCGTGCAGAGCACATTGGATTAGCAGTCCAACGCCTTAACCACTCGGCCACCTCGTCCCGTTGTATTAATCGGGCAAGTAATAACGTAGTTACATATTTTTTAAATCCCAATTCCGGTAATACGTTGTTATTACAGAAGAAAAAATGGCTTTCTTGTATAAACACCTTTCATGATGCGTCGACACCAGACCTTTTCTTCTCTTCTCCTGGCCTTGAAATTCTGTTTGCTACGGCAAAACAATGCACCACTTACGATGTCGCACGACACACGCAATCAGCTTGTAAACACATCTGGGTTATCGCTATTGACTGCCCTTAGCCTTATGTAAGCCGACATACAAATCCACGCTAAAGCATGGCGCTTAAAAATTTGTTTAGATTTTGTTATTAACGTAAACAATTAAAAAATATAAAACTTTTATTTTACTTCAGCGCGCATTTATGGCGCTTTATTATTGTGTTTTGAGCAGCTAGAACCATTCTTCTCAAAACATGTTATTTTAAAACAAATGTTATATTTTTATAACCCAAGTGCATATAGTAAATCTTCAGAGACCCTCGGAATGAATGTAATTATCATAAATGGCGTTATACGTGGTTTTGTCATATTTTCAGTGAATATTTATAACAACATTTAAGCTCTGTCACTGCCCATACAAGAAATACTGCATATTTTAAGTTGTGATACAGTGAATTTTACAAGAATCCGTCATTTCTAGGTATTATTTTGTTTTACCCATGTACGCCTCTGAAAAGTTAATAAACATTCCGCTCATTTAGTTGAGCTCACGTGNAAAACATGTTATTTTAAAACAAATGTTATATTTTTATAACCCAAGTGCATATAGTAAATCTTCAGAGACCCTCGGAATGAATGTAATTATCATAAATGGCGATATACGTGGTTTTGTCATATTTTCAGTGAATATTTATAACAACATTTAAGCTCTGTCACTGCCCATACAAGAAATACTGCATATTTTAAGTTGTGATACAGTGAATTTTACAAGAATCCGTCATTTCCAGGTATTATTTTGTTTTACCCATGTACGCCTCTGAAAAGTTAATAAACATTCCGCTCATTTAGTTGAGCTCACGTGTGTTGGAGTGTGTTGTGTTAAACTCTAAGACAAATATTACGAGATCACGCTAAAATAAAACAGGTTAGACGAAAATCGTGACGAGATTCGTCGCTTTGCGGAATCTAAGGTAATCAAAAACGTAAGTTCTCAAATAATGCAATTGTATTAATTAATGATATCTTGAGCAATTTATTCAAACTTGCATGGAGGTGTTCATTTCGGACTTACAGTATAGCGATACAATAGCGAGAAATCTGTCTCTTAACAGTTAAGAATTTCGCTTGGATTTTTTTTTAAATTCAAAATTGCAGATGCTCATTTTTTTTTTTTAATTTTGCTTTTTAAATTACTTCTGTGTAACGCACCCATTCAGCTATTCGGAAGAACAGCGTGAACAATACTTCGCCTTAACTGAAGGCAATAAACATAACGTACGCGCGAGGCATCCTCACGGCACGTAGACCTTCACATGCGAATAACTTTGATCTGTTATTTAATTATTTTAAAATGAAAATTGTTTATCTGTGTATTAATAAAATACGTAAGAACGCTTCTGTTGTGATTCATCTTCGGGAAGTAATTATGTGTAAGATTAAAAATAAATATCGTGAAATTGCTGAAAAAGTACTGGCAAAAAAAGAAACTATAGAGGGGTCGTCGTAAAATTACTAGCACTTTGTTTTATCCGTGATAAAATTTTCCACGGACCATTTTGAATTTACAAAACTTTCCCGAGATTTGTAAAAAATATTTTTTGTTATGCAAGTGTTGTAAGTACGCAAAAAAAAAAAGATCGTAATCGTGATTTGAATAAGTAAGAAAATTGTACTACCCCAAGAAAATATAGTATCGTCTACCACACTTACCATGCAGTCATATTATTTACACGTGATTGAAGAACGCGTATCGTTAACGTTTTTGAAGAATGCCCCTGTGTTACAGGTGAATCGGGCTGATATTTGGCATTTGAAGAGGAAATCGTTTGAATAGCTAAACTCTCACAAAAATAATAATTAATTANGGGGGGGGGGGTCAGTGACAAAGAGTAAAGAGAGCTTCTTGTAGTCGTGGCATTGTTCTCCGGGGTGCGAAACCGCAAGAATACGGAAATGTTCAGTTCAACTTTGAGTTACTTCGTATCGCCCGTGGTGTGCACGGACATTTTTAACACTTCAGATAAACATAGAGATGAGCATTGAGTTCACTGTCAGGTATAGAACCGCATTCTTTATTTTACTTCGCCAATTTGTGTACATCCACGCCCAAGTCACAGAATAACGGAACAAACAGAAGCGGAACTGGTGCGTACAGCGCATCCAGACAAGTTGGCTCGACGCCGTAGCAACAAGGCGTAGGTCATTCGCAAATCAGCGCCTAGCAACTTATCTGCCGGACACACTGCGACTTTGCATGGCAGAATCAGACGGGCGCACTGCACATTCAAGAACAACACAGTAAACTATATGTTGCCAAAGATCTTCTTGTATGCTAACTCTACAACTGAAATATTGTACCTTTGTAAAACATCGTTTCATGAAACATACAAAATCGTTAATGTAGCTCCATGCTAATAGTAAATTTAAAGTTTGCAATGCTTGCTCACCACAACTCCACGTTAGTTTTGCGCAGTCCATTCTAAGGTTTNTAATAGTAAATTTAAAGTTTGCAATGCTTGCTCACCACAACTCCACGTTAGTTTTGCGCAGTCCATTCTAAGGTTTCGTAAAGTTTGCTCTAATTTACCTGCTTGCAGTATTACAAAAATTAGCGATCTTGGCAAATAGTTTCCAAATAATTCTTTGCATAAATTACAGAAATATTTTACAGTGCACGCAGCCGATGAGACAGTGAGAACGCTGCCAGCAAAGGCGCCCGGCCCGCCTTGCCACTTCTGTAATATCGTCTCTTCTGTGGCCCAGACCGCACCCACTACACACACCGGTTTTCTTAGCTTCGTTCCTCGTCCTCCTGCAGGCGATCACGTCTCATTCCAGATGCGCGGACGATCCCTGCCTTCCTGGAAGACGCACCTCGTGGAGGTCAGCACTGTTATTTAGTCAGTGCTGGACACCCGCTTGTTCAAAACGGGAGTTGACGTCAGCGTTTCAGTTCTGCGATATCCGTGTTGGCGACTGGAGCTCGAGTTTAAGGCGCCCGTCTACCTGGCGCTTGAACTGCGTTGCAGAGTATTCCAAATACACGTTTTTCAACGAAACTATTNTACCTGGCGCTTGAACTGCGTTGCAGAGTATTCCAAATACACGTTTTTCAACGAAACTATTAAGCGTGCGTCCAATGTACTTATCTACAAAAAGAACACACACTTCAGAAGAGAGCTATTAAGTACTTTCAAAATATCACGTACGTTAGAAACATTAATTTAGAGGACTCCAAAACCGCTAAAAACGGCCTTTCCAAGGCGCTGTTGCTCAAAATGCACGCATCAGATACATACAAAACTACTATAGGCGCCTGCACTGAACCTTCCTAAAGACTTCCTACTAATAAAATTACATGGTCACCGCTGAAAGTCCCATAGGTACACGCAGCATGACGAGAACAGTGCACGCCAGTTCAGAGCCTTGCGCTTAGCGGCGATGGTGTACTTGATGCGCGTGGCAGTGTAGCCCTTATCGCTCCCGCGCTTCTCAGCCTAAACGTGGGAAAAGTTCCAGGTAGACGGGCGCTTTAAACGCCGAGCAATAAGCACGCTCCTCCGGCTTAATGCGACAGAACTGGTTCGAGCAACCATACAACAACCGCGCGACTACATTTCAATTACGGATGATCAGAGACCTGCAGATTTCTCGTCAACTTTTGGTGACAACATTGTTTCCATCGCATTATACATAAGCAAGCACAATTCACGGATTTATTGGCCATCGCACTTTGAGGGGAATCCCTATAGGCTGTTCATCATGGGCAGAGCTCTTCTGAAAACCCTGCATAAGATCTACTTGCATGCACGTCGTGTATTCTTCCACCAATTTTAAATTTAAAATTGCAATGAGCCTTATTAATTTTTTTGCAAAAGTAAATGTTTTACCAATTTGCTAATTCTTACAATTACGTATACTAAAAATAAACAGAAAGCACAAAAAATTATTTCAATATTCGCAAACGTTCACCCGACACTTTTAATTCAAAGTAAAAGCCCTGAATTTCACATACTCTGAAACACAGTTCAAGCGCCAAGTAGACGGGGCCCTTAACTCGCAGTGTTGAGCAACTTTTCACC
Source organism: Clitarchus hookeri (assembly GCA_002778355.1). Lineage (NCBI taxonomy): Eukaryota > Metazoa > Arthropoda > Insecta > Phasmatodea > Phasmatidae > Clitarchus > Clitarchus hookeri. The sequence continues at coordinate 271,088 of NQII01001220.1, forward strand.
TTGAAATCGCGAGGGACATGTTTATGCCGTCAGCGTGTCGACGTAGCTCTCCATGAATGACGCGCTTTGTTGCTGGATTTTCTTAAGGCGGTGGGCAGAAACACAGACNGCGTGTCGACGTAGCTCTCCATGAATGACGCGCTTTGTTGCTGGATTTTCTTAAGGCGGTGGGCAGAAACACAGACACGCCCTGCCGTGTTTTTCTCCCGGAAGTTGCTAGCACGGCTCGCAGCCGCGTCCTTGCAGCGTGCACTAGAAGCCGCATTCATCGTCGCTCGAAGAAGCACTGCCACATGGCCACGTGCGTTTAAAAGGACGTATAGACTTCTCGCTTTCTGCCACAGATCCTTTCGCTGCGAGACCGCGAGTCCAGTTCTCTGAGTTTTTACTGCCTTTGGATAAACATTGTGGCTGCGTAAATATATCTACGAGGCGAAAAAGTACTCTGTAACTCCAGTAGGCAGATACAATTCTCTCTGATACCTCACGACTGTGTTTAAACGATAGTGTAGAGAAAATGGCTTTCATTATTCAGGTTGTTTTAAATAAAACTCACTCCAGGAATAAAATATATGCAATTAATAGAGCGGATGATGAAAAATATCACGTTACATTATATGTCCACAAAAAAATCTAGTATATACAGTTACATGACGCCTGAGGGGCATATCCGAGTTCGTGAGGGATGGAGGTCTTAATAAAAATAAAATAAATAAATTTGATTTTAATTTATTTACACAGTCATTATTTATAGCATTAATCTATATATATCCACTATTATTATTATTATTTCTCAATGAGTGCAGTATTTAAAGTCTATCTTAACTGTAATTGAAGTCCTTCTCAATTTATCTGTTTGATTATGGTAAATTAACTCACGTTCATCATTACAACATGTTCTGTACGTCTGTTTCCATAATTTGAAATGTCTTTCACTCAAGCATCCAGTAAAATAGTCCTGCCTCTCAGTCGCACTCTTCACTGCACCGATGCTCGCAGTCACAGATTTTCCTCTCACTGGTCACTTCTGGCGCCACTCGTTGCTCTTCTGCCTCGCCCACTATCGTATAAGGCCGCACATTCACCAAACTCCCGAATATCGTAATATCCCGGCTCTGAGGCCCATCGTGTTTAACTAATATCTCTGTCCCTGATCTGGTAGGTTCGCCGCACACCGAGTCACGCTGTGAGAAACTCGGTCATTAAACCAGAACGTTCTTCATTTAAACGCATAAATTCAATCAGTTGAAGGTCAGGAGCACGTGAGCTGCAGAAGGGTTATTGTAGCAGCATGCGTTTCGTAACAAGATACGCTCGTCTTGGATTATTGCTCGTCTGACCTTCTAACATTCCTCTGTTCTTGCCACCAGCTGCCATATCACTACTTTGTCATCCACACACTCTTAGCTCGCTCACGAGATGCAAAGAATCGAGCACGTAACAATAGGAATGTGCCTTAATTTTCACTATGTATAATCTTTAACTTACCCAAGACACAAACGACGAATTTGGCTTCGGACTCGCTGCTGCCATTTCGTGACGCTGAAAATTATCTACGCCTTTCTGAAAGTCGTCTGTTACGAAGAGAATTAAGTTAAGTTTAAAATGTTATTCGAAAACGTCGTAAGAAAAAAAATTGAATTTCACTATTAACAGTTATCTAGATTAACCCATGCTGTGATAGCAGACACTCCGTAACGACAACATAAACATGATTCAGTAAGTAGATTGTACATTTCACAACTGGGCCCTCAGAGTCGCCAAACATATGCGCCATCACACAGTCATTTATGAAGAAATGATAAACCCAGTACCACATAACGAGAGTAACCGTCGTTATAGATGTCAGCGCAAATATGCTCACAAAGTGTGCAGATAAGCAAGTTAAACTTGCAGAATAGGGCTCCTTGTTGGTGCTAAACGAACAGGAAATAATCATTATTATTCCACTTAATGCAGCACGGCTGATTAGGTTATTATCTAACCAGCGCTGAAAACCAGGAAGATTAAGGGTAGGGTAACTACAGCAGCATCTGCCAGGAATATGGGTGGAAAAGCACTTGGAAAATACCACTCTCCGTGTATCTTGTCAGGACTGAGCTCGCGACCTTCCGACTGCAACACAGATACGCCACCGGATGACCGGAAACACGATGAACCTATGCCTAGTGAAAACCAACGTGGAAATGAAAGACGTGGCCTTAGGCATCTTGCTTGGCCAACGCATAGATTACACGAAAGTACCAGCCTTCAAAGCCTTGATCAGATGTGAATCCCAAAAAACAGACGTCTTATTGTCTATCTCCCATGAGCGAGATAAACAAACACAAGCGGTATTTGTGTGCAACAAAATATGAACATAGCAACTGCTAGTGCAAATGCTTGGTCTTTATATTTTCTTCCTTTGTCTAGTGATTTAGAAAAAATATATATATATATATATATATATATTCCCAAAAGTGCTACACGTGTTTCCAGTCGAAGCATCGGTACAGAATGACTGCGACCTGAACATTCGATGTCATTTTAAGGCGAGGCATTATCTTTGCGTGGCATTACGCCGGTAGTCGCTGCCCAGCATATGTCAGTGGCTGCCGTGAATGAAATATAGTTCGCTGCATCGGACATGTTTGTCTGACGCGCGCGCCTGACAAGACGGATGGGGAAGGGCGGGCGAGCCAGAGGCGGGCGTCAGTTCTCATGGGCATCCGTCTCTGTCAGTGGCAGCAGACTGCGTTCTGCTACCAGCAANCGTCAGTTCTCATGGGCATCCGTCTCTGTCAGTGGCAGCAGACTGCGTTCTGCTACCAGCAACATCAGATCGAGGTAGGCAAACATGTTCGTGCGTCCCGGGGTTCAAGCCACCACCCACTGTGCTGGTTGCGCAACGCTAACTTGCAAGCACCCGTCGAAATCACAAATTCATCACATATACGCACTGAGAAAGGAAATTCCGTAATTTTTTTTTCCCCGTACGCCCGTGACAAATTTCTTACATTTACTTTGGAAGGATTCGAATGCAGATACATTATCGACGCTCGACAATTATGTATTTACTGCTCGATATGTTGGGAAATTTTCCATGAAATATATAGGTTAAAAATTTCAATTAGAACTTGGGAAGATTACTGAAAAATGTATTGCGAAACTGTTTTTTTAAACTGTTTGACGTATGGATGGACGGATGGATCGGCTGTAATGGGTGAGTTGATGGATGAATTGATAGACGGATCGGAAGGTTGGATCGGAAAGATGAATGGTAATTGGGTGGATGGATTATGGGTGTATTGATTTGATGGATAAGTGGGCGGATATATGGAGATTATTGTTGTATGGATGAATAGATTAGTGGATCGGTATAATAAGTGCATTATAGAGTGTTTCCATTAAAGGCCTTGTTTACTGTAAATATTGATTGAAAGTTTTATTTTGTTTTCAATTTTCTTGTAACGTTTATATATTTAACATAAATTCTTTGATCGTTCCAAGTAATTATTTTAATTTGTGTTAACGTAATATTTAATAGTAATTGTAAAACACCCATCCATTGTCTAGGTATAGGTTTACAGTAATATTAACCATAAAATTTAAATTTTGTTTTTCAAAGACATTTTTTTGTTGTTAATTGTATTTATTTTTTTCTTGTGTAATTAACACTTTCTCAGTTTTATTTTAATTACGTTTATTTTTTATTTTTCTTGTGTTTTTCGTTTTGTGATTTTTCAGTTTTTTCCCGTTTTTCTGGAAGTTAGGTCGGGTTTTTGTGTTATCGCGATACGTAGTTGCCGGAAATAGGGCTTTTAGTGGAACTTTTGAGAAAGGCGGCCGCGATTTAATTCCGTTGGGATTGAATCTGGTCAATCCCCGGCGCCAGTATAGTTCAATAATTTTTTAGTGGTCCCAGAAGCAGTTTAATTGACAGGAACGCCGCGCCGCGTTTGAGAAGAGGGCGCAGGCGTCTTTGTAGGGATATGTTAGCGGTTTCCGCCGCCGCTGGCGAAGAGGCGCCGCTTAGCGCCAGACGCCATATTAATGAGGATAACGCCGACTTAAACCAAGGTGACTGACACCAACCCTTATTCGATGCCGGAGGGGCATCTAATCTCCTACAAAACATTTCTGTGGATCGTTTAGAAAGTTTACTGAACTTTTCAGCAGTTTTCGGAATATTCTATTTTTGCATATTAATTGTGTGAGACGATCCAGTGGTCCGGACGCCCTACGGACTCAAGCTAGCGCTGGAGCAATTTAATTAGTTTTTACTAACCCTGAGAAAATTTTTAAGCCTATAAACTATTATTTGAAGTAGGGAATTAAAATTTTTAATTGACGTTTCTGGAGATTTCAGAACGAGTGACATTCTTTTTATGGACTAGTTAAGTTAAGCTTTGGTTCAGAAACGTGATAAATAAAGGCATATTTAACCAGTAAAACTTACATTTTTAAGACTTAAAGCAGCATTAAATTTTTTTTATATTTTTCAGTTTTTCACCAGCTTAAATACATTTTGTAAGGATGGTGGTAATTTGAAGTCATTAGCAAGTTTTAAGCATGCATTTGACAGATTTTAGAATTTTTTTTTTGTGGAGAGTCAGCACCTTCTAATTTAACCTGATATAGTTATATTTTTAATCTGATATTTTCATTTAATAAATCTGCGTAAAACTCACCATTTTTCTTGTTTTCAGTAGCTAAAGTATATATTTGAGATTATTTCAGAGTGCTTTATTCTGTTTTGTTCAATGTTTCATGTATTATAATTTATGAGTGTTTATCTGTCTTTTGCAAGTGTAAGTGTCACAAACTATCTATCACCACCGCATATACCAATCTCTATCTACTGACCACCCAAACACCAACAACACTTCTGCTTTCTTTCTCTGACATATTTAATCTGATATACGTGATCGATTGATTGTTCCTACCACTCGTAGTTGAGAATCGTGGCCCCTACGCAACGTCACTTGTGAAANTCAGTAGCTAAAGTATATATTTGAGATTATTTCAGAGTGCTTTATTCTGTTTTGTTCAATGTTTCATGTATTATATTTATGAGTGTTTATCTGTCTTTTGCAAGTGTAAGTGTCACAAACTATCTATCACCACCGCATATACCAATCTCTATCTACTGACCACCCAAACACCAACAACACTTCTGCTTTCTTTCTCTGACATATTTAATCGGATATACGTGATCGATTGATTGTTCCTACCACTCGTAGTTGAGAATCGTGGCCCCTACGCAACGTCACTTGTGAAANGATATACGTGATCGATTGATTGTTCCTACCACTCGTAGTTGAGAATCGTGGCCCCTACGCAACGTCACTTGTGAAATCGTTGCGCGGCCGAAGTTATCGCGGCAGGATGACAATGCAGTGATTTTCCGTTGCCTTCCGCAATTTTAGGTGCACCACACCCGCTAATAGGGAGTCGAACTCGGACCTTCTTGACGAGAGACAGCATCGCTGATCACTGCTCAGCGAAATCAGTCTTTTAGAAGTGGTCGTGTGGAGTAAACTGCATGGAAAAGTTCTTTAATGTTATGATGTAATCGGTAACTGGCTCATTTGAGGGAATCCAGGTGAATAGAAGAAATACGAAAGTTTAGAAGACACTGCATAATGACATACTTAATTTCTAACTTAAGCTTGTGTGAACATTAGTTTTCGTGAGAGCAGTAATGATTCAATACTTAACTTGACAAGCAGTCTGTAGTTCTTCCGTGCCTTCTATTATGATAGAGGTTAAGTGATCGGGCTGGGTGTGACGTGCACAGAATGGCAGTGAATCCGCACGAAGCACATCACACCATTATCGTGATGACGTTGTCTTTTTTCTGGGACCGCGGTTTGACATAGTGGATAGAGCGCTCGCCTCCCACCTAGGTGAACCGGATTAGATCCCGGCGAGGTCTCCCAGATTTTCGCACGTGCCGGACGATACCGCTGGTGGGCGGGTTTTCTCGGGTCTCTCCCGATCCCGCGCTCTACACTCACATCAGTTCTCAAGATCCCGATGTTAAGAGTCGGCCAAATATCACCACTTGTTTGTATTTCTCTTTCAAGTAAAACTTTCTCCTTCTCGTACATTTTACAATGTCAAGAAAACTAAGCATAAATAAAATATTTCACATTCAATATGACACACACGTTATCATTAGGTAACACCAAAGAAGAAACTGAGAACAGTTTTTCTGTAATGAAAATGGGCGGTTGGATTGTGTAAATGAACACAATGAAAAGTCACAAATCAACCAACTATAACAGAACTAATGAAGTATATATTTCTTAACACATCTTCCAAAATAACGGTATGTCCGCTGGCGCGTGAGGAAGTCAACACACTCCAGCGACGTGCGTCTCGCAAATTATTATTGATATTATAGCTTGTGTTCCATCTCTTACCATGAGGAAGCCATACACTTTGTTGTCGATGCCGCANCTTGTGTTCCATCTCTTACCATGAGGAAGCCATACACTTTGTTGTCGATGCCGCAAACTGAACGCCTTAGGGCTGTGAGGTTGTGGGTTAGAAGCCTGAGAAGCGCACATATTTGCGAGTCTGTTCCAAGCTGTATGTCACTTAAGTTAAACGTGGAATCTTGTCCTTTCTTTCATATTAACGAAGGAAACATTAGAAGAACACGGATGTTATTATTATCGATTCTAAATTCTTCAATTGGTAATTTACTCGAATCTCCCAAATGCGGATGTGTGGCCAATTCCCCATTCCGTGAATACGTATTATAACTAAGTGGCTATGTGTAATTTGTCCCTTTGGCATACAAAAGAAAAAACAACAAAATGCGAGGAGAGTTGGTGAAAAATGATTCCAGCATTCTACAGTAAATTAAGCTGTTACGAGAGAATCTGACTTACTTTATCTTCTGAAAACAACGCGAGTGTCATTTACGGTTACCTTCAAGTAAGTTACCAGTTATAGTTATAGGCGTTAACTCTGACCTGCACAGCGCACAATGCAACGGCTCGTATCTGATCCCGGCAACAATACGCGAGCTCGAAGGGCGGTGGTGTTCGCCCGCGACGACCGACAAACGACGCTCTTGGGCCGATGTATCTGCCGAACACCGCGCTGTGCGACACACGAACGCAGCAGCCGAGTTTTAAAAAAAGTTCAACGAGTTTCTCAACAGCGGACGAACTTTGCCGGTGGTCTTTTCGTCCGGCTGAAAGCTCGTAAAATACGTGCCGCGGAAAAAAAGGAGCAAAAAAAACTTGTAAATGTGTTGTTTTGCTCAAGCAGAACTTTAGCTGAAAGTCGCTGGATCAGCAATTTCCGGGATCGAGTAACAAGTAAATATGAAATATTTTTTGAACTAAATTTCCATTTATCAGTAAGTTTCAAGTTGGTATCGTAGGTGAACCTTCACGCACAAAGCGGAGACATTACGAAACGATAGTCAAAAGTCAGTGCAAGTGGGTATAAAAAATTGCAGGAGTTAAATGAGGCTTCGCTATTTAAAGTGTTGATTTCTTTAACAATGAGTGCTAACCCTTGCATTCCCACATTAACTCACCGCTTCTGGTGTGGCAAATAGTTTTGTTTTTAATTCGTGCTGTACTTAAGAAGCGAAGAATTTGTTGCTTTATTATAACCAATAACCTGTAGGCTTTGTGTTCGGTGATCAGTGACGTGGATCAGTCATGACGGAGCGCAGTAGCACGGATGGCGAATCACATATCCACATGGAAGATCATTGGTCATTGAGCCTTGCGACGTACTCTACCTGTCAACTTTAACCTTTCTGTGCAACATGTAGACACTTGTCCACAATGGGTATGAGGGACTTAAAATAATAATATCCTTTTCTATAAAATTTGAAACAGAAAGAAACTTGAGAAACTTATGTATGCGTGCTAAATTTGACTAGTAGATGCTTATATAGAACTAGTAATTGAAACGCTGAGATTGAAAATAGTTACGACTTGTAATTATACTAGCAGTACATGAGTTACTGATGTACAAGTGATCGTTGTAGCATTCCTCAACTTTTGACTCTAAAATGGGACCTGCTGCGTCTAAACTGAAGTTGGAATTATTGTTTCACATATCAATTGAACTTGTTAGAGAAAAATCCATTTACATATTGCACGTAATAGCTTTTGAAACAATGGTTTAGAACTGTCCAAAAACGCGGAAAGCAAAACTCACTTCTATACGCAGATAAAAATAAACTGTAAAACTTAAGAAATTAACTTTTCCGGGTCAAGATGTTTGGCAAGTTATTGTTAATGTTGTTATTTTGTTGCACACATTTTAACACAGCAATTACACTGTTTGTTATCAAAATACAACTTTGTTTACTTGAACAAAAAAATATTATAACATATGTGTTCTTGCTTCAACATGTAAGATACGTACAAACGATTTTGAAAAAGTGCTCAGAAGTAAGAGTTCGCTTCGAGTTCAAGTATGAGGATGACACAGATTAAACTAAGATGTTAAAAACGTATACGAGTATATAGTTATAGACCTTACTCACTTATTAGATTGCGATTATGGAGAGTAAAAAGTTATTCTGCCCGTTCTTATCTTGAAAGTGGTTATTATTTCATATGTTGCGTACACTTGTAAAATAAGATAAAAAAAGAGTTGTCATATAGGCTACATTTATAAAACAACGGTAACCTAATACGATCAAAAATAGTTTTCCGATAAATTAATAGTTATATGTTGCGGTCTGAAGATACTCGTAAAAATATTAAAACACCAGTAGGTCCTCTTTGCATCGCGAAGATTAAAACAAATGACACACTGATGTGACAACAAACATAGCTTTCGCTGTCCGACTTCACGTTTTAACTCCTAACTTCGCTTTATTCGTCAAGCTACACGACAGTCGATTTGCATTCGTCGATGCTGATAACAGGCAGGAAGAACAATGACATCAAGATACAAAATGTTGCACGTGGTGAAATGAAACAAAAGAGAAGAAGACAGATGATTCCCTTCACTTCACGTCCACAGAAAACAATGAATTATCTTTCAGAGACAGCAAACGAAACAGATCGTTCAGTTAGAGACACGTTTGATATAGCGAGGACATATATTTTTTTTTGTGAAGGGTTGGATCCTGATAAAACCAAATGGTTTATAAAAAAAATTAATTACTTAAAAAAAATCATTCCCTGCTTATTACAAGGGCGATTAGAAAAGTAAAGTAATAAGAACTCTCATGGACAAATTTTATTCGACGTACAGACCGATATGCTGATACACAGTAGTATGGCGCACATTTGTTCCAACAGTACGTCAAGGCATCGATGCTAGTGTATAAAAAATCTGCGGCTTGTCCCTGAAGCCACATAATGTCGGCTTCAACTTCATATCGGTTGTAAATGGGCTACCACCGAGATACTTCTACAGTGGTCCAAAAATATAGGAATTACTGGGCGCCAGGTCAGTGCTCTAGGGAGGACTGGTCCAGCACCTCTCACTTGAGCGTCGTAAAAATTTACACGTGCCCTTGGCTGAGTGAGGTTGGGCGTCGTGCAACAACACGACGCTGTTAAGAGACGTCCATGTCGCTTACTTTGAATTGCCTTCCCGAAGCTTCCCTGGCGCGTGACAGCTGGCAGCACTCGTTGCCGCGCCGCCGGTGAGGAAATCGACCAGAAGCACACACACGTAACCCCCAAAAGACCGTATCGATAACTTTCTTCGCAGATAGAGTTGTTCTAAATTGTATGGAAGTTGAAGACGACGTGTCTCTTCATGATGTGGATGGCTGTTTCTTCTCAGGTGTAACATGATGCACCCACGGCTCATCCCCTGTAACAATACGGTGCACTAACGGCGCTCCTTCCTCGAGAAACCGCATTACGTGCGTGGGAAACGATCCCATCAACCTAGTGGCTTTGCGACATTCTGTGAGTTGTCTTGCCACCCAGCGTGATAATGTCTTTCGACAGCCCAGTTGCTCATCAACGATACTGAGCACACTGCCCCGGTGAGATGTTGAGTTCCTTAGAAATCTCGTTAATTCGAATGCGACGGTCGTCCTGAATCAAACCTTCAGTACTTTCAAGATCGTTGCTCATCTCGCACGTCTGTCGTGTGCTGATATCGAACTCTGTGCACCAAACCCACACTTGTTTTCGGGACATGACGTTAGCACGGTACACTTCAACCAGTCGACAGGTGAGGTATCCTTTAGACTCAAAAACCCGACCACACTACGCACTTCCACGTTTGACCATGTTCCCGCGAGCGCAACCATCTTAAACTGTTATTGCATCCAACGGCTGCGGGGCAAAGTTGTGGTATTCTGCTACAGCCTGGAGGAAAAGTAGAACAAGAGAAGGAATATCACAGCTCTTGCTGCCTTACTTTCTGAATCCCCCTCGTACTTCAAAAAATAACCAGGCAGTGACAGCCTCGCATATTACAGATAGGTCCCTGTTAATTAAACATTTTTGAAATCAACCCCTGAAAAAAATCGATGCATGTTAATTCATTTTGTTTAATTTCAATACTGACTCACATAGCTACAACAATTTTGGTAGAGAATAACAGAAGGCATTTCTATTAACAGCTATATAAAAATTGTATTATTTTAATTTTTTTGTTTTAAATATAATAGCGTAAGAAATATCATCAAAGTAACATAGCTGCGATTTTTAATCATTTTACAGTGCAACAACTCGCGCAAAGATACTAAAAAGGTCGTGTAATGTACAGAACACAGAAAGTCATAGGTTTCTCATGGGTTTTTTCGATAAAAACATCCTATTCTATTTTTTTTTTTTTATATTTTACTAATCTGCTTTAATGTAAAGAGACACACATGACAAATTAAAAATAAGGACCACTTATTTTTGCAACTCAAGCAAAGATAGTGACCACAAACTTCTTAATTGGTGAAAATAAGGCAACGTTCAAATTATGTAAATTGGTGTGAAACGTAGGTGATAACCTTGTATTCAGGTAATAAGCAAATTATCACATAAGCACTGACTGCAGAACTTACTGTAATACTGGAAGAAAAAATTTATTTCTTGTGATTTTATAGTTAGACTTGAATGGAAAACGTGAAATAAACATTTATTCAAGAGCCGAAAGAAAAAAAAGCGTTAAAATACACCAAAAAGTGGCGTACACTCTGAATATAATTTCTCTGTAAACAGAAATTAAAATGCTTGGATTTGAGAGATTTGGGCGGCTCTTAACAACAAGATCTTGAGAACTGACGAGGGTGAAATGAGGTGAGAATGGAGCAGCGCCGGAATGGAAGGGCGGGGCAAACTCAAGGTCCCCGAGGAAACCCGTCTACCAGCAGCATCGTCTGGCACGATTACCGCATGCGAAAATCCGGGAGTGACCCGGCCGGGGATTGAACCCGGTTCGCATTGATGGAAGGCGAGCGGGTCAACCGCTCAGCCACCACGATCCCTAGAAATGAAAATGTGAAGTAGTTTTATATGCAAGGTAGTTCTACGTTTGGGTAGGTATGGAATGCAGTGATTTTGACGTGAGTACGTATTTGAAACCAGACCCACGCATGTGGTACCAGGACGGAAACGGCGATGTTACTTTGGAAGATGATCCGTTACGACTCTATAAAATCGTGACAAATAACACTATTGAAGTAAATGAAAACTCGTTCGATCGGGTAGACGACTATGATGCGAGCATGACCTTGAGTTGGCATCGCGCATGCGTGGGGCACGGGTGGGGACCCGTGGCGATCGGTGGCAATTTCGGGCGTGGGCGAAAATTCCCGAGCGGTATATTTCGCGACTCCAGCGTGGTAGGGCGTTGATTTTGTCGCCAAACTAAATATATCGCCCAGTTTTGTCGATTGAAGGCACAAAAGACAATTATCGTTTCCGTTACTTACACTTCATTCCCGCAATCCAAAGAAAATTTTACCCGCTAACGTAGACGTGTTCACGTAAAACTTACGGCCATGTACACAACACCGCCACACCCCAATTTTTTTTGCCCCGAGGCTGAATTCAGAACGTTTCAGTTACCCTTGATATCACTTTATAACGACATCTCACACAGAGCACACGGTCACCGGTGACGAAACATCCAGGAGGCGAGGGAGAGGTAAAATTCAGAACAGTGTGTTCTAGCGAATGGTGACCAGCACTATGTTTGACCTTCTCACTCGGGTCGCGACATACGCTGACTAAGAACTGAGCTCCCAGGACTGCGAGGGCGAACGAGTTCTCAAATGTCAGTGTGTTTCCGCGCAGTTTAAATGGCAATGCCGTAAGCAAGCTACAAGTCTTTACACGGTTTATTGAGTAATTGACTAAAAAAAAGGGAGGGAAGTGAAAGTAGCATCCGCACATTGCTCCAATCTTGGAGGCAAAGTTCCCGGTGGAACCGGCGCTGGCCTTACCAAACCTCCCCTCCAGGTGGCCGATACCTATGATTTAATAATAATGAAACGCACTTCTTAATTTTAAAAATACAATGCAGTGTTTTTTGCAAGTGTATATGTATACTTTTTACAAGTATGTATATATACGTATATGAGGGTTATTCGGAAAGTAAGGTCCGATTTCTTCATCACAGATTTTTTCAAAAAACATTTTTTATTTAATTCCTTTCATGTTTCTCTATTTTTTCTACACTGTCTCCATATTTGATTAAACATTTGTCATAACTTTATATATTCTGTACCATATAAGAAGGCCACTTTTTGACAGCTCAGCGAAAGTAGCGCCACTGTTTACATCTGACTACGTATCCTTCCGCCATCAGCTGGTCCGTCACGTCGGGGCTTTATTTTTTATCAACACGCTGTCAGCTAATCCACTTCTCATTGTACTGTAATGCTAAACAAATTTTAAGATATTTTAAGACTGACATCTGTCTAAAAATATAAGTAGGTTATAAAAGTAAAAATATAAAATGTTGCAAATAATTAGATATTTGAAAACTCTTTTTTAATTTGTCCAAGATAGTGAATTTGGTTAAAATTAGCGAGACGGTCTGTTGTATCTATTATTACACTTTGGACGTTATAGCTAATATATTCGAGTTGGAAATATGTGACGTGGAATAACGTTAGAATTGTTTAAAAACTATTCACGCGTGTCTACGGAATCAAGGAGATGGGTTTGGAGAGAACAATATGGCGTATAATTTACGTTGACGAACGATTACTGGCCGAATATAAATGACTTGTACTCCAAATCGTTGTACATGAAATATATGTTACTTTAAAAATTATGCAGAGCTCGTGGAAAAATATAACTATTGGCATATGTATGTAAATTCGTTATATATCACGCAGGAAAGAGGTTCATTTCTGGCTGGTAATAGCTCGCAGAATATCCGACAAATAGCGCGCAGCACGTCACGGCGAAGTTTGAGTAACTCTTTTTACGGTCAACAGATAGCGTATTTCTTAAAGTTGATCATTCTTATGCTACGGGCTGGAAATATATTTCAAATTCGTGTCGTTTCGTAAAATTATTAGAAAAAATAATTCAACAATATTATGCAATATTTCTGTATGCTTTTGGAATTAATATCATGGACGTGTTGAAAGCAAGGTTGGAGATGGATGATACGACGTGAAAAAGCTTTCTGAAGTTAGCACAACTTCAGAAAACTTTTCCACGTCGTATCGTTCTATTGTACATTTCATTTTGATCACCTAAACATAACTACATTATCACGAAGTTTAGTTTTTAACACTAACAACAATTGTTTTGTGACCTTGTAAAATAAAATGTATTAATAAATGCAAGAACTCTTTCTTATCCGCGTATTTTCTGCTTTTCTGATGTGCATCGGCAGTGCACTCAGAATAGCTAACGTAATTTTAACTTTTGTTCGTTCGTGCATCAGCTGATACAGGATTTTGTAAATGGCGGTTTGTTTGTTTCGTATACGTCAAATTGCCACTCACTGACTGTCAGAAAGTGGCCTTCTTATACGGTATGGACCATAAAGCTTTTGTATGCCTAAGTCATATACGGCTGCCGCATGTGAGGATAACCAGTCTGTAACTGCTTCTTTCACCTTTCATCTTCTCTAAAAATTGATCACCTTCCTTATGATATCAGTCCAAAAAATAAAGAGCACAGGCCATTTTTTTCACTTGGCGTTCCTCAGTAAGCAGCCTTGAAACCCAACGTGCGCACAATTTGTGAAATTGCAAATTTTCAGAGACCATTTTGTTCAAAGTTGTTCTACCCGCATTCGGAAATTCCAATTCTAAAGTTGAAATTGTGAATCGCCAGTTTTCACGAATCTTTTCGTCCACGGCTTTGACCAAATCTTCTGTGATCACTGATGGTCGGCCTGATCGCGGTTCATCATGGACATTTTCCCGTCCGTCCTTGAAAGCTCTCACCCACTTATGCACTTTGCTGTCACTCATCACATTGGGGCCATACACTTGACTTATCTGTCGATGAACTTCCGCTGCTGAAACGTTCCTTGCTGTCAAAAACCGAATCACTGACCGTATTTCACAGTCGGCGGGCTGATCAATTGTTTTTAACATTTTGATCTGACACTGTAAACAGCACACTACAACAATACCAATGCAAATTGCGTCGTTTGACGAGCAAGGCATGCCGGGAGTCGGTGCGCATGCGCGTTACAATGTTCGCGCGACATTTGATTAGCTACGGAGATTCGGACCTTACTTTCCGAATAACCCTCGTATATATACTAAATTTCTACTTATTATTTTATCCCAGACAAGACCAAATAATCAGAGAAGTAGTATAAGAAAGAAAACTAGAAGGTCCTTATAACCTATGTATTTTAGAAGCGATTTAAGGTGCGAGAAAGGGCATGAAGTAATATCGAGGCGGAGCAGTGACGGAATGCAAGAGTAGGAGAAACGGGAGTATCTTGGGAAAACCGGCAACGTCCGCCCCGTTATGTCCGACAACATGCGAACCGCGCCAGTCGTTACTGACACCGGAAACCAACCGGGAAGAAGTGGGGTCACAGTATAGATGGGCGTAGAGGGGCGAAACTGCGTGGCGGTTAGTTTGATGTGGGCGTACGTATTCGCTGATTGCCTGCGCGGTGCTCTGGGAACGGACCTTGCGTCGGATTGGCTACCGCGTGCTGCGGAAGATCCTCTATTGGCTGTCGGTGACTGGCGAACGGCGTTCCAACATGTCGTTGACGAGTGACGTTGGGAGTTCGTGATGTAAGCAGGGGACACAGAACTGGAGAATACAGATGTGAAACAACCGCTTACTCCGCTAACTCCAGCCACACACGCCAGCAAAATGGCGGCAGTGACCCGCAACGTGCCTCTTTCCTTAGAAAGAATTCATAAGGCTTATAAATTATGTTAATTATACGTAAATTAACACTTTAACATATTATCCCGGGCATACTCGTTAACGTATAACGTGTTGCAAAATAAGTAGAGTAATGGTCGGTGCTGTAGGCTACAAGGTAAGAAGCTAGAACCAATGCAGACAGCGTCTTTCTTCCGGTTCTATGCTATTGGCTGCTACTGACACACCAAAATTCTACTGTTGGTCCCTGCCAGTTTCATGGATTGTGGTCATGGGTTCTATCGTTTACGTTATATCAAGGAATTGGTAAGTATTTGTCAGGCCACAACTGTCATATTTTGCAGTACTTGAAACGAAAATCTAGTGTGTAAGTTAATGGCTTAAAGGCATATTTAGTAAATAAAGCCTTTTATTCCGTGGAATAATTTCTGGATATTAAACATAATTACTTTAGGTGTTTCCTCCTTAGTATGTTGGTATCTGAGTATATGTTGTAAACATATAAACTATATATTATAAATCCATGCAGTTATTTCTATATATTGTTTATGATTTGTTTTGTGGTACTACTACTAGTAACTTAAGTGACATTTTTTTTTATGTTATGTGACAAATCTATTTATTATGTACTAAAGCACTGGATGATAATAAATACAAATACATGTTGGGACGCCCGCCGGTCGCCAATCAACGCCTGGTAACCTACTCGCCAGCCAACAGCCCAGGCAATACGGAACCTTCCGCAGTATGCAGGAACTAATCAGAGTCTAGGGCGTCAGTCAACCCAAAAAAGGGTACGTGCACATCAGAAGAACCGTCACGCCATTTCGTCTGCGTGTACTACCTACTCTGTGGTTCGGACGTCGGAAATCCACCTGCAAATTCGTCTATTCAATGAGCGACGTCAGGGACCAAGTCATAGTAAAGCATTCCGTATAGTCCATTCACGGCTACTTCTAACTTCTCAGAAACCCTGCTGATGTTCTTCTTTCAGGATATTCCTCCGCCTCATGCAAACAAAGATTAATCAAGCCTAGAAAATTGCACCATAGGGACAACGCACCGCATTCAAGCGCACGCAGTGCAATAATATATTTTATAACAACTATTTGTTACTAGGCATTACCAACGCAACTATTTTCTATTTTCATTCATATAAACTACAAATTAAATATTATAATTTTTACATAAAATATAGGCGAAAGTTATATTTAACAAAAAATAAGATACTATTATGTTAACAGAAGTATAAAACGTATGTGATGCATGATATATATAGGAAACATCGAAACATATCATACATGGGGTGAATTTTCAATGGTTTGATTACAAAGGGCGAAGAAACCGCGAATAGACTATAGAAAATGCCCACACACGTAAATGTTAAGTAGGACTTTTAAAAGTGCTCAGTTTACCTTGAGCAGCGTATACCCATCATTTTTCATCATATTGCGTGGTTGAATCCGCCACTTAAGTTACGAAATGAATCACGTGACGAGGTGTGGAACCTTTTAATATTTCGGGATTAAGGAAGGAAATTTACTGAGCTGGAGAAGCACGCTGAATACTCAAAACACCTCCGCGAAAGCGTCCGCCCCTGTTCTGTTTTATTTCGCGCCTGTTTACATGCTAACCATGCGAACTCAAACCACGAGTAAAGATGGGAAATCACGCAGTAAATTGAGAATGAAGTGAGATTGGCGAGTGCGCCGACGTGTCCGCAGAAACTGATGTGGAAGATGGAGAGGGGTCGAGGGGTGAGTGCTGGTGCGGTACCAGGGTACGCAACTGCCCACGCAGTCGCAGGGCGCGCTGCCAACTGGGTCGCCGGGGAGGCGGGGTCAAGGCATCGCTGGCGCCAGCTGCCATCTCCCTAATAAGGAAGGTCCGAGGCGCCGGCCTGTACACGACTCCTCGCACTCGCGCGCTAGACTTTGGGAAACTACCCACCCAGGCCTTGCGTTTGTCGCAGGTCACAGTCTGCACACATTCACGACGTCCCACTTTCGAAACACCAGGCGGCCGTGTAAATATACGTTCCCATGGGCTGTTCGCGGTAAAGTGAGCACTTTTGACGCCCCAGTTACCTGTTTTCCTATTAGCCATTTTTTAAAATCCTTGTGCCACTTTTTTTAAATAAATACTAGCATGTAACTAATAAACACAGTGTGTACATGTATTTAACTGGACTCGAAAGTTAACGGTGGCCACGGTGGCTGATCGGTTGGCCTGCTCGCCTCCCACCAAGGCGAACCGGGTTCCATCCCCGGCCGTGTTACTCCCGGATTTTCGCACGTGGGAATCGTGCCGGATGGTGCCACGGGGATCTGCCGTTTCCCCCGCCCCTTCATTCTGGCGCTGTTCCATACTCACCTCAATCACCCACATCGGCTCTCGAGACCTTGCTGTTAAGAACCGCCCAAATCTCTTCGCTCACTCACTCGAAAGTTAAAGTCTAAGGCTAGAGTTAAATATATATCTATTGACTATTATTCCAAATGAGAGAGCTTCAAGGCGTGCTCACTTTACCGTGGATAGCCTATTGGGAGGAGGGGTGCAAAGCAGGATATGCACTTGCGCTTCACCTCAGTGGGATCGCGTACGAGCAAACAGAAGCAAGCCTTTCACGTGACCGAAGTAAAAATGCAGAGAAATGGGCGCCACGAAGTAGGCCTATTGAGTACGACAACCTGGCATCTGCACCGACACAGCGTAGAGCAGCGGAGATTGCTCTGCTCTAGCGCCAGTAATCACACCAGGCGCAAGCCTTCCCTGCCTAGCGACTTCATTTCCCGTTCGCATTTTTCAGGAGCCTGTAAAATATTTCGTAGAGTGGTCGTTCGGGCATCGTCTGCAGCGCCCTCGGAGGTAATCAGACCTACTTCCACTAACAAGTTTTGATTTCTTTGCCCGGCTGTCTGCGAACAGCTTCCTCTATGACGCGTGTTTTATTTATACTGCACCGCTTGAACGTGGACAACGTCTGTTTCGCTAATCGACGAAATGTGACGATGGGTGATTAATAAGTGGACGATACCACATGTTTTCAGCAGGCAAGAAATTGAGATTCTAACAATTATTATGTATGTGTACTATTTGGAAAACGCTTGTTTATTCCTGCTTTATTAGCAAAGAAGAGACTTGGCAGCGTTTGTTATAAGCGTTAATACTGTAACCGAATTAATATTGCGTTACCTTATTTTTTTTATTTGGCCCAGAAAACATGTTATATTTCACGGCGCTCCCAGTTCATTACAAATGTCTTTATTTCCAATATTTTTTCCGCCATGTAATGCAATCGGTGCAGTGTTCAAGTTGAATATTTAAATTTACGTGAAGTGTCAATATACAAGGACGACTGAAAAGAAATGCTTTAATTAATTTGAATCTATCGTCAGTAAAATTTATTCTACAAAAAATTATACAAAGCAGATAAAAAGCTTACAAGAATTTCCATATTTTAAGCAATTTTGAATAACTGCGATAACATTTCATAACGTGATTTCAAACATTTCTTGAAGTAACTCATGACGTTTTATGTCAATGTAATATGTCCCATTTTTGTATGTGAGTTAAAAGTTTCTTTTACGTCAAATCTACTCTAAGGTGTACAAAACGAAAATAATCATTTCTCGTTTGTAACTTTCAACCTTACACATTTCCGAAATATCCTATTCAGGGTTAACATTATCATTCTGGCAAGAATTGTTTAGGGGTTGAGTGCAAAAGAGTTAAATGGGCTAATCTTTAAAGTCGTTAAAGAGATAATGAAATCCAAATATTGATATGTGATGTTTATATTAAACATTTGACGAAGTAAATTATAAAAGCTGGTGACCAATTATAACGAAGCAATGGACAAAGGAAACAGATAGTCTGCCACTATAAAAAAAATTCTAGTAAACATCCTAAATTGTAATTGAAGTTTTCATCTGCACATTTTATGGAAATAATACCAAAATCGAACTGAAAATATATAGTTCATTCACTGTTACTTCCGACTTTTCTAACCCCTGCTTAAGTTCTGCTTTCAGGCCATTTCTCCGCCTCATGCACACAAATCTTCAGAAAGTTTAGGAAAATTACACCAAAGGGACAACGCACACATTTGTGCTCATTCAATGTGATAATATTTGGTTTGAGAACTGTTTCTAACTAGGCATCACCAAAACACCTATTTTCTCTATGTTTTTATTTATATTAATTATAAATTAAATATTACGATATATAAATACAATTCAAATTTAGCTTATAATACAATACTTTTATGTTAACCTAAGTATAAAACTCTTGTGATACATGGTATATTCAGTGACTTTTCGCGTAAAAATCGGAGCACACAGTAGACTTCAATACTACATACCCACCTCAGCTGTTGTTATACCTCCATTGGCTGCTGGTGCCATGTCCGTCTTTGACCAAGCCACTCAGTACTAAGTAACTCCAACACTGAACCTTCGTGATTCGTGCGCAAACGGTTAACACGGGCCAGAACCTTTTTAGTCAATCAAAGAAGCTGGACGACCCTGCAGTGTTTTGGACTGTATTTTGTCTCGAAATCTTTTCGCGAAATATCACTGCCCCTACATATTCAGAAAACAGCCAAACACGTAATACGTGAGGTGATTTTTCAAAGGTTTGATTCAAAAGTGCGAAGATACTGCAAATAGATTTTAAGAATGTTTAGCGTCTCTACTCTTTCCGAAAAAAAAAGTGCAGGAACGCTACCATGGTTGTATTAAAAAAAAACGTTACCGTTCTCCCTTTCTCACTTTACATGTACAACGACGTGGTGAATTTGCGAATAATTTATAAAAGTGCATCTCAAGAGGCGGGGTCGTTGGTTCGAACCCCGGGGGACGTGGCCAGGTCTTGAAACGTTCCAGCAGCAGTTGCCACGTGGGCGGCGCGTCGTTCGCCCGGCTCCCACATATCACTCCCGCCTTTTGCGATCCTTCGCTCCCCAGCCTTATCTCGTTCATCTCATGAATAGTTCAAACCGGGCGGGACCGCGGGTTTGCCCCTCGATGCAGGGCGACCAGTTCTTTTTTCTTATTCACAGCCAGCCTCCTATTGTTTATGCCGAGCCACTGCGGCCACACGCAGTTCCGCAGGGCTTTTACATATTCAAATTAACTGAAGGGGTCTTTTTTTTCCCTGCGGTATGTAGGGCAGATGTAGCAAGACTGGTGGTCTTCCCACTCAAGTAAAAAGTAAACAAAAATTTATCAGTAAAAAAAAACACATTAAAATATGTTAATATGCAGTTGTTAGTACACTGCTGGACATGGAAATGCTATATACGAGTACAGTACCAATTACGCAATGCAGACGGTTGAAATGAAGTCGCAGAAACGTCACTGCAATACCCGATATAGGGGGTGCTTGTGGCCGGTACCCTTGCTAGAAAGGGCCATGCAACTCGCTGACAAGGCAGAAGTCTGCATGTTAAGAGGCAAAACAGTATGCCGCGGCGTCGTGATCTCAAAGAATATCGCTACACAGACCCATTATGGACGGGACCTTATGGTCGGGCTGAGCGAAGCTGTACAGCCATTCATCTATGCCGTGCAGCCAGCACTGTGGCGCGATGTCCGCAGGCGTGGATACGTACAGGTCGTACGTCACTTGACAGTAATCTAGGCACTCGTCCTGCCAGACGCACTGCAGATAGGGAAGATCACCGTATTCGCTGACGTGTGGTAGCAGAACGTGGCACCGCGTCCAGCGAGAGACCCCGCAGTCTGCAGGGGGTCTGCGCTGCATTTGACGGTCTCGACAAGAACCATTCGTCGCCGTTTGGTCGAGGCTCTGGCCTGCAGGCGCAGCGTCCAATGCGCCGTCAGCCTTTGGACCCCTCGGCATCGCGCGGCACGCCGTCACTGGTGACGGGGAAGTCGTCATCGCACAGAGGAACGACGAACCGTTGTGATCTCAGCTGAGCCCCGATTCAGTCTTCATGCAGATGGCAGGGTTCGGCACCGCAGTGGACGAGGCAACAATCCTGCACTGATTCTGCTTAAGACTTTTTAGAATTGTTTGGCAAAATAATTGAAGGAAAAATTTCAATTGGAACGACCGGAAAAAGTGACATATTTTGTTTTACTGTCGATTTTGTACTTCCGTCAAGTTTCTATTTTTATAGTGTCACAAAACTTAAAATATGCTAAACACACAGGAAAAATTTTAAACTTTTGCCATTTTAAGGTCTTAACACATTTCCGGGCTAATAATTTCTTAGTTTTTATGAGAAAAACACAACTTGATTACTACCCTGGAAGTTATTTAATCATCT
The DNA here is from genome assembly GCA_002778355.1 of Clitarchus hookeri. Lineage (NCBI taxonomy): Eukaryota > Metazoa > Arthropoda > Insecta > Phasmatodea > Phasmatidae > Clitarchus > Clitarchus hookeri. The sequence continues at coordinate 292,640 of NQII01001220.1, forward strand.
TGTCCTTTATTATCGTGATTGTAGAGGAGAGATTTGGGTGGCTCCTAGCATCGAGGTCTTGAGGGCCTAAGAGGGAGAAGTGAGATGAGAATGTAACAGCGCTGGAATGCAAGGGCGGGGGAAACGGGATATCCCCGACAAAACCCGCCGGCCAGCGGCATCGTCCGGCACGATACCCACTTCAAAAAATCTGGGAGCGACCCCACCGGGAATAGCATTGGTGTGAGGCGAGTAGTCTGGCCACTACACCACCACGGCCCCCATTGTCGTGAGAATGTTCTCGAAGACAGTGATCGCCATGGCGTCATGCCAACGTGACAACGACGCTGGACAAGCGATGTTTCCAGCCCATTTCATCCATCGTGATTAAAAAATTTCCAACCATCGAGTTGGTTTTCCAAGTAGTTTCCGGAGCCTATCAGAAGGCCCAGTCGTCTTGCACTTCTCTGCATTACATTTTGACATGAAACAGTAACTTCATAAACGCCGATGTTTCAAGTTTTGTTTAGAACCGTGTAGAATAATAGTTAAACATTGGCTAAAAAAAAATGTAACACATTAATGGTAGTGTACGTGAAGAACATAGAACCGGGGTTTGCTAGGAACTCGTCCGGCCACGGTTTTCTGGGTTTAAATCCTGAGTGAGATAATGAATGATATTTGGGTGACTATTGTAAATTTAAGTTTAGTTTAGACCGTGCGGTTTTACCCCGATCTGTTTAAAAATGGAGGCGTTGGAATCCTTATATAATGAAAATAGAGTTTGCGTATTTTATAAATGTCTTCTTTTTTTTTGCAAACGAAGGCTTTATTTGTATTGTTTTGTATAGAACTTGATAAATTCCCCCACTTTCCGCTGTTGTCTGAAGGCTTATCAGGGGACGGTTTACAAACTAACTTAATGACCTAACTTAAACTAACATCCTTGCCTTACCTGGTATTCTAACCCAGAACGTCCCGCAACCCAGAACGGCGGCGCACCAACCGACCGCATCACGGAAGGTCGGCGGCTTCCTATGTGTTCTTCTGTCTGAAGAGAAAGCCAACACCTATATCTAAACGGTTACAACGCCCGACCGGAACATAGTAGACGTGTTCGTTCGATTCTTGTATCTGTCTGAGCCGGAGGTAAGTGGGGCAAATTGATTAACGACAAACTGCCACGGCAGGGAGAAAATTCTGTGTTCCTGTCATGCATAACTGTAAATCTTCCAAAGATTGTAGTCGTTCAACGATAATAACACCGTTTTCCGATCACCATCGTAGGTGTTGACGAGATCAATGCATGGGCGATGTATGAGTTGTAGTAAGTCACTCCTAACTCAACGTCCGTGGCATCCAAATGCGAAGCCTAAACTGTCACTGTTTACACATTTCCGAATGAGGGTACGTATGCACTCTAGTAATTTTATGTCATAATATGAACTGCCCACACCAATAAAACGACGCGGGAAATTTTAGATTTGTAAAAATGTTTGTACTTTTGAAAAACTCGGCTTGAAAACAAGTTTCAAGAAAGATTTTTACGTAGTTCTATTAGAAAAATATTGAAAACATAATTTAGTCAAAATTTAGGTCATATATAGATAATTATCAACAGAATTAAAATCTGCTCGCTGAAAATTCAATTATCTCCTTCGTTCTGTTTGTGCGGGTTTATTTTGTGTGAGAAAAAGTCATCAAACTTCTTGGAAAATTTATTTTGTAAATTAATTACGACCACTTTCAGACAGATAACGATAGTAAGTTTTCAGCGACATATGAATGACTGTATTTCCAAAAATTAAAATTAACTTGATGATGTCAGCTGCTCATTAAATATGTGTAAAAACACATCGGTTCTGTCACTGCTTGCACAAGCAATTAGTATGTACGTAGAATAATACTGTACAGTTACAAAATGTTAACTTTCGAATCTACAAAAATTATTTTACATGCATAAGTATATGTATAATAAGAATAATATCTAGTAAGGTTCACGTAATGGTTTTCTGCTGTTTTCCATAATTTTTATGCTTGAGAAATCTTCACGTAAAGGTTCTGTTGCTCACAAAATATAAGCAAATCTCTCGTTTAAAAATCGGAGCATCAAACTCTAGAGTGAAATACTTACGCCAGGATAACTGGCCAATAACGAGAACACTGTCCAACACTATGTATTGCATTTGCTCTTATAGATTTTTCTACAATCATAAAGGAATATTGTATATGTGTACCCACCAAGAGTAAGAAACCCGTGGCATGAATAAACAATAAGTTACTCAGATGACGAGTCGCCACATCTTCTCAAATAATAACTTTTTTTCAGATAATATAAAAAATAATAATTTAATGGTTTAATTTTTATATCCCGTAAGTACAGTGAGTTACTACACATTCTGTCAAATATATCGTGGGTAACACGTGAGCTGATCTACTAATAAAATTATCTTTAAAATATCTTAAATTCTCGCCAAGTTAAATAGTCGCGTGTGAACTTTTTTCCCCCTTGGTCGTATTAGTGCCTCTGATTATATGCTAGAGGTTCACCAAATGCTGCTTAAATTTAAATGTATGTTTACAAATGAAACAGGAGACCTCCAGTTCCGAAGGCAATGCTACGCCAATCGTAAGCAAGGCTGTCGCCAGCAGTAATTGAATATTCATACCCGTCAAACTGATCCCAGTTTCTACCACTCGAAAATGTATTAGGGTGGTATTGTACGAGTGAAAGAAACATCTGCCTTGTATAGGCCTGCTATAAACTTTTTGACATGGTGAGTGGTTCAGATAACGCAGCAGCATAGCTCAAGACGTCGAAAAAAGGTCACGGGTTGTCAAAATGTTTCGGCGTTCGTCTGCAAACATCATAACAATTTACAATAGCACATGGAATATTGTAACAAATGGGCCGAACATAAGGAAATCACATTGAAATCTAATTCATAATTTAAAAAAAAATGAAGCAAAGTGATAATTTATTACAGCCGTTAAATATATTGACATGCAGAAAATGTGTATGTTTAAAACATGCATTAATATCCTAGTTATTGCCACAAATCTTGTTTAATGTTAAATTGAAGTCCCGATAATTATAAAGCATTTTTGGCGAAAATTCGTTCTTATTTTCTTCAGCACAATACTGCAAAACCACGAACTACGATTTACACTCTTAATGGATATAAGAGCATAATTTTATTCGATACGCATTCTCCGAATCATTGTTGTCTACGTAGTGCTATCGTTTCTCAACCAATTCCGGCCATTTTTCATGTAATTTTATATTAAATGTTATAAATAAATTAAACATAAATTTTACCGAAATATGTTAAACGATGGCCGAGTTGTTATATATATGTATATAAATAAATAAATATATATATATACACACACAGGAAGGTGCATAACGTATTCTGTCCAAAGGAGTGTATGGTAAAATTTGGAGCATAATTCATTTTACTTAGAATTTCCGCTTAAAAATATTTGTGTTTTATTTTAAGAAGTCATTATCGTCGCTGACTATGCGCCATTTATTATCTGAATTTTAAACTAAAAATTATGGTTTTCTATGATTTATGTTTTTAGTTTATTGAATTTTCTTTTCCGAAAGAGAGCAAACTTACAGTGATAGCTACAAAAATTTCAGAAGCAGTTAGCACTAGTAAAAGTTTAAAATGTTCAAAGATAATCTGTGAGGGGTAAGGCACGTAAGTGTAATATTAAAGATAGCAATGGAATTTTGAATTTTAATATCCGGTATCGAAACTGTCAGAACCGTGACATAGAACACACGGCGAAAAACTGCCGAACTACGTAACTACAGTTCCGAGATAAAAATCACGGTCCAGAACGTCATTGCTTTGTACGGTATAGTTATAAGTACCTCATGGTAGATGTGAAAGTAATTAACGTGATGTATCTTATCGCCTTTCTCAGTTGACTGGCGCAACAAGCAGGCGATACACAGTGCTCGCCGACAATTGTCGGCGCATGGCTGCGCACAACTGATGTCTGTATTTATTTATTATTGGCCGTTAAGACCTGCTGCCTAATCCCTCGAAGGCCATCAGGATAACCGTTCGTATTGCTGCGCCGGCAATCGACCTGCTGGTCGCCTAACTATGCACCTGCTATTGTAAATCATACACTGTGTGGTGCACAAAAAAATTCTGGAATTCGCCTTGTCAAATAAAAGTTCTCGCTACACAGAATTGTTTTTTTGGTGTTCACATGATAATCACTAGTAAGCATTTTTGTTAGCCGCTGCAAAATAATTTTCTATTCGCCTTTTCACAAAGGATGGAGGATAAATTTCCATTGTAATATTATTAGTAGAAACCCGGATACTTCGCTTTTTCACTTGCGGACAAGTTAGACTTCAACCACATGTACATCGGGGTTCCTGCTTCTATTGGTTCACAATTCGTTAGACACGCCCTACGCGACTTTCTGCCAATAACGAAACAGCAAGGAAAACAAGGACCGAATTCCGTGCTACGAGGTCAGTGGTAAACTGGAGCAACAGCCAATGAACAACTAACCGAAGCTCGAGTGCACAAAATATTGTGGAGTCTAGCTTGTTGCCGAATGAATCCGCTAAATTTTCGGATCTTTAATTATTAACTATCACAATTTTTTCTTCAGCGTAATAAAAACATACGGCTTAATGTTTTGTATACGCAATTCATAGGCATATTTTATAAAGTTGAATTTTGGGCCCACGTTTCAGTCATGGGTGGGTTAATTTTTTTTTTTAAATATACGCTAACTTATTATTTATGACGTGTACAGGAGAACCGAAACTGTGTTGGTCAATGCCCTGTTTCACAAGATAACTTAGCAGGTCGTGTCTCTGGTAGGAATTTCTTAAGCGTCAATATAAATATCTGTATAAAAATTCTGTGGCAGTGGCCATTCAGGTTATGTCAGTTGTTATTGACGGTAAACTGGTACTTACAGCAACGACCAAGCTTTAAAGATATTAAAGAGTGTGCATGAGTGACTGAAGAGATCTGGGTGGCTCTTAACATTGAGGTCTTGAGAGCCGTCAGATGTGTATGTTTATGATTATATTTGTTTGCTAATTCTGTTCACAATAAGCATATATGAAGGTTTATTGCGGGGTAAGTTTGTTTCCCAGCATTCGCAGTACTATGTCCGATAGTTTCCTTTCCTTATTGGCTGTCAGACATGTATTAAGCTACTTTCCCAATTGCTCTAGGCCAACGAGGGTTCTTATACTCTGTAACAGAACTTCTGTAATTTGTCTGCAATGGACTTAGCCAATTCAAATACTTTATCATCTAATCATAAACGGATAAACTTGATAGAGTGTTATCGAAAACAAGTTGGCTCAAACATTTCCCCCGATTTTCCAGTGTGTATAACAATAACAAGTGTGTGTGCCAGAAAACGCCAACCTTGAGTAATGATGTCACTAAATGCTGGTTGTGATATACGAGATTATATTTTTAGTTTAAAAAAAACTGTAATATAGTAGTAGGGGCAGTGGTAGCTAAGCGGTTAGACTGCTCACCTCCCACCAATGCGAACCGGGGTCAATCCCCGGCCGGGTCACTCCGGATTTTCGCAAGTGGGAATCGTGCCGGACGATGCCACTGGTCAGTGGGTTTTCTCGGGATCTCCCGTTTACCCCGCCCTTGCATTCCGGCGCTGCCCCATTCTCACCTCATTTCACCCTCACCGGCTCTCAAGACCACGTTGTTTAGAGCCGCCCAAATCTCTCAACTCAACTTTAAGACGACACCGTTATCGCTGGAATTAAAAATTAACATGTGAATTGTGAATCGTAAATATACAGAAAACGTGGTTCGGCGTGGGCGATTAGTGGCTGCTGCTTAATTCTTACCTCGTAATTTTTTTATTTTGAACTATAGCTTTTAAGCTGCAGGTGCCCTATAATCATGATGCCGCCACGCTGGCTCAGTGCTCGACCACTCTGAAAACTGATTACAAAGCTTCCTATATATTTTTGAAAACTATTTGTATTCATTTCAAGAAAGTAGGATGTGAATTTGTGGAGTGCTGTGAGCCCAGCTTAGTAATTGGGCAGTTAATGCCGGACAGTGGACGCTCGGGACACCCAGATGGGGACGGACGTCAACGCGCTGCTGGGGCAGAATATCGTGTTCCCCAGGGGGCGTCGTTANGCGGGGGGGGGGGGCAGGATCCTGTTGGGACCAGGGGCAGTTGGATCAGGACGACGATACGATCGCGACGGCCATTACACGACCGTCCTCTGGCAGTCCGGACAGCACGACAACTCCGGCAGCGGAGGTGGTTGTCTGCTGGCCGCGTCAGTAATCCTAGGTCCTCTCGCAAAGCCGGCTTCCCCATGACGTCTATCCGCTCCGGGATTATTAGAATTGCCAGAGAGATGACAGGATATACCGCCACTTCCACGCCGCGACGGGAGGAAATATCTAGCCGCGATCACGCGTGATATCTATCAACAGGAAAACTTAACACTTAATAGTTAGAAGTCCGGACATATTTTCTGTACACGTGCAGTTTGCGCGTTGTCACGGAGCGGGAGCACTCGGAGGAAACCCGTCCACCCCGTGACAGTGACCAATGCTTCATTCTCCATCCACAGCATCCATATCAACATATGGACTACTAAACTCATCAATACTTTGCGCAGTTATCACCTAAACGTTGAACAACTCAAATAAAGAACATTTCCATCCCATAGGAAAAAAAGGCAGTAAGAATTATTCCCAGTTGTGAGAAATGAACTAGTGACGTTTAGTTTATAACCATATAATTGGAGGCTAAAATATTTTATTTCCTCTTTTGCAAAATACCACAAAAAATTTCCATAGAAAATATAAAAGATTATTAAAAACACTGATTAAAACTTTTACAGTAAATGATAGTGGGCGTGAATAAAATTTACATAGCAACTTCCTAAATATAATTTAATTGCCCATTAAAAATATACTGATCTTTATAAGCGTTCCCTCTATGAAGCCCACTCCATTGTTCTCTCTCGAGTAGTCTTCAGGCCAGGGTATATATAGTCTAGCCAGCCCCTCCAGAGTTCGTGACGTCAGGTGTTGAGGAAAACTCCAAAAAGATAGCGTTGATCGTCTTGCCTGCCCACTCGCGCCCGATGACGTAGGAGAGGCGTCACACCGTCTCTAGGCAACGCAGGCCCAAGTGCTCTGGATGGGTTTATAAGGGGGTGGAGGGGGGCCCTCGTCGTCATGCAGTCAGCCAGCTGAGCGCAGCGTGGAAGCCAGGCCTCGACTTGCTGTCCCGCACCGCCGGCCGTCAAAGGAGGGCATAGACAAGTATGTTAAATAACCCAGCCGAAACCCCTCGAAGGACACGTAATTCAGCAGAGCGTAGTAGGCGAACATTTGTGCGGTGTTTCCAGCCACATCGTTACGGCGTTTACGGGTATCTCAGCAAGTAAATGTCCTGGGAATACGACATTTTAGCAGAAAAGATTAAAAAAAAAAAATTTATCTTAGTTCGTACAATTTTTTTTGTTATATTAACATTATTCTAAGAGAAAAAAAAAGTTAAAATCGTCAAAACCCGCATTTTTAGAACTCTTCTGCGCGGTTTCCTTAAAAGGCAGGAGAAAAATAAAACGGTGCAATAGTAGTTTAATCTATGGGCTTTAATTGCGTGTAATAAAGTCCCGCTGTTACAGATTTCATTTGCACAGGGAAGCGTAACAGCGGAAGCACTGCATGCAGGTTCAGCGCCTTGCGCGTAGGGGCGAAGGGCCGCTGGTCACGCGTGTTATTGTCGCCCGTATCGCTGTGCATCGAACGCGAAAAAAAAATATATATCACGGGGCCATGTAGGCCTCTCTGAAAAGCACCACACCCTGGCGTGGCTCGGGAGACACTTAACTATATTCCTCTGCCTATAAAAAGCAAAACTAGTCCGGATATAATTACAGCGTTTCTCTGTTTATTAGGAGTTCACTATAGGGAACAGCATGACATAACGACAATTTTCGCAAATAAAAGTCGAATTTTTCTGTAGTAACTGAAAAGAACGCGATGTACCGTACTCCATTGACTGACAGACAACCAATAATGGAAGTCTAGCTTGGTGCAGTCCAATAGGACAGCGGTGACTGAGAATATAGGCCAATAATACGTGGTGTCTCTGCACTGGTAGGTTTATGCAACTCACGTTTAGGTTGTCTTAAAAGCGGGTCCACGACTGTCTTCGTGCATCTACCTTTTTCCATAAATGTGGAATTAACATATGCATTTTCGAGCAGGTAGCAAGTGAGTCATATGCAAATAGAAGACACTTGGCCTAAACCGTTAATCAAAATCGAATATTAATAAAAGAAAATATTCCAGTGCAGTAACGCCAGCATAACTGGCGTCAATATCTTGTGGCAAACTTTGTTTTTTTATACAAACGTGTATGAGGATAAAAAAATAAGGCACCCAAGGATGTACATTTGATGACAAAAAAGGAAAAGTAAAATTGAAGAACAGCGAAGAAAATATTCCGTCAACAATAAAAACTATAATGTATCCTTTCAAATCGTATAAACATCAACGTTTGGCGACGAAAATATATAAGAAAATATAACGTTCGAAATTTGCCGTTTCCATTGCGCCTTGGCGTTTATTCTCGGGGTTAACTTCAACTCAAACGTGAAAACACAAAGAACCAAGGCTATTTTCATCTGCAAAAACGTTCGCAGAAATCAAAAGCAAGTTAAAAAAAAAAAATAATCGGTGCTGCGTAAGAATACATAACACTCTGAAACACATATGCGAGAAACGGTTTAGGAGAATGAAAGTACCTACAAAAAAAAACACCCCACCCCATACCTCATCCATACCCTCGCTAATTAACATTTCTAATATCCCATACCCCGTCCGTACATTCGCGAATTAACGTCGCTAATAACTGCGCGCCATTCGAAGTAATTACCGACGCCCCGCGGCTGAAGATTTTAATATGACGTGTCCTGTATTGCTAATGCGCATGCCGTTTCTCTCGTGGCATCGCAGGCCATTGAACCTGGATCACTCATGAGTTACGGGGTTATTGCTTGGCTCTACCTGAAATGCCGCGCAAACTATCACCGTACATTACCATGCTTCATGAGGCTTCATGGGAGTGGCATAAGAGCCTCTACAGCAGTAACCTAATTAGATACGTATATTTAGTTTTTGTGAATTTTTGTGGGCTTTTAGGCATACGTTTTACGTAAATAAATGAAACGCAAGGAAAAAAATACAGAGTCCTTCTTCTTTAGTGCCAAGATATGTTAAAAATATTTTTTTTTTAAATTTTAAAAATATTTGTTGGTTAGAGTTGCATTAATTCTGTTAATAACCTACAACTTAAAAAAAAAAAATTAATCGATTTAGTCTCACTGCGATTGGATTTCTCAAAGCATCCAGATATTTTCCAGCAGGCTAACGCCTAAGAATATTATAAATGCAAATTTGAAAAATACCTGCAACTGTATATTTTAACAGTACTAATTCATATGTCTGCAGTATTGCTGGCATCGAATTACGAAACGGAAATGCAGTTCCACTTCTTAAAAGTCCTATTCGAAGTTAAATGTTTAAATTGGTGATCTTCAGTGTTATTTAACTCTGTTTTGCACGCATTAAGGCAAGAACTGGAGCAAAGCTGAAAATATAACTAAGTCAACATTAGTAATAAATCGATGGGAATGTGTAGCGGAAGGTAATAAAGTTCAAAAAGAAGAAACCGAGCACCGATCTAAAAAAAACTGTTGTTTAAAGCGGTCGCCTACCTACAGGTATTTTCATGTTTCAGGCCCAAAAGCGTGGGAGTGATAAGGGCGACACTGCCACGCGCATCAGGTGCGTCTTCGCCACTACGCGCGCAAGGCTCTGAACTGGTATGCAGTGTTATTGTCGTGCTGCGTGTACTTATGGTATTTTTAGCGGAGATGCGATTATTTTATTTGTAGAAAGTGTGTGGCAAGATGCAATGCAGGCATCTATCGTAGTGTCACAGTGTTTCAAATTCTCTGGCCATAACCATATTCTTTAAGGGATGGAGGTCTTAATTAAATAAAAGATTTAATAATAATTTCCCACATTCTAAATTTCAAAACAGTGAGAATTGAGCCCAATCAGTGAAAATAGTGAAAATTGAGCAACTAATAATCAGTGGCGCATAACTAATTAAAATGGTGGCAGAATTCCACTGATTTATTTGTGATTCCCACTGAATGTAGATAGTTACACTGCCATAAGTCACTTATTCCCAGTTTATTTCCTTGATTTTCCAGTCGACAGTAGCTTATCAACTGACTTTTAGTGAATGTTATTTCACTGATAGATTTCACTGATTCGAGCTTAGAATGTAATTTATTTATGAACAATAAAAAGCTCCAGACTTAATATTGTCAATAATGGCTATCACTTGCTACTGATAACTAACATTTACATAATCGGTCATCACCTCACAGAAAATAACACAATGAATCACTTAACACCATTATCCATAAACATTTTTTTTAACACCTACAGAATTAACTTACTATTAAAATGATAAACGTGATATTATGGCACATAACGAAACACGGCATTGTGCACTAAATGCAATCATAGATTTTAATCATATTAGGGCAAATACAGAGTGGTTGGTTGCATGCCACTAAAAATATGGGCGATAGAGACTGAGATGATGTACACAAACGTGAAACATTGTACCAACCTCAGTAATTAAAATATCGTATTAAAATTTTGATAGCGTGTTCAGAAAATCATAGTGTATCATTTAAAGCTCTGTGCAAAAAAGGGCACGTAAGCACACATGTCCTTATTATAGCTATTGCCTCAACTCACAAAATACATTTGGGAAAAAAAAGTTTCATTACACTTGCTGCAGGTAAAATATTTTGCTTGGCGTTTGTTCGCCATTTATAATCGAACCTGACTCATTTTTCGAACACGTAAGCTGCGACTTTCCAACCCGCCAATGGGAAGTTTCTAAAGTTTTAGCAGGCTAAAATTATAGTCAAGCTTTATTGTGGCACTGTGATGACTGGAATATAAATGACGACCGTGAACACGCTTATTTTTTAACGCACTCCTAAATTTACATGCGATCTCCCGTACCCAGATGGAATTTATGTGTTCCTTATGTACATTTATCTCGAGTCTTTAGGGCTGCGGTGTCGTCACCGTAATTTTACGTTCAGGGAGGGAAGTGAAATAATTTGCATTCTCGTTCTGGCGCACCATCCATATGTCAACACACGAACGCCGCGATAAAGCCTGGAGTTTTACGAGCCGTCTGAAAGGAAGCTCAGCTGCACCGAGCCGCACGGACACGACCATCCGTAAATGACGTCATGACAACGACTGTTTGCGACATCGCGTTTACGCAAGCATTTGAATGTTTCATTATTCGCCCAAATGTAAATTAATTGCAATCTCAGATACGACGACGGTTATTCCCGACGTGCTTCACGAGAATCGTCAGAATGGTATCAATTGTGATAATTAACTGTTTGAGAATTAATTTACAATTTTCTCATCAGGCGCTAAGAGTTTAGCTAATTTGATATAGGCTGTTCACGGTAAAGTGAGCACTTTTGAGTCCCTGGTTACTTTTCCTCAGCCGATTTTTTTANTCATTATTCGCCCAAATGTAAATTAATTGCAATCTCAGATACGACGACGGTTATTCCCGACGTGCTTCACGAGAATTGTCAGAATGGTATCAATTGTGATAATTAACTGTTTCAGAATTAATTTACAATTTTCTCATCAGGCGCTAAGAGTTTAGCTAATTTGATATAGGCTGTTCACGGTAAAGTGAGCACTTTTGAGTCCCTGGTTACTTTTCCTCAGCCGATTTTTTAAATCCTTTAACCACATTTTAAAATAAATATTGTGATGTAAGTAATAAACACAGTGTGTATATTCAACCACACTCAGAAGTTAACGCCTAAGGCTAAAATAAAAAATATTGATTGACTATTATTCTAAATGAGATGGTTTTAAAAGTGCTCACTTTAGCTGTATCTATCTGAGTATAACGAGATATGAATTTAACGTAGAAACCTTTGTTGTAACGTTCTTTTATATTGCATGACCTGAGTTGTGTAAAAATTTCCAGGAGAACCTCCTCAGCACGGATTCCCTGTCTTAAATGTACAAAAACGTTGTTATTTTTCTTTCTTTAATTACTTGTGGGTTTCAGAAATTTAGGTTGCATGTCAATTTACTTAGTAACTAAACTTATTGTATTAGTTTTCTGTCTGCAAATTTATCGTTGTATTTCGATAAAAGCCACAAGTGAACTTAACCAAACATGATGAACAAAAAAAAAAAAGGGATTTGAAACTCATCAAACTTAGTTTTGAATTCGACTGAATTCGCGAATTAAAGGTGACGTCAAAAATTGTATTTCTTTCTTCCTGTAGCGGCATAATGTTCTCTGTCTAAAATACTGATAGCGATGAATCTAGTGCAGATTCTTGTACTTTTATTTTTGTTCAAGAATAATACATTTAGCTTTTATCTTATTAACAAACAATATACGTTGTATTTTTTACTCCCATCGGGCTCTTCTATATTTCAGTTTGGTACGTCTCCAAATTACAATCTCCAAATCATAAACAGATGATATGTTCGTCCATATCCTACTTTTGTTTTGTAAGAAATACTTTCTCGTTAATAAGTACGTCCCCCACCCAACATGCCAACATCCACTCCTCTTCCACTTTCACAAAAAAAAAAAAAAAAAATCAGCATTAGCGAGTTTGAACAAATTTCGTCGATAAACATAAAATTTTATCCAAATGTTTTAATAACAGACTACTGAAATTTTACTTCGGGCATAATTTGCAGAAATTTAATTCTAAAATACTCATTTCGAACAAGTGTTTCTATGCCCCAAATTTTCAGTACTTAATTCTTTAAAATTTGTATGTCAAATATATAAAAATAATTTAAACCACGATTACAATGCACTGAATATTTTAACGCATCTACATGGCCCAGTTCTATAAAATTCGGTAACTAACTAAAAAATAAACAATATTTTGCCTCTTAGAAATGAACTGAAGTAAATATAATTTTTTGTAATCCTTATATGACAAATTCAGCAATAACACGAGATTAAATAAATTTGTCAATTAGAATTTTAAAACAAATTTTACTGCCATAATTACTTACAACTTTTATTAATGATTTGAAAACAAATTCTCTAAAACTTTTGTATACTAATAATTTTTCCCTAACAAATACATAAAAATATTTTTTTTATTTTCAATTAGGTTAATTAAAATAATATTTATAAACATTTTGACATAACTAATTTTTTACTCAGCCTTAATGACATAATCCTCGATAACCCTAATTGGGTACAAATATTCATTACTATAACGCAACAAGGATTATTTGTAATTGCTGTGAGAACTGAGGGAGATTCATACAATTTCAAATTAAACAAACACCCTACTGTATATTTAGTCAGATAACGATATGAAGAAGATTTTTACTAGCAAAACGATTAAACACATTTTTTTAACATTCTACAGCGAAGTTGGCGGGCTACCACGCATGCACAAGACTTGACCATAGAATAGGTATGTATATAGAAGTGGAATGACGTGAGGGTACTTGGATGTGCTTACTCGTGGCTGTGGAACGGACATTGTGGTTGGCTAACCGCGTGGTGTTAAAGACCCCCTATTGGCTGGTCTTCCGTCTGGCAGGTTGGGAAAAACAGCGTTGCAACAAGTTGCTGGCCAGTGCACCATTTTCCTGGCGTGTGCGGGCTGTGGTTCGCTGTATAAGCAGATGTCCCGCCTCTGTATTCTTCACTATTCTCTGACAAATGGAAGCAGGGTTACCGCGGAAGTTTCGCCAGTCGTCGAAGAGAAAGCAGAACGTACACCGTAAAAAATTTCCCTGTAATCTTCCTAAAGTGTAATGGAAATTTTTTTAACCTATACACTTTATGGGAATAATACCACACATCAAGCTGCAGATATAGGAATGTTTAGCGTCGCTACTATACAAAGTTGGGAACTTCCCTACGCATTCGACTGTTTCCTGAGCAAATGTAGGAACGCTACAATGCATGTATAGGGGAAATATTACCATTCCCGCTTTCTCACCAAGCGTATACGCGGGTATGGTAAATTTCCGAATAATTTCTTTGAGTGTAGCCTTCACGTGGATCAGAGGGAGATATGTTATGAGGCCAACCCGGCGATGATCCCAAGTCCGCCCGTGTCGTGACTAAGAATTACAAACACCGAGTTGCGCAACGCGTGGACCGGAAACGACATTGTCGAAAGCCGCCTCGCTTTGATTCCTTCTCCTGCAGAGCCGTGTAACGTACACTCGCACTGTAAAAATTTGTTTGTGCTCGTACAAGTGTAATGGAGTGCAGAGAGGAGGTTCCCGCGGTTCTTAACATCGCGGTCCTGGGAGCCGATGTGGGTAAAGAGAGGTGGATATGGAGCAACGTCGGAATGCAAGGGGCGGGGGAAACGGGAGATCCCCGAGAAATACCGCCGACCAGCGGCATCGTCCGGCACGATTCCCACGTGCGAAAATCTGGAAATCGAACCCGGTTTGCCTCGGCGGGAGGCGAGTAGTTTGACCACTTCGGCTCCATTTGTTCAAGTAAATATTTGGAAACTAGTTGCCAAAGATATTTTCGTAACACTACAAATAAATTAAAATTAATTTCACATAGCCCTAGTGTGGAATGTGTAAAACTAATGTTGAATTTTAACAAGCAAGTTCTGTGGTCTTCAAGTCTAGTACAAACATTAAGCTACGTAAACGAGTTTGTCTTCTAACATACCGTGTTCTGAACATAGAATATCTCAGTTGTAAAGTTACAAAAAAAAACCTCTAGCGACTCGTTTCCAAACAATTGATTGTAACAAGTACATTTTTTTTTCTGTGAACCGAATAACCCAATACGATATTCATAACACGATTTAGTTGAAACTCATGAATTGCCTTAAACCCAGGGACAGGTCAATTACGCGAACTCGGTGACCTGTAGGCTAGATTAAAACTATTTCGAGACACTGGGAAAGCTTGATTCACTATATTAAATTAAAATCCATATTAGTGTGTGAGAAACATACATAAATTTACTCAATGGAGTATCATAACATCGACCATGAAATGATAAAATAATTATTGGTTCAATTTTTTTTATTTGATGTTATTCACTTTAAATTATACTTTACTTATTTCGATAAATAAAACCCAATACTTGTAACGGAATAGATTGCTGCTACATTTTAGGCCAATAAGATGTTCAGAATTTTGTGGCTCTAAATATTCAGTAACTCATTTAAATCCTGCATATTTTTATGACGTCATTAACTTAACATTGAGACTAACCTCCTACCAAACGAGTAAATATGTTGGCGTAAATCAAAATATCCCAGGAGTAAAAAAAAAAAATTATATTTTTTAATTAACATTTCTGTTTCAGTAATTGTTGCCTCTTACAGAACATACCACCGTACCTAAATGATATGAAAATAAGTGTAATTTTCTGCTTTTATGCAAGTTGGCAAAGTTGGTGACTAATGGATGCAATTCAAACTCGTATTTGAATTTCCTATACAAATTTTGAAACTAATTGCTATTTCACATTACGTTTTATTAGTTTAGATTTTTAGCGAGAAGTATTGGTCACAACACAGAAAAACACTGAACAAGAAATATTCTCACTCGCTTTTTAATTAAGATAGAAAACTTAGCTCTATCAGTTACCTGATTTTAAATTTCGCACGATTTAATATAATATAATGTCAATCGTAATTTTGATATTATTATCGGCGTTTAAAAACATGAATTATGCATCACATTGGTTTTACCCCTTCATCGAGGTTTCTCTGTATATAGAAGAAGAGCTATCGACATTTTTATTAAATGGACTACGGATAATTCCAATAAATAGTAACGCGTGCTGTCAAATCGGTAAGTCTATCGTGCAGTTACTCACTTCCGAGGCTACACAATAGTAGAGAGATTATGGGGACTTTGGCACATCGGGACCTGGGCGGAGCGTCGGAGCTGTTCGTACTCTGTAATTCCGGTCAATTAGCGGCCATTATGGATACAGGTGACCTTGGCCTTTGACCTTGACCCCGGTGACATTTGACTTTAAAACCCAAAGAATTCAAAAATATCCTATTATTATTTTTTAAAAAATTTAACATTTTTAAAATTTTATTAAAAAATTTATTTTAAAAATGATGAATTTCCGCAGGTCCCCTACAACCCCTCCCCCAATACTCATTCCAAAATCTCGGTAGATGCAATCTACCATCTTAGCAGGCGTCAGAGCCACCGTCCGCCATTTTGGTAGGTGCAGTCCGCCATATTGGTCAGTGCAGTCCACCATATTGATAGTTGCAACCGTCCCTCATCTTAATAGCTTCAGTCTGCCATCTTGGTAGGCGTCACAGACACCATCCGCCATCTTGTTTTTTCGTTTGTAATTTAGTTATTAATTACTGGAGTTTGTCTCTCATACAAGTCCGACCGCCATCTTGGTTTTTTCGTTTGTAATTTATTTTACATTGCTGGTGCTGTCCCCAGCACCGCGCCCAGCAGACGACTGACCCCCTTCACTCCCCCTTCCAATATATTTAATTGCCCTACCCCTGATTCTCAGTGGCTTATTGCCCACCCTCTTCCAATATATTGAATTGCCCTACCCCTGATTCTCAGTGGCTAATTTCCCACCCCCTTCCAATATATTTAATTGCTCCATCAATGTTTCTCATTGGCTAATTACTCTGGTGTTTTTGGAAACCTTCATTCCGACCAATCAGCGGCCTACTTTATTCGCGAGGGCGGACTACATTTTCCCCTTAAAAACTCTTTATAAGACGCGCCCAGGTACCCCTCGGGGATTCAGTCATTTTTATCGCTCTTAGAAATGTACGCATGTTGTCCGAGTGGCCATAAAATCCTTTCAGCTATTTTGGCGTTTGGAAGGGTGGGTGCGCTCGCTTAGTGCCTTGGACAAACGGGACGAGTTACCGTACCTGCCGAAATAATTTCTCCTGGTCTAGGCACCTTACAAAATTTAAACCGTATTTAAGTACTTGCCGACTTATCTGCAGCAGGATGAAGACATACGGAACTGCCTTCCGTGCAGGAAGTGTTTCGAGGACTGCACCACCTAGATTTCCGACACACCGCATCGCAGGGGTTGGTGCAAGGCCCGCCGAGCAGCACTCACGACGTTTGCACCCGTGGAAGACGACTTCCCAGTTGAAGACGACGTGCCCGTTGAAGACGCCCTTCCTGTAGAAGAAGACGTCCACGTGCAAGTTATCTACTTGCCAACTGTACCTTTGGTAGATGTTCCCCTTCAAGAAATTTACTGGCAAGCACTACCCGGCATGGAAACCAACCCTGAACACAGGTGTCCGATGTGTATGGACCCCAATAAAGTTTTTAATGACTTTACAAAAAATTTTTGAATCTCGGTGTGCGCATGCCAACCTAAAATTTTTTTATATAATAAAAAAAATTTAGTTAAAAAAAAATGTTTTGCAACATCCAAGGTTTACGCTCGTTGGACTGATACACCTTCAAGCAGATTGCCATCCCGTACAGTGAAGAAGACGAGAAAACCAAAGTTTTCACTTTTTTACAGCCGTGTCCATGGCAGCACCTCGACCGCACCATGCAACACACGTACCGCCTACAGACGTATGAAAAGCACGGACTAAGGTGGGACGAGGAGAATATTCCGTACGAGGAAATTCCGACGATGATGTACTCTGCCATAATTTCCTATTACCCTGCGTATGTGTTTGGAAGACGCAAAGAGTCGGCGATTCGCAATGCGTGCCCCATCGGAGCGAACTTTGTAGACCTTCACAAGCATTGCCGCTGCCCGCCGTTTTGACAGCTCGTTGAAACGTACGCCACAATACTTCACGAGTGCAAATATAAAAGATATTGCTGTGCCCGTGCAACGCCGAAGCCCTAAGATTGTGAAGTTATGATAGCCCGTGGTACAATAAAATATATATTACGTGTGTGATGCTCTCCAAGAATCAGAGAAGGACCACATGTAAAAAAAAAGTATTCCTTTTATTATGCAGAATAATATTAATAATGATATTGTAACGTGTGTGCATAAATAAATGTGTTTAAAACAAAATATAAATTTTTATTTTATATCGAGTCATGTCCTGCTTATATAAGTTAAAAAAAAACACTGTTCGTTAAGAAAAATATTTTGTATATAAGTTTTGTTATAATTTAAAGAATATAAAATATTTAGTATATCAGTTTTGGCTATTATTCACCGTCATCGGAATACTTCGTTATGGTCACGTGTGACCTTGAAATGTTTTATATTGTTTGCTAGGGATTTCCTGTTTAAGAATACAGAGATATCAACCAGCCGTTCTACCTTTAATTCCAGCCTGACACGCCGGAAAAATTGCGTCATTAGACAGCAATATGCCCGAATGCCGTTCGCCGTCCGCCAATCAGCGCCTGGTAACTTACTTGCCAACCGAAATGCTCCGTCAATAGGGAAACTTTGGCAGTACGCAGTAACCAATCATACATAAGGCACATTCGAGACCCTCGCTTAGATAAGCAGGTAATGGGCACTCCCACATCAAAGGAACCGCCACTTAATTTCACTTCTGTATACTTGCCTGCTCTGTGACTTGGCACTGGCCTCCTAATCCATGCCGACCCTACCTCAACGGCGAGAACAAAATGCGCATACTGCCTTTTAATATACAAGAGTAAACTTAAAAACAGTTTCATGATTTATTAATTCTAATGACTGACGCCTAACGGACCATAAAAATGTAACTGCCAACATAGCCAGTGATACTGTATCTACACCAATCAAAAAAGAATTTGATGAGTGTCATTTATGCCTCCTGTTTTCCACGTGAGCAATTTTACGGCCGATCGTTAACTGATTGAAGGATACACTTATTGAGTTTTACGCGCGAGTGAAGCCCATTCCGAGGAGGTGTTCAAAGGCAATAGATGCGTGAAAAGAGAAGAGCACTCAGGTGTGAAATCAGTTGTAACGGCAGACAAACAGTTCTTAATTTAGAGGCGGGTTCTCTTTTTTTAGTTTTCACAGTCAACCTGTCAAGCAGCTAGATGTTGTGTAGGGGTTTTCAATATTACTTTGCTCGACCTCATATAGTAAAACATAAAAAAAATGTTATAGCCTGAAAAAAAGTTTGATTTTATATATATCGTGTTTATTTCAAGCGCTAGGTCTGCAACATGATATTTCTGTTTAACTTGGTTTTGTGAATTAGATATACAGATCTTAAAGGTCTTGGTAAGAACAGATAGCCCTTTTTTTCAAATTTACTTAACGTTAAAATCATATAAAATTTTCTTCTGGTAAACATTTTGGATAAATTAGCTAGGAACTTCTACAAGATGATCAGATATAGTCGTTTCGTTTTAGCAAGAAAAGAAGCAAACGATGTTCCTTAGAACATGTCGAAGCTAAGTGAATGATTGAAAAATCAATCAAAATTTCATGAAGTACAGGATTTTACTTTTTAATGGTTTTGTAAAATAAACTAAAGACCACAAATGAAAATATATCCTTCCCGTATTTACCTGCAATATAATTAGGTGCTTTAAATCACACTGTCAAATGCAACAATAAAAAACGGTAATTACTTGTGCTATTATTTTGGGCGGCTCTATTGTACAATTGACCAAGCAATTTTTGTACTCGAAGTTGTAGAGACGACGACCTTGCTGACCAATTGTCTTTCCTGAGACCGCTCCAGCCTGCGGCCAGGCTCAATGAGAAAAACATTTGTTTCATCTACAAAATGTTCTGTTGGTATTCACCATGCGTATTTTTTTATGCAGACACGTAATTATTTAGCTCTCGCCGTTAAATGTATGTGGTAACTAAAATAATATTTTGTGGTGACACAAAATTTTTTGGCAGGATGACTTCCAAGCAAAATACTTGTCCTTCTTGCGCTTGTCTTCAGAATAGTCCGAAACAATCAACAAATCCCGCATACTGGTAACATTGTTTTGAAGCCCGTTAACAAAGTCGAAAAAGACATCATTCATGTAGATTTACTGCAGTACGTAAATATAAAGTCCCCTTAAGTAAATTTTCCTACGGTCTTCCATTAGCACTTTGCACGACGGACACATTTACTAGAATTCAAGACAATCTAGAATTGTGCCACTTATATCCACCATAGCAGGAATGACATTTATGTCGGTCTTTGAATGGCCACCGTCCGATTGTTTGGGTCCGCATTTGACACGCTTACTTCACTGAATAAAGTTAATTACTTGCTGCCTGTCAGCGAGTAAATTGCCGAGTCGATGTACTTGTATGTAACAGGTAATAAAAATTTATAATAGTCGTTAGTTCATTTCAGTTACTAAGAAAATATAATTACTTTTAATTACGATGATTACTGTACACTATGAAATTTATTTCTAAAAATCCTAACAATGATTGATGGAATAATAAAACATACATCCATGCGAATTTTGTTTTCACTGCCATTGAACCTTTCGTTTTAATTTAAATCGGAGTTAGAGTACCAGGTAGGTGAGTAGGTTGGACTTAACATATCGTTGAAAGCGAGGTCATCAGAGATGCAGCAAGTTGCTCGGAGAAACATGAACGGGGAAGGAATCGGCCATCGTCTGTAGCCAAAACCCGCTCCAGCATTCGCTTGGAGTGATATCGCAAAACCACAGGAAATCCGACATCAGGATGTCCGGAACAGGAATCGCACTCGGGTCCTCCAGAATGCGAGTCCACTGTGTTTTCACTGCACCAACTCATTCGTTTGCGTTCTGCGTTTTAGTATAATTGTAGGGTCGTTGTCTAAAATCCCATACTTTACACGCAGTTCAACTGGATTACTGAGTGCCACTTCAGTTGTTTGCTCACGGATTTTATGGCGCACTTGATCTATAGTCAATTCACGATCACTTAACAACTTTTCTGGAACCCTGCTAAAAATCTCCTTTAAGGATATTGCTCCGCCTAATGCAAACAAAGATCAACTAAAGGGACGACGCAACGCAGTTGTGCGCGATCAGTTTAATAATATTTTGTATCATAACTATTTCTTACTAAGCATTACCAACACAACTATATTCTCCCTGTTTTTATTCATGTTAATTATAAAGGAATATTATAATTTAAAAATAAAATGTTATTGAAATTTCAATTAAACTAAAAATAAGTTATTTTATGTTAAGATAATTATAAAACGCTTGTGATATGCGACATATTTATAGCACAACCAAGCACGTCATACATGGGGTGATTTTTGTAAGGTTTGATTCAAAAAGTGTGAAGAAAGAAACCGCGAATAGAATTATAGCGTGACAATATCGCTCCTTCGCTTCTATCCCTCAAACGTGTGAAATAACTTCAATATGGATGGCGAGCGCCTTCACACGTGCACATGTGGATGGTTGTTTTACTTCTCTGCTGATCAAGCCTCTGATAATTCTCGCGAATGTGGTGGCCGAGGTAGATGAGAAGTAAACATAACCAAAGTGAAATTCTGAATAAAAAAAACGTCACAAGTTGCCGCCTGCCTCCTCGCTACGTCACTAGATTACGCTGCCTGTGAAACAAAGTGATCGTGTGATCTCGAGAATACGCTTAGTGGCTGGTGAAGTGATTTAAGTGTAGGCTTCGAACTGTGACCCACCGAACCGTTCGATCCCAGTGTGCATGATCAAGGACATGTTGCATGAGAAGGATATTCATGGTCGTCACTGTACACAACAATAATTCAATTGTCGGTGTTTTGAGCTCGCTTTGTGAGAAATCAGATTTGTTGAAGTTTTTGAAGTCTCATTTGTGAATGGCTAATACCGACATAAACGAACACGCAGTACGCTGTTCGCTGGTTGCGATAAGCATTTTCGACACAAAGTACAACGCTCATAAAAAGTTTAACGATTGCGACACTCGAGCTTGTAAAAGAATTTTGGGCCGAACGGACCAAATACTGGACGTCTGACCACATGGATAAAAGTGGAGTGGATTGGAGGGGAGTGCAGAGATTTGGGCGGTTCTTAACATCTAGGACTCGACAGATGATGAAAGTGAAGCGAGGTGAGTGTGGAACGGCACATGAATGGAAGGGCGCGGGAATACGGTAGATCTCCGAGAAAACCCGCCAACTAGCGGCATCGTCCAGCATGATTGCCACGTGTGAAAATCCGGGGGAGTGACCCCGCTGGGACTCGAACCCAGTTCGCCTTGGTGGGAGGCGAGTAGTCTGACCACCACACCACCGCGGCCCCACCTTATTAAGGACTGTGACAATTTGTATGTAGACTCTACTCTCAAAAATGTACCTACATCTCATGGAATCAGTTTCGCAGCTCGCTATCAGAAAACTACAGACGGACTACACTATGAGGAAATTATGAAAAAAAAATCTGTACCGTCGTTACAAAACGTTTACCATGTGCACACACATACACACACACAGAGAGAGAGAGAGAGAGAGAGAGAGAGAGAGAGAGGAGACACAGATTAAGAAGCATACAGTGGCGAAACGGCGTGGGCTGTTCCTTTGATTTGGACGTACCCAATCGCTGACAGACTGCGCTAGGCTCTGGGAACGCATTTTACATATTATTGGTTACCGCGTCTTGCGAAATATTTCCTATTGGCTAGCCTGTCGGCTAGTAAGTAAGTTATCAGGCGCTGATTGGCGAATGGCGTTCCGACATAGCGCTTACAAGTGACGCCTTTTGCTGGCTTGTGCAATTGGAGTTCACGATTTAAGGTGGCACGCCTAGGTAGTCCACCGAACGGTGTGCAGGGCTCCAGCAGAAAACGTTTTATTAAAAAACCGTCCGACGTGTCTGAGCGAGGTCTGCTTACGGATAGCATCTAAGAAACTTTACGCGTCTGTATACGTTTATCAGTTACTCCATTTCTCTATAAAACCATGTTTTCTTTGATAGTAAAATGGCTCAAACGGGTGTTTTCATGGTCATTTGTAGGTATAAACATTAGTGTACAAAACATTAAAAAATGAACTGGGACGTGCATAAAACCTTTATTATTATTATTATTACGTCATAAAATGGTAGGGTATCCTCTGAAAGTCTCACAGAGGCGCGTTATTGACGTCAAGACGCCAGTTCAGTGCTTTGCGCGTAGAGACGATGAGAGAGTTGATGCGCATATCTCGGTCGCCCCTAGCGCTCTCACACTTCCAGGCCTCAGACGTGCAAAATTCCTTAAAACAGGCGGCCACCTTAAGGGTCCCGCCTACCTGCATATTGTTCTCCTTTATTTTTTTCCGAGAAGGGCAGGGCTCTGAACTGACGTGCAGTGTTCTCGTAGTGCTGCGTGTATTTGTGGGACTTTCAGTGGTGACCCTATAATTTTATTCATAAAAAGTCTGTAGCAACGTTCAATAGAGTCTCCAATCGTAGTTTTGCTCGTGTCCGGCTTGTATGTTTTTAGATACGGCAGTCTGATAAATGCGTTTTTAGTTATATTGGATTGCTCCAAAATAATATTTCCAGGGATCGTGGTAACCTATACGTACCATTCCGTCCTCGTCTGGGGTATGATGTATTTTCGTAGGCAAACATACTGTAGGCAGGTGGTAATAGTTTCGTCAAAAAACCACGATTTCAAACACTCTGCAACGCAGTTCAAGCGTCAGGGAGGTGGGACACTTAACCTGTTGCTTCACCTCTGTATACTAACATACACTATGACAGAGAGCGTACAGTCTGAGTGCTCGTACAATGCGAGCTTATCCCGCCTAATTCAATGTCCAGAATCGGACGAGACTCTGGCATCGCGCTCAGAAGAATCGCAAGAGTAATTTGAAAATGCCTGCTTTGCATGGCGCGGCTGAGAAACGGGATGGCTGCAGGCGACGGGGGAAGACCTGATTATAGTAGTCCGTGAACCACTTGATAACAGGTTCGGCGCTCATAAATTACGAGTCGTGCAACGGGAGGCTGGGCTAGTACCATCGGCAGTCCCCACCTCGTCGCTGCTTGAGCCGTGCACGTGGAGCATGCTTTCTTCTATTTGATCCCGAGCTTGAGAACGCGCGTCGCGTCACCAGAGAACCGGAAGTTTGGCGAGGTTACTCGATGGTTGGGATACGCTTTACACTTCTTCGTACAAACCAGGCAATGTCATCGTTCATGGGCTGCTACCTTCACGATAAGCACTTCAGCCTGGTACTGGATTGTGCGCTATTCGCTCGCTCTCTTTCTACACGTTTACAAGAGTGTTCACAGTTAATTGAGCACTTTTGAAATCTACTTTTTAAAACTGCCACTGCCCTTACCTGCGTATATTTTAATCAGCACGCTGACGGACATGCGTCCAGTAAAGTTGATAACGACGTAGGGGATGTGGTTTCATGCCTTAACGTTGAATTATAAATGTTAAGGTAAGTATTCATGCATACTGAAATTATTTGTTATACTTTATGTCCTTCTAATACGTATAAATGAAATAATTACCAAATTGGTGAAATGTTCGCTATGGTAACAATTCCCCAGTTTCACTTGACCGACGTACGAATAAAGTGATCGGGTCCATGGCGGAAGATTACACAATGTGCATACAAGTAGATATTAAGCAGGGCTTTCAAACGTGCTCAGTTTACTGGGATTCGTAGTCCTGCAGGGTGTGTCACAAAAACAACAAACATTTTATGTTTATCCTAGCACCACTAGACGTCGCGAAATCCCCATGTCCCTAGGTATCATGTGTGTGATTAACTGATTCTCGGCTTGGCTCTCTGCCACGTCTCGATTTTCTCATATTTACGATTTACGGGAGAACCACAAGTATTATTATATTCATCGTTATTGGGTCATTAGATGCGTGAAATACTCATAAAAATATTAATTCAGTCAGGAAATTAAATATGATTGAACCAATTACTTGCCTGCCATAAAAATGGAATACTTTAATTAGTTCACAGTTTGGGATCAATGAAAGTGTATCACTGAATAATGTCTAACCGTGTCTAGATGTTAAAATTACTTATTTATTTGGTGTTATGATTGCCCCCAAAGGGCAACAAGACATTGGCAGGGGAACACTAAATGGTGGTTTTTTTTATAATTCATCACACTTTCTTAGAAGTGAAATTACCGACTTTTATGATGACATATTCCCAACAGTATTATTGCGTTATTTTATGGCTAACAAAGGAAACACTAGCGGCATGTTGCGGTTGTCGCAGGCAGCTAAAGGCACTGCTAACCCAACCTTGTGATTCCGGCATCGGCCGTGTCACATGCACTACAACAGCAGTGTCACACGCTATATAGACTAAAGATGAGGTACACAGCTCATTCGTCTTCTGCGCATGTACCCAACTTTCACTTACCCCAAAGAAACACAAATGTCAAAGTCGCATGGTCAACAGTGATGAACGTGTATGATTATAACTTAATTTTCAAAAGACAAGCCCCTTTCTTTTAATTAAACACTTTCATAAATTTGAATTTAATCTAGCTGCTTTCCAAATTGGTTAGAGGAAGTATACAAACATCTCAAAGCACTTGTTTACTAAACAGTGTTCTAAACTCAAATCCAATCCTCGCCGTTTTTGATAGTCGTATTGGCAGATAAGCAGTCCAATGTTGGGTCACGGAAACTAGTTGTGCGCAGCCAGCGAGATCGCTCTACCTCATCTTTAGTCTATGACACGATAGCACACATCCTGTGAAAAGTAGCAGGTGTTTTCAGACGTCTGAAAAAGTGTAATTCACATTCACAGTCTGCTGCCTATAATTCACAGTTTCGCCCATTACTATGTTCAAACACTGCCGCGGAACGAATCTACAATAAACACCTTTAGACGACTCTAGTCTATTCGCAATTTCTTCACCCTTTTTGAATCTAACATTTGAAAAGAAAAATTACCTTATCTGAGACGTATTTGGTTATTTCCTAAGTATGTCATATATCATACAATTGTCACCGTAAAAATACGTTATTTTTTGGTTAAATTAAACTTTTACTTATATTTTACCAATAAATTATAATAATTCATTCATAATTAATACAAATAAAAACAGCGAGAAAACAGGTGTGTTGGTAATGCCTAGTAAGAAGTAGTTATTTATCAAAATATGATTACACTGATTGCGCACGTATGCGGCGTGTAGTCCCTTTGGTGTAATTTTCTAGGCTTGGCTTGGCCTGTATAACTCAGGTGGCCTAGTAGCGACAAGTTTATAAAGATCGTCCCTTTCTCCATGTTAGGGAAAACTATTTAACTTATCAATAAGTTTGGCATGCACAATATTCACATTTTACTGACTCATATACCACATATTAAGACTATTTTACTAGTTATGTAATCTCCAAATTCATTTGATAAAATGTTTTATCTTTCCTTGTTGCACCATGTAGTTCAAGAAACACGGCTTCAGGAAAGATGGAAGTAACCGTGAATGCAATATAGTTGTGTTGGTAGAAAAACAGTTCAATTTTGGGATACGGTGACTGGAAGTTCTCAGCCAGCGAGATCAGTCTCTAACGCCATTCACGGTGAAGTGAGCACTTTTTGAAGACATATTTGGACTAATAGTCAATAAATATATGTTATTGTAGCCTTGGACGTTACTTTCGAATCCGGTGAAATGTATACAATATTTTCATTACTAGCATGGCAATATTTATTTTAAAAGTGGTGTAAAAATAAAAAAAGCGTGAGTGTAGCGAGGCAGGACCAAGGAGGTCGCGTGGAAATGCAGCCACTAGTGGGAAGCGGGCCGCGGCGGTAACCGGAGCTCTGCCTGCAGTGCTGTTGTTCCTGCCAGCGGTGCGTGGGAGAACTTCGCCGCACCACCCTACACTCACCTCCAAGGTCACACCCGGTCCTCTGCGCAGGACAAAGGTAGCGCGGCGGGTTGACACCCTACCCGGATACATAACTCTTGCGCTCACCCCAACACGCTTTCAGGTCGTGACTCCTTGCCTTCAGGTACTTCACACTTCACTTTTGGCTCGTGCGGGCACATTATCTCGCCGTCGTTGAGGGACCCTTCTACGACGTACAGGGAATATCAGGGTACGCATTAACCAGTTCCTCAGCTTAAACTTATATATATACACACACACACGCAGAATGATTACGGAAAGTCTGGACCAAGGGGATGGGGGATCGGACCGGTCACCATCATCTTGGCATTTCCCTTTTCCCGCAAAAGCTGGAATTTCCCTTTTCCCGCAAAAGCACCGATTCCCCCAGCTGCTAAAAGATTCACCGAATGGAAAATTTTCGATCCATCGGACGGATTTGGGGGGATCGTTTTTGAGTGCAGAGAAGTGGCACCCATATGGTTTTATAGGGTTAGGGTATGCCAAGTCGATACCAGGAGTCCAGGGTCCGGAGTCAGACATAACCATCAGCCGTCTTGGTTCTGTCAGCCATCCTGTCCGCCGTACTATATCCAGGTGCCCTTGACCTTTGGCCTTTAACCCAGTGACATTTGACCTTGAACTCAAAAATTCTCAAAATAAAACCAAATTTTTTTTTAATTCCGAAAAAATCGGAAAATCCCCAAATTTTTATAAAAATTATAAAAAAGTTGATTTTAAAAATTATAAAATGAAAATTTTAGATGTTCGGGCTTTGAGAGGATGGGGTACCAGAGCCAACGGGCTGCCATGTTGTGACGATACCCAACCCCCATGTAGGACCCAGGTGGCCTTGAATGACCTTGAAAACCAAAACTCGAGANAACCAAATTTTTTTTTAATTCCGAAAAAATCGGAAAATCCCCAAATTTTTATAAAAATTATAAAAAAGTTGATTTTTAAAATTATAAAATGAAAATTTTAGATGTTCGGGCTTTGAGAGGATGGGGTACCAGAGCCAACGGGCTGCCATGTTGTGACGATACCCAACCCCCATGTAGGACCCAGGTGGCCTTGAATGACCTTGAAAACCAAAACTCGAGAAAAAAAAGTAAAAATTGAATAAATTCATAAGTCAGCGAGCATATTATATTACTGACTTCAACCGCCATATTGTATGCCAGTGACTTTGACCTTAGTTATTGTTGACTTTGACTAGAAAAATGCGTCAAAAATACCAAACAATTCTTAAGAACATATAAAAAACTAGTAAAAAATATTAATATAAATTATTATTTAAATAACATTTCTTGATTTTTTTAAAAACTTAAATTTCCAAAAATTTCCTACAGCATTATGTCCAGCAGACGACTGACACCCCTCTAATCAATAACATTGTATTAACATTACACTCCCCTATTATACCACTTGTGATCATTCTGTCGAATGCACTCCACCCACCATATTGGTTTTTTTCGATTGTCATTTGTTTTAATTTTCAACACCTAGGTGATGTTAGTGTATTACTATCGATTTAGTCGCCAGACATGCTGTTGATTTAGCCACCATTTAGGTTGTCGGCCATGACCTTACCCCAATGACATTGAACTCGAAAATCGTGAAATCGACGAACTTCAGAATAAACAGTTGTCGGCTCTAAATACTGGTGATAACTATGCGACTCCTACAAAGAAAAGTAAACTTGAAATTGAGGCGAAACAGGAGGTGAAGACGATCATCAAGAAATTATTCATGATAATGACTAGGAAGACAGTGTTGATGAAGTATCTGATGAGAAGGATGATGAATCTCTCGATGATCCCACATATTTCACCAACGAGTTTCCTTCGACAAGTGGTGTGATGAAGGCAGAAGGCGTCAATAACTCTCGTTACATATTTAAGGAAGACCCTAATAAACTTGTTTGTAGACTCAGATATTTGATTGACATGCCAAAACGTGGGGATCTCTCACACATTGTTGAAATATCTTCAGTCGTCGATGAACTGATGAATCGTGGTTATATCAGATGATCCTGTTGGCTACCATTCAATATTTTCCAACATCTGGAAACTGTAAAGACGGAATGTTCAGAATAATTAGAAAGATAGAATGTAAACAGTAATTAAATAAATCAAATTTACGTATATATCAATGTGTGTTTAATTTCTTATACAGTCCCTCTGCTTCTCTGAATGACTTATTAATTTGGTGGTGTTTGAGAGTCTGTTTTAGAACAAATTAATGTAAGAACATGCAGTAGGAGGGCTGTAGTTTGATTTAAAGTATTATGGCTTACGCGAGTTGTTTAAAATCGCCTGAGTTCTATACGGCGAACGAATGAAATGAGAGGAGTATTTTTGAGGAGTGATTCGCAACTAGTTGGTTGGCCTGGTCAAATGGTCTGGTAAGTTGGCTTGGTTAGTTAGTATGATTCTTTGGTATGGTCAGCTCTGGTAGAAATGTTTTGCGAAGATTCTGCGATGATTTTCTGCGAAGAGGTTAGCCACAAAGACTTTTATTAAGAGACTTTGTTCGAGATTGTCCATCATCATTTGGTGGTCTGGCAGGTTGGTATTGTCGGTTGGTCTATACTGTTTTGTAGGAACTGGTCTTGGCAGGAGCTGTAGTCTTGTGCTAAAGTCAGTCTCCATCAGCTGTCTTGGGCGGAGTTAGTCTTGGGCGGAGTTAGTCGTGGATGGAGTTAGTCTTAGGCAGAGTCAGCCGTTAATTAGTAGTGTTAGTCGGTATGGTGCCTTGATGTCAAATGTATGGACTGTAATTTTTCCCGATTTTTCGAGTTCAATGTCAATGGGGTAAGGCCAAGACTGACAAACAACATGGTGGGTAAATCGACAGCACCTCTGGCGACTAAATTGCTAATTAATACACTAGCATCACCTAGGTGTTGAAAATTAAAACAAATGACAAACGAAAAAAATTATATGGCGGGTGGAGTTCATGCGACAGAATGAGTAATGGTGAGTGGGTAGGGCAGGTGGAATGTTAATATAATGTTATTTATTGGAGGGGGGTCAGTCATCTGCTGGACGTGGTGCTGTGAGAGACCTTTGAAAATGTAAGTTTTAAAAATAATTTATACAAGAATAATTAAAAAAAATAATTGCTAACAAATTTGTTTCTTTATTTTTTTGTAAATTCTTAGGAAATTTTTGTGGTTTGTGATGAATTTTTGTGTTCAAGGTCAAAGATCACCAGGTTAAGGTCAAGGTCATCGACATCCAACATGGTGGTAGTAGTCAGAAATGTAAAATTCTCGCAGACGTTTATGAATTTATTCCATTTCTACAATTTTCCTTAAGTTTTTGCTTTAAGGTTTTCAATGCGACAATTATAGGGTCAAGGTCATGGGTCAATGTCAAGGCCGCCTTGGTCTAACATGAAGGTTCGGTGACATCACAACATGACAGCTGGTCGGCTCCTGAGTCGCGTTCCCTCTATGACCAGACATTAAATATGTCAACTTTTTTATTTCTAAAACATATTAAAAGATATATTTTATAAATATTTGGGGATATTAGATTTTTTAAGGATTTTCGGGAATTTTTTGCGGATTTTTGGGTTTATGGTCAAAGATCATGGTAACCTGGATCCATTATGGGGAACAAGATTGCCTACAGAACCAAGATGGCTGATGATTAGGCCTGACTCCGTGCCCTGGACCACTTGTATCGATTTGGCCTACTCTATGCATATAAAATCAATATGGCCACCACCGCTCTGCCCTCGAAAACAATCCTCCTAAATCCGTCTAATGGATCGAAAATTGCCTTTCGGGGGATCGTTTTTGCAGCTGTGGGATTAGTGCTTTTTGAAGGAAAAATGGGAAATTTTGAGGGAAAAAGGAAATTTTGAGAGAAATTAAGTTGATTTAAAGGAAAAACCAAAATTTTTTAAGGAAAAAGGGAAATTCTAAGACGGCTNTTACAGGGTGCCTAAGGCGTATCCGTGAGGAATGGAAGTCCTAACAAAAATAAAAGAACTATATTTGATTTTTATATTTAATTATAGTGCTATAAATATCCACACACCCATTACCGACATCGTTAATCTATATCTACTATTAATTTTGTTTTTTCCCAGTAAGCGCAATATTTAACGTCTATCTCAATTTTAAGTAAAGTCCTTATCACTGTCTCACTGCCTCTATTTTGGTTACAGTCAATTAGCACTAATATTATTTACACGCATTTGATCTGTAACACTACCAGTCAATCACCACCCGCTAGTCTACTTGCCAACCGGCAGCCCAGCCATTGAGGAACCTTCCTGCAGCACGCAGTAGCCAACCAGACGCCAGGTCCGTTGCAAAGAGTCCTGCGGCCAGTCAGCGATTCGGTGCGGCCACATCAAAGGAGCCGCTACACAGCTTCAATTCTGGATACTTATCTAGGCCGTGTTCCATTGCCTGCACGAATACAGCCGCTAGGAAAGTCGTGCAATGTTATGCCGATATCGAATACACACTTGAGTGCACAAGGCATCGGAAAAACGACCGCACTGCGAAAAAAGCTTATGCTGAGTCAAGCAGTATTTGTTTTGCGGAACCAAACCAATCGTTTGTATAAGAATAATGTAATATTTTGTTGGTGAAACAATTTATTTTGTTGTTCTTACTTGGTACCCCCAAACAAAGCTTTTGTTGCTGCAACTAAAGGTTTTTTGTTTTTCTCAACATGCATTAAAACGTTTCTGTTAATATAAAGGAAATTGTAAACCCGACCGATCACCTGAGCCTTGCGCCTAAGCAACCTCCGCTAAAGTGACTTCTGATAAAACAGGAATTTTTAAAAAATTACAAATACTGGATAACGCGCGTTACGATGCGGTCGGCAGCTAGATCGGTTACTGCTGCTACAATGGCAGGTTATCAAGATTTAAGTGAGATTGAACGTGCTGTTATAGTCGGTGCACGAGAGATGGGACATAGCATCTCCGAGGTAGCGATACAATTTGAATGGTCGTGTACAACCATTTCACGAGTGTACCGTGAATATCGGGAATCCGGTAAAACATCACATCTTTGACATCGCTGCGGCCGTAAAAAGATCATGAAAGAACGGGACAAACGACGACTGACGAGAATCATTAAACGTGACAGACGTGCAACCCTTTCTCAAATTGGCGCAGATTGGATTTGTGGACTGCCCTGAAAGATTCATGGTGTGAATTGCCTCCTGCATACCTTCAGACATTAGTCGAGTCCATGCCACGTCGTCTTGCGGCACTTCTGCGTGCTCGGGGGGCCCTACACGATATTAGGCAGGTGTACCAGTTTTTTTGGCTCTTCAGTGTACCATTATTAAACATCAATAAATACACTAACGAACACTGTCAGCAGCCTAGTTGTTACAAACAAATCCCAACAATCCCTCAAGTTGTATGTTCAAACGTAGGCAATCAAATGAGTAGCCAAAGAAATATGTACAGTTGAGCCAACAAAATATTTTGTTGGACAAAACATTTTTTTAACGGCCTAATTTCTTTTGGCGCAACACACAGGTTTTGTTTATTCAAGCGTCTATTTTGTTAGATGAACAATATTTATTTTACAGCTTTTCAAGTTTTATTTACTCAACAAAAATATGTTGTTGGGGCAACTAAATATATTTTTGGCAGCATAGAAACAAATGTTTTGTTGGCTGCTCTCTCAGCGCGTGCGCCTATTTCGGAATTGGTTGAAAATAAATACGGAGACTGCGAACATGTAAACAGACTTCACACAACTTAACCTCGCGTTGCGTACTTATTTTACGTTGTACACGAAACGTAGCTTAACCATACCAAAGTAGCACCGCTGTAGCTTGGGACTTGGGAGATCTGCCAATACTGCGCCTCTTCTCCCCGGGAAAGGAAACAATTGTACGACGGTGGCATGACAGGTGGGAGAGAGTGCCTGCAGATTGGTCTGCCCACCTGCCAGTTATCTGTGGTTGGTGCTTTGCAAGTCGTTCTGTCTCTCTCTTTCACTTGGGTAGGCGGAGCCAAGTCCGTTCTTAGGCCGGCGCGACTATAAAAGCCTCGCAAATACATCTTATATGCATGCGCCTGCCCTAAGTACTGGCACCGTTGAAAAGCTTTAAGTTTTGATATTTAACTTAAGGCACGTTTCCGTCAGCATATTGCGCCACTGAACGACAGCGATGCATTTGTTCCCTAGACCACATGGCAGTTAATGCACGAGATTGGAATAAAGTATGCGTGGAGTGTGTGGAGAGATTTGGGCGGCTCTTAACGTCGAGGTCTCGAGAGTCGACGATGGTGAAGCGAGGCATATAGACCAGCGCCGGAACGCAAGGGTAGGGGGAAACGGGAAATCCCCGAGAAAACCCGCCGACCAGTGGCATCGCCCGGTACGGTTCCCAGGTGTGAAAATCCTGGAGCGACCCCGCCGGGAATCGAACCTAGTTCGCCTAGTAGTCTATTCACGGCAGAGGTAACGGGACACGACACTATCCCGCGCCGTCGTGTTCGTGCGAGCCAACCTGCGGTGGGGCGGGACGACCGACCGACGGTTTCAGACAGCCTGGGGCAATGCTGTTCTCAGGTGAGGTCAGCCCGCGGGGTCCCATCGCAGTGAGAGGCGACCTGCCGGCTCAGACAAGTAACAGTCCGCCGCCAACAGCTCTTGACGGACAACTGGCAAGCTCGCGGCTGTCAATCAACGACAGAATTGCCGAGGACGTCAGCCTCTCACCGCGATGCTCTTGCCACACTGTCCACGCCAGCTTACATTTTTTTTTGTGGCAATGCTGGTTATGAGGCGATGCGAATCTTCCTCAAGAGCCGCTTACGAAAACTAGATGACGATGCTAACTCGACTACCATGAGCGCTATGGCAAATTCATATATAATGCATTCACGGCCACTTCAAAGTTTTCCTGGCGCCTTGCTAAAGTTCTATTGTCATGCTGTTCCTCTGCCTCGTGCAAACAAAACTTAACTGAGTCTATAAACTTACACCAAATAGACACCGCACCGCATTTGGGCGCGCTCAGTTTAATAGTATTTTTCATGAGAACTATTTGTTACTAGGCCATACCAACACACCTATTTTCTCACTGTTTTTGTTCATATGAATTATAAATAATTTATATAATAATTTATAAGCAAAATGTAAGTAAAAGTTTATTTTAACCAAAAATAAGATACTTTGATGTTACGAAAGTACTAAACGCTTGTCATTAATGACGTATTTAGGGAACAGTCAAACACTTCATACATGGGGTGATTTTCAAGGTTTTGATTCAAAAAGCAACCCATTTAAGACGTGTTTGTTTGCGTCCTAAATATGCTATGTATCTCAAGCGTTTTATACTTGTGTTAACACAAAATAACTTTATTTTTGGTTAAATTAAACTTTTACTTATATTTTATATATAAATTAAAATGTTTCAACTATATCTAATGTGAACAAAACCAAAGAGAAAATACGAGTTTTGTTAACGCCTAGTAAAAAATAGTTCTCATCCCAAACATTTTTTTTTACACTGAGTACTCACGGATGC
Organism: Clitarchus hookeri; assembly: GCA_002778355.1. NCBI lineage: Eukaryota > Metazoa > Arthropoda > Insecta > Phasmatodea > Phasmatidae > Clitarchus > Clitarchus hookeri. The sequence goes on from NQII01001220.1 coordinate 327,031, forward strand.
GATGCATATACAGTCTGGTGTAATTTTCTAATCTTTGTTTGCATGAGGCGGAGTAATATTCTGGAAATAGAACTTTACCAGGGCTTCAGAAAAATTGGAAGTAACCGTGAATGGACTACAGCAATGAGTAAAGATATACACTAGAACGGCCATTGGATAGGAAAAAGTATAACCCGTTATTTATGTTAGTTCTTGGAGTGGTTCAGAGGAGTGCTAGTGTTCTCGACAGGGCGTTGGCAGGCAGCAGACGATGCAGCATTCAAAATACCTCGCCACCCGTGCGGTGTTGCCAGTTCTGCAGCCAGCAAAAGTAGGTAATCACCCTCTCCTCGGCTCACCCACTGTTCGTTCACGTTCTGCTAAAGGCGAGCGTGTCACACGCGTGTTATCAGCCTTCGTTGCAGCTGTGAATACCCAACTCGTGATTTACTAATGGCAACCATGGCATGTGTTTCGTTTCTGTCGTAGAATTCTGCATTTGCTGAAATTTGCAGCTATATCAACTACGATTTGGTTTTATTTACCTTTGCGAAAATGAATTATCTTAAATATACAACGATCATTAATTTTAATTCTAATGTATTATTTCTATTCTTTAGGTGTTCATGATAAAATGCGAGTACTGTAAGCACTTACAATTACAAATTTGATATTAATCGTGAATTATATACATCATAGTAGCGTTTTCATTCCGTTCTTATGTGAAAGGAAATTGACAGGAAATGATTGTTCACTAGTCGAGACGTATATGTTAGATGCACTAAGGTCTACAATGTGACTCAGTGTTTACAGTTTGGGGTTTTGATCTACTACAAAGGTAACTGTTCGTACAAATAATCAGTACGTTAAATGCATCAATTCAAGTGGCAGTAAGGCTGTGTCCTAACAAAGGAATGCACTTATGTATATAATCATACTCCACTCGGCTCGATACTTGATACATTCCGACAGGCACACTTATTTGCATCCGTTACAGCAACTAGCCAGCTGATAAGATTCTGAACAAGCATTTAGACGGAAAACAAATACTAAATCTGTGCTGGAACGTAGGCGCATAGATTTAAAATGATCAACCCATTAGGAACTGTAGCTGAAAAGCGCATTACAATGAAAGTGTTGCTATTAATCAATCATAGACATTTTGTCAAGAAAGGAATGCATAAGTATTTGACGCAGTAAACCCATTTAACTATATGTATTATTTAAAACTGGTAAAAACTAGAGATAAATTCTATGTTAACACTAATAATTGTATGAATAAAAATTATTTTTCGAATTTTAATATAACGTTTACACTCATGCAAGCCTTGACTTGTAAAATATTGGTAGTGTTCTCACTGCCTTGCATGTTAACTATAAATTAATNTTTACACTCATGCAAGCCTTGACTTGTAAAATATTGGTAGTGTTCTCACTGCCTTGCATGTTAACTATAAATTAATTGCTACGCCCGGTTTATAACAAATCACGAAGAAACCCGGTTATTTTTGTCTTTGTTCTTCTAGATCATTAAAGGTTAAATAGTATACATTGTTAAGAACTTTTTCTCAGTGGCTTTTTTTCGAAAGAATGTATCCATACAACTCTTTAGAAAAAGAAATATTAGGGATAACAATTATGAACTACATATAAATCGGTTTTCGAAATAGTATCTTTAAGGGCACGAGACGTACACACATTCGTTTCCCGTGTGCGTGCGTATGTCATTTCTTGAGACATGTACAACATTTACGTACTTGGACGAATGCGAACGCTGTATGAATGTGTATAAGTTCCTATGCTCCTAATTAACTTTACTAACTAAATCACATGTCATGTGATTTATATAATATACACAGCATATTAATTAAGTATTAAGGATATTTAACAATGAGTACTCGGGTGCTGGTATCCCGAAACTCTTTTAAAATAGGTATTGATGTTTATGGCAACACATTTTTATTCATCCGAAAGAAAACAATATTAAAATATATTAGTTTCTCTTGGACAAAAAAAAATGTGTTGGCAAAAATATTAATACCTATTTTAAAAGCGATACAGGATACCAGTACCCATTGTTAAATATCCTTGATGCTTAATTAATATGTTGTGTATGGATCAAATTACATCTGATATAGGCCTAGTTGGCAAAGTTAAATAGGAGCATAGAAACTTAGGCTCCCGTATTCCGATATTTTCGAATTTTCGGTGCTTTATTTTGAAAACTATAATCATTTGACTAAAAATATTTATATTTATGTGGTATATTGTATAAATATCTTTCAGATAATGAAATAAATTGTCGTGAAATAGTTAACTCGTGTGGCCATATTACCATTTCCAAACGTTGCTTCAGAACATGTAAGTATAGAGGGTTGAAATAGCTGCAAGTAATCGAATTCCAGTACCACACACCAGCAAAACTGCGTCACTGGCTATCGAAATGACGTCACTTGCGAGCAAAATGGCGCCAGCAGCCGGGAAAATGGCTTCGCTGAACAGCAGCATGTTGGAACGCCGTTCTCCTACCAGCGCCTGGTAACTTAACTCGCCAACCGGTAGCCCAGCTAATAGGGAATCTTTCGCAGCACGCGGTAGCCAATTAGACAAAAAGTCGATTCTCGGAGCCTCGCGTAGCCAATCGGAGAACGGGTACGCCAACATCAAAGGAATCGCCACGCCATCTTGTCTCGGTATAGGCTCGCTTACGTACTCTGAGGGGTCGCGCGACTAAAACATCGCAAACAAAGCAGTTTAACAAGATTTCCCATTGCCTTAAACTTGTGGATACCTTGTAGAGAGTGAAGACACTTGGGCAGCTCTTAACATATCGAGACCTTGAGAGCCGACGCGGGGGTGAAACGAGATGAGTATGGAGCGGCGCCGGAATGAAAGGACGGGGGGAAACGGGAGATCCCCGAGAAAACCCGCCGACCAGCAGCATCGTACGGCACGATCCCCACACGCGAAAATCCGGGAATCGAACCCTGTTCGCCTTGGTGGGAGGCGAGTGGTCTAACCACTACACCTCCGCCGCCCCATATACCTTGTGTATAGTACTTCATATTTATGATATAAATGTTTCTGTATGCGAGTTATACGTTTTCAATAACATACTTCCCANTTGTGTATAGTACTTCATATTTATGATATAAATGTTTCTGTATGCGAGTTATACGTTTTCAATAACATACTTCCCATTGCCTATTTTTTTCCCATATGTCATATGCAAATAGGAAATCCCCTTTTATGGACAAAGTTTTCTTGTAGACTGTTCGCCATTTCATGGCTAGTGTATGCAGCGAATAGGCAGTCATACTGCAATATCGATATCTGAGATTAGGTCTCTTTTGGAGTCAATTATTATTTTTTTTTTNAGCGAATAGGCAGTCATACTGCAATATCGATATCTGAGATTAGGTCTCTTTTGGAGTCAATTATTATTTTTTTTTTTAGAATTAATGGCGAATAATGTTAATACGTGTTCTGGTAGACGAAGATTATAATCCTGACAATGACANTTTTTTTTTTAGAATTAATGGCGAATAATGTTAATACGTGTTCTGGTAGACGAAGATTATAATCCTGACAATGACAGTATGTTAGGAAATTTTACTAAACCAGTGAGAAAATTAGGCAGACGGTTTATTGCTGGTATGTATACATATCGTACAAAGCATGAAGTTAGGAATAATGAGGAGATGGTTTGTTGTTACATAACTGAAGCTACTAATATTTACCACCACCATGCAACAACGTTCTAAATTGGCACATCAGCTTTGAAATCTGTAAAGAGCTGTCACAAATAAATTTTAAGTGCAAAAAAAATCGCTGAAATAGGTCTAATCAATCATCCGTTATTTAGGAAAAATATACTTTAGCAAGTATTGCAAAATTTTGAGTGACACGACGTGGCGATAGTGAGGTAACGACTTTTTTTTTTAACGGGTTTCTCCATTTGCAAGTACGTATTCACAAGCAAGGCCACTTTCTGGTACAGGATTTTATCGAATGAATAACAGCGCAACGTTGTTAGAGTGGTTAAACGAGCCAGGGCCGTAAAGGTTCCCCACAACCACTTTTACAGAGCGTTCATTAGCGCCATGTTGGACGAGAGGAACGACTTTACTGCTGTGAAGATTTGGTGATGGCGTGTGCCGAACCTGTAGGCAGATATTCGGGGGTTTATAAGGCCAATTAGCAATTTAATATTTATTTACATTAATTTCTGATCCTTATTTAACAGTTTCGTGTTCACTTCCATTACTATTCGCATTTTTAACTAACTCCCCTCCAGTTTTTTTAAAATGAATTCACGATCAGTTTCTGTGCGAGTTAAGAGCTCATAAGATAAAGAGACTCATTGAGTTCGGAACCCCGCTGAGGTATGGCTGGTGACGTGTACTTCTGGATATACTATTTTGCAAGCATTCACCTTGTCTCTTTTTATTTGCATTGAGTGGTTAGCGTTCCATAAAGTAGCGGTCTTATTTCGTCCACTAAAAGTAAGAATATGTAATAAGTAGTACTAAGTATTATTTAAAATGCTATATTTGACGGCGCATGTCACTGTTAGTTATTATTTCTGAAAGCATACTTCTAACTGAAGATGCTTGAAAATGTTTCCCATTTTATGGACAAAAGGTTCGTCAGTAAAAATCCTCATACACACGTAGCAACGTGTTTAAATTTTACGTTCTTACTTGGGAAATTAAGTAAACATACGTTACAACCACTTTTGATGACGAAATTAGATCGTTGTCGGGTACAAATTATTTAATCTAACGTAAATAATGCTATTGTAATATATTATGAAGAAAAAACTAAGGAAAGCAGTTATTACGCATTTCAAGTAGTCAACCTACCATAAGACAGATTGTGGATTCAGAAATTATGTAAGGCCCGAATAAAGGTTATATTTTTATGTTAAAGGAGAGTTTCAGCTTAATCTGTCTGCAATGTCTCGTGTCCTCGATATATTGTGATATTCCAAACAATTTTACATTTGTCAATAACTTTAATATGTCAAATATATGATTTCGATGTACCGATAGATCTTTCGATATATCGTTTCGTAAAATTATAATTTTATAAATAACTAATATAAATAATATCGTTAATATTTTTCGATATCAACGTCCTTAAATTGTACAACAAATAGTAAATTATGCTATGATTGGCAACACTGGAGGGACACAGGGACTCGTCTATATTGAAAGGCAGGGGCTGAGAACATTCTTCGGGGGTGGAATACTCTGGTGGCAATCCCCACGGCGCGGCGGGGCAGTCGTCGTGATTGGTCGACGCGAGGGGTGGTGGGGTGGGGAGGAGCGTGGGGCGGCACCCCCTCCCCCGCA
>NQII01001220.1:332983-348058 GCA_002778355.1 Clitarchus hookeri
AACTCTACAATAACTGCATTCACGCAAGAAGGCCTGCATTGCGGCAGAGATGTATTGGGCAGCCGTGGCCACCTCCCTGAGTGCACCAATAGCTATATCTATAACTAGGAAGGACGAAAATAGAACCGGAATAGGCACCGTGAAAATTCTCTCCACAGGAAAGATGTTCAAAGAGTATCATGCATTAATATAAATTCCACGGGAAAAGAAGGTATTTCTGACAGATTTTACTTCAAACAAATGCCAATAACGAAAAGGGATTTTATATTCGGAGGGATGCAGTTAATTATGCATCAGTCATAGTCTGTTCGGGTGTATTTAGGTATGGTACGAGCTTTCACTCTCCACGCAGAAGTTACATGTTTACCTCTTGGATGTTTTTGCTCTCTAATTTCTTAGGCATGTCTTTATCTTTGTGGTGATAGAAGACAAATCGTTAAACCAACTTAACTGTGCCCCAACTCCCTAATTACAAAAAAAAATATGATTTATGTTGAAAATTGTCATATTTTCAGTACAGGAGGCTGCCACATTATTTTTAAGTTTTTCGCTCCTTGATATTGCGAAAGCAAAATAACCACTAGGGGATGAGAACTGTCGATTACGCGTATTCTTGTGGGCGTCTTTGAATGAAGCGTCTGAAAAGTAACGCGCTTTATATAAATTAAATACCGCATGACTTTGTGGTCACCCTTACATTTTAGTGAACGCTGCTACTAAGTAATTTTGCTCTTCCATGCAGAGATATTACTTTAAAAAACAAATCATCTCAGTAACACTGAACTTAGCAGGTTTCGCACGAAACCATATATTTTGAGCTGGTTATAAAATCCTGAAATGTGTTCTACGAGAGCATCCCAGTTGCTACGTGTTTTCCTGTAGAAATTTCTGTAATACGTGTGACAGAATGATATCATTTATTCCATTTTCATAGCCGTTTTCCTATAAATTTTATTTTGGCATATGGTGCTCCTTCCTTGGACATGTACAAATCAGTTACTTGCAACGGGATGTTTTCAAGGAAACTCCGGCAATGAAAGAAATGTGTTGGTTTTTATTTAAAGTATTTAAATATGCTTCATTTTGTTCTTAATGTAAGGCAGATAACTTTCCCTTCCGGACAATAACTGTGTTTTTTGTTATATAATAATATCAGTGAATATGAATTTCCAGTGCCTGAAAACCACACACTCGGTGACGGTTTCAACAAAAGTTGTTATAACGACATGAAAGTTTAGAAGGGCACTGCGAAAATATTTTTTAAAATGTCACCAAAACAGTGGCCTTTTCAGAGATCTCAGACGTGATAAGTTTGAAGTATTTACACTTGAGTCTTGTTTCACGCATAATGGAATACTGAAAGATCTATAAAATACAACCAGGAATGCTAACATATGTGCAGGCAGCTAGGTTACCGAGAGATATTCCGACCCGTAGACCGGAGGTGCCGTAACATATGCCTTGTCATGGTAACCTACATTTCTTGAGGAATATACACTTACGAGCTAGCTAAATCTCCACCTCTGAACTGAACACATACATGCACAATTCACTTAATACGGGATTAAAGAAGCACAGTTTTGTTTTTAGGTACGAATTAGATAAGCGTGAAGTATATTTACGTCATCCTTTCTACGAAGTAGAAATATTTCGTATTTTACCATGTAAAATTTGACAAGTCATCAGAAAAATTTTTAAGATGCTTTTTGACTGGTTTGTGTTATGAATAAACTCTTACAGTCACATTTTTTACCGTTTCAGATGGTTAAGCGTATCAATTTTATGATTGTAGTTCACCTTGTGTAGGTGTAACGCCGGCTTACAACTGAAGAACAATGGAAAACGCTCTTTGTGCTAGTTACTATCGGTTGTAGCTATTTCTGAACGTATGAAGTAGTGTTGACAAAAATTTACGTACTTTATTAAACGCTATTAAATTATTATGTAGGCCCTGCATACGCTGGACATTGCGAACACGGTGTAGAAAAGTAGGTACAGCTCGTTCGTGGCACATTGAGTTTTTCCTTTTCTGTAATTCTATATATAACGGACACACTAAATGACATGTTTCTAGAAAAGTCGGTACAGTATACGAAAAGTAGTTTCTGTCTTAACCACAGAGTAGATAGTGAACAGAGACGAAATAGCTTGGGGCCGCGGTGGTGTAGTGGCTAGACCACTGTCCTCCAACCTAGGCGAACCGGGTTCGATTCCCGGCAGGGTCACTCCCCAGATTTTCGCATGTGGGAATCGTGCAGGACAATGCCACCGGTCGGCGGGTTTTCTCGGAGTCTCCAGTTTCCCCCGCCGCTGCTCCATACTCACCTAGCTTCACCCTCATTGGCTCTCAAAACTTCGCTTTTAAGAGCCACCTAAATCTCCTTACAAACTTACAAAATGACGTGGCGGTTCCTTCGATGTGCAAGTACCTATTCTCTGGTTGGATGTGCGAGACATTAGGAACGACCCTTGTGTCTCATTGCCTACTGCGTACTGCGAGAGTTATCCTATTGGCTGGTTTGCCGCTTGGGAAGTAGGTTACCAGGCACTGATTGGCGAACTTCGTTCCGACATGTTGCTGACTAGTGGGCACGGTATACGCGACTATTTAACCTCTGTATTCTTTAGTACCCGGTGCCCGTGGGTAACTAATTCGTAAACTGTGCTACTGTTCTACGTTTTCAATATTACAGCAGTTGAACGTAAAACATCGCTCATTGTCCGCAATGACGAAACAAGTGCTGGGCCGGCCTATGCATACCACGCATAAAAATTTTTCTTATTTTTGCAACACATATAACGATAAATTTAAGTATGTCGTAGATAGATGTTCCTAACACTTAGAGTACTCCTGACGTAATTTTTACGTCTCCCAGGTGTAACTGTAATTTTCTGTAAGATTACGACATCCGCATTTTTGAAGACATCGACGAAGAAACATTACCTCGGCAACAGTTTTCGTAAGGTTATCTAAAACGTAATATTACGTCAGCAAAACTCTTAAGAAAAAATTACTGAAATTAACAGGATGGATTGTATATGGTCTGCTTAAAAAAAAAAAACATTTGATTGTTACGTTTTCAACACGGCATTATATTGACAGAGAGCCGGGTAGTAATGATCGTTGTTTAACGCCTTAACGTACAAATTAATTTTCCAGTTTAGCTGTTGTAAAAGAGAGAATTTTTGGTGTTAACAGTACATACGAATTCCTTATAACTAGTGGCAGTGGTATTTCGTGAAAATATTTCGAGACAAGATACAGTCCAAAGCACTGTAGGGTCGTCCAGCTTCTTTGATTGGCTAAAAAATGTTCTGACCCGTGTTAACCGTTTGCGCACGAATCACGAAGGTTCAGTGTCGGAGTTACTTAGACCTGAGTGGCTTGGTCAAAGACGGACATGGCACCAGCAGCCAATGGAGGTATAACAACAGCTGAGGTGTGTGTATAGTGTGCTCCGACTTTTACGCGAAAAGCCACTGGCCCTACTTATAACAACTGACATTTCGTATCCTTAGGAAAGAGTTTCGGTAGATTCATTGCGCAAGAAGCAAGCATAATGGTAAAAAAAAACGTTGTTGTGTCAGCAGCAGCCAATAGCATTTCCCAGCGAAATGTATTGGCGTTGACTTCTGTACTTGCACCTATTCTGCGACGTTTCAGACGTGAACGAGTATACTCGGGATGATATAAGGAGTTGACGTAGTATTCGTTCCCCGTTGCCATGCGTACCAATGGGACGGTTGTAAAGGGGAATGCAGAGAGAAAGACAGCCTGATGGGCATGCAGTCGTGAATAGAAGCGTCTCACTTCTAGCGTTAATTGTCAGTAAGTGCGCTGAGGCACGTAAGCGACCGCGTCGACGACGCCTGGATCCGAACCCGGAGGCCTCGAAAGCGCTCGTGGCCTCCCGTACCGCGTGAGACTGGCCAGTCTGCGCCGAAGCCAGCAGCGCCTCGCGCCGCCGAACGTAATTTCCCTCTTACCGCTCGGCGCTCGCCCGTTCCGGGAGCGAACACATGTGTGCGAATTCCTCCCGAGGGGCCGTGCCATCGCCGGAAGACGACGTGCGCCTGCGCGCAGCGACGCCCCGCGCCGTGAGCCACCGGAAACCCTCGAACACCCCGCGCAGATGTGCCCCGGCGAACCGATTTCGCGCCCTTTACCGACCGCCATATGTTTTCCGCTGGCGCCGAAAACTCGTTTGTGTGTAAACGGCGCGTGTGAAGTGTCAGTCGGGTTCGAGGTGCACTGGTTGAGGTGAGAACTAAGGACCTTGAGGGACGTTCACGTGGCATTTGCCGCGCATGGAAATGGGGACGACGTGGGTGAATTTTACCCGGAGTTGATAGGCGCATCAAGTCGGCTCGCTTTCTTGAAAATTAATCCAAATTTATTAAAATTATTTTGCTATTATATTTTGTAATTGTCTTGCTGGGTTTTCATCGAATACTTACGTGGGGAAAATTAGGAAACTGGGAATGCATATTTTTTGAAAGTAACAACGTTTTAATTGAAACGTAATGAAACTTCTTACGAATCTTAAAAGGAATTCTGTAGATTTCATGAGCTCCTGAAGACTAGGTTTTAATAAGGGTCTTTGCCGTTGCGAATTGGCGACTTTACATTACTTATACGCGGTTTTCGAGCGGTGATTGTGATACAGTAGCTCGTGGGTTCGACCCACTACTTTTGGATTAGTGCGAGCATCACTTCATCGATATTCAAAAACGGCGAATTCCGTTGGTAGATACTCTATCCCAGACAGTCTTCTAAGCAGGCATTCAAGCTGAGAAGCAGAGAGGCAAAACTACAAGGGCGAAGTTCGTTTTCAGCGATGTGGCGAGACTTTCGCTGTTGTAGCATTCCGCTCAGGTATGTAGGTGCGAGCGAAAGCACGCAACTGAGGGTGCAAGTATATTGTTTTATAATTCTGCCGAACAGCGTTCGATTTGTACACATTTCCGGACATAGCATTTCAAATAAATAAAAATTGTTATTCCAATATATTTTTTGCAGAATTACTTGTTATTCACACACACAAGTAATAAAAACGAATTCACTCGCAGGAACCAGGAATTTTACAGTGAAAAATAAAATCTTATCGATTTCATTGTTTGCGCAATTATACATAAAGAATTATTTGACATAATAGACTCTTCGTATAGATTAAAGTTGTTGATTATCCAGTTTTTTAATGCAATTATATTATTGCTGAGCACATCTTAAGCTTTCGTGTTCAGATATCTTATATTTTTTTGTTTATAGGTCGGTTTAATTTGCTTTATTTGTTCAAAATATTGCAAAGTAATTAATTATTTTCCTTTACACAGCCTTTAGTACGCCAAAAAAATCATGCGTGTCGTGTACTATTCCGTGTGCCACAGAGTTAAATGCGTTATTGTTGTAACTATTTATTGTATTGCTGACGAACTCCCGTGGAAATCAACGGGCTGGATTACGGCGTTACACAACTTGTCAACAAGAACTAATGTTTGCAATCTGAACATCTCACTCGTTTGACGTTACAGCTCTGTAATGTATTACACTGAAAAAAAAAAACATATTTTGTGAAGCCAAAAATATTTTGCTGGTATTCACCTTTCCTTCCCCCCCCCCTTTTTTTTTGTTGTAAACACAAAATTATTACCTGGTCACCGCTAACATTTATAGACACGAAATTATTTTTACTGACCACAAGAAATTTGGACTTCCCTACAAAATATTTTCTCCGTATAAAAGTCGCCGCTAAGCTATTACAGAAACAATTTAACACTGCACATTTCACAAGGAAACATTGTGCGCCATATACGCTATTCTATGAATACAAAGTTGGTTTTACAATAATTTAATACAAAACTTACATTGACAATATATTCTATACAAGATAGCTTTGTTGTCAGTGTGAAATAGCTGGTCGTACAGCTAGTTTTACTTAAGCACTTTGTTAAGAACAGTTGACATCCGCATACTTCAGCCNTGTGAAATAGCTGGTCGTACAGCTAGTTTTACTTAAGCACTTTGTTAAGAACAGTTGACATCCGCATACTTCAGCCGGCTTGACGCAGGCTAAATACAATATTTCTGTATCCGAAACTGAACATTTTCTTTTGTAGAATAAACAATTGAGGGTTTACAATTTCCTTTGTTAATCTATAACGTTTTTACAATTTAACAACAGTAGCGATATAGTCCACTCATGGTTACTTCCAACTTTTCTGAAGCCCTGCTAAAGTTCTACTTCCAGGATATTCCTCCGCCTACTGCAAACAAAAATTTAACCAGTCTAGAAAATTGCACCAAACGGAGAACGCACCGCATTCGTGCATACTCAGTGTAATAATATGTTGCACAAGAACGATTTCTTACTAGGCATTACCAACAAACCGGGTTTCTCACCGTTGTTTTAGTCACATAAATTTTAAATGAGATATTATAATTTATAGACAATATATACGTAACATTTTGATTGAACCAAAAAGAAGGTACTTACATGTTAACAGAAAAACAAAATGCTTGTGATAAATGGGATATTTAATAAATAACCGAACATGTCATACCTGGGGTGATTTTTCAAAGGTTAGATTTAAGAAGTGCGAAGAAACCCCGGATAGACTATACCAAATTTTTTCGCTGCGAATACATCCTAGAGGTCATGCTAGCTGAAGTATGTAGATGTTAATTTACAACTCTTCTTGCCGGGTAGCTGAAACACACTGAGTGCTGTCGACGTAATATTACGTCGCCTGAATATTTCCTAAGTTGTATGGAGTTTACCACTACGTTACGATATCCGCGTTCTTTCAAGACACTAAAGAGCCAAAAAAAACTGGTAAAGGCGTGCGTATGCAAATAACAGAGGTATGGAACCAATCAGAGTGACGCGATGAGGTCGGCAGCTAGATCGGTTACTGCTGCTACAATGGCAGGTTATCAAGATTTAAGTGAGTTTGAACGTGGTCTTCCAGTCGGCGCACGAGAGATGGGACATGACATCTCCGAGGTAGCGATAACATTTGGATGTTTGCGTACGACCATTTCACGAGTGTATCGTGAATATCGGGAATCCGGCAAAACATCACATCTTCGACATCGCTGCGGCCGGAAAAAAATCGTGAAAGAACGGGACAAACGACGACTGACGAGAATCATTAAACATGACAGACGTGAAACCCTTTCTCAAATTGTCGCAGATGGGATTTGTGGACTGCCCTGCAGGATTCATGGTGGGAATTGCCACCTGCATAGCTTCAGACATTAGTCAAGTCCATGCCACGTCGTCTTGCGGAACTTCTGCGTGCTCGCGGGGCCCTACACGATATTAGGCAGATGTACCAGTTTTTTTTTTACTCTTCAGTGCATAAAGTCTTTGGTTTTCTCGCTCGAATTTTTAAGAATCTCCTCCGACAAACAAAAAGTACCTTAGAGGGAGGAACACATTCCTGAATTTTATATGCGTGTGTGTGTCTATGTATGAGTGTGTTTGATAGTATCACTGCGTAGATAAATATATAGATGTGAAACAGATGCTTATAAAACGAACACTAGACGTACACGCCGTAAAAATAGCATCACTTACCAACACCACGTCGGGATGTCGTTCGCAAATCAGAGCGTGGTAACTTACCTGCCAGGCGGCAGCCCAGCCAATAGGGAATCTTCTGCAGCAGTCAGTAGCCAACCAGGCCCGTTCTAGAGACTCGTGTGGCCAACAAGCGAATTTGTACGCCCACATCAGAAGAACACTGACGCCATTTCNTGTGAAATAGCTGGTCGTACAGCTAGTTTTACTTAAGCACTTTGTTAAGAACAGTTGACATCCGCATACTTCAGCTGGCTTGACGCAGGCTAAATACAATATTTCTGTATCCGAAACTGAACATTTTCTTTTGTAGAATAAACAATTGAGGTTTTACAATTTCCTTTGTTAATCTATAACGTTTTTACAATTTAACAACAGTAGCGATATAGTCCACTCATGGTTACTTCCAACTTTTCTGAAGCCCTGCTAAAGTTCTACTTCCAGGATATTCCTCCGCCTACTGCAAACAAAAATTTAACCAGTCTAGAAAATTGCACCAAACGGAGGACGCACCGCATTCGTGCACACTCAGTGTAATAATATGTTGCACAAGAACGATTTCTTACTAGGCATTACCAACAAACCGGGTTTCTCACCGTTGTTTTAGTCACATAAATTTTAAATGAGATATTATAATTTATAGACAATATATACGTAACATTTTGATTGAACCAAAAAGAAGGTACTTACATGTTAACAGAAAAACAAAATGCTTGTGATAAATGGGATATTTAATAAATAACCGAACATGTCATACCTGGGGTGATTTTTCAAAGGTTAGATTTAAGAAGTGCGAAGACACCCCGGATAGACTATACCAAATTTTTTCGCTGCGAATACATCCTAGAGGTCATGCTAGCTGAAGTATGTAGATGTTAATTTACAACTCTTCTTGCCGGGTAGCTGAAACACACTGAGTGCTGTCGACGTAATATTACGTCGCCTGAATATTTCCTAAGTTGTATGGAGTTTACCACTACGTTACGATATCCGCGTTCTTTCAAGACACTAAAGAGCCAAAAACAAAACTGGTATAGGCGTGCGTATGCAAATAACAGAGGTATGGAACCAATCAGAGTAACGCGATGAGGTCGGCAGATAGATCGGTTACTGCTGCTACAACGTCAGTTTATCAAGATTTAAGTGAGTTTGAACGTGGTCTTCCAGTCGGCGCACGAGAGATGGGACATGANTGGGACATAATATCTCCGAGGTAGCAATAACATTTGGATGTTTGCGTACGACCATTTCACGAGTGTACCGTGAATATCGGGAATCCGGTAAAACATCACATCTTCGACATCGCTGCGGCCGGAAAAAGATCGTGAAAGAGCGGGACAAACGATGACCGACGAGAATCATTAAACGTGACAGACGTGCAACCTTTTCTCAAATTGGTGCAGATTTGATTTGTGGACTGCCCTGCAGGATTAATGGTGTGAATTGCTTCCTGCATACCTTCAGACATTAGTCGAGTCCATGCCACGTCGTTTTGCGGCACTTCTGCGTGCTCGGGGCGCCCTACACGATATTAGGCAGGTGTACCAGTTTGTTTGGCTCTTCAGTGCATAAAGTCTTTGGTTTTCTCGCTCGAACTTTTAAGAATCTCCTCCGACAAACAAAAAGTACCTTAGAAGGAGGAACACATTCCTGAATTTTATATGCGTGTGTGTGTCTATGTATGAGTGTGTTTGATGGTATCGCTGCGTAGATAAATATATAGATGTGAAACAGATGCTTATAAAACGAACACTAGCCGTACACGCCGTAAAAATAGCATCACTTACCAACACCACTTCGGGATGTCGTTCGCAAATCAGAGCGTGGTAACTTACTTGCCAGGCGGCAGCCCAGCCAATAGGGAATCTTCTGCAGCAGTCAGTAGCCAATCAGGCCCGTTCTAGAGACTCGTGTGGCCAACAAGCGAATTTGTACGCCCACATCAGAAGAACACTGACGCCATTTAATTTCTGTATATTTACCTGTTCTGTGACCGAACTGGGAAGCCCAACAACTGGAGGCGACTGGCTAACCAGTGCGCCAAGACGTGAGAGATTTTGAAGTATGAAAATTCGTAGCATAAAATCCCGTTCTAATTTATGGCACTCTAATGAACACTATCTTAGAAGTCACTGTAGACGCCTCCCCTAATTGAAATATCAAAACTCGAAAAGAGTCGACTGTCAATACTCGGTCCGGTACATAAACATGCTTGAAAAGAGTTTCAGCTGCAGCTATAACCTGAAATACCAGGTCACAAACTACGCGGTATTGAAACGTGCCATATTTGTCTGAGGAGGCATACAAGTGTTGTATCATAGAGTGCTTAATTGTGTTATGACGTGGTATAAGTGGTTCACATGCGGACTTACTGTTCATCGTTTATTTTCTGAATCATATACAGCAAATATGACGAGTTCTGTTTGCCGACGCTGCAAAAAAGTCAAACAGACCATCTACACTTGTAAAAAAAAAATTAAATTAAAATGTTTACTAATACATAGTGGAAATGCGCATAAAATATCCTACATATGTTGTTAAGTCTTGACAATATTTTATGTCTGCAATTTTATTAGGGAGAAAGATAAATCAAACCACTGCAATAATGTTATAACTTTGCCTTTGTGGCCAACGTTGTAAGTCTGTCACATTTGTTATTTAAAGATATATATTTTATTTGTGTAGGCTGATACATATATTTCCAAATTTGTTGCTGCAATTTTTTTCTCTTTTCTCAAATTATGTTTAATAAGTTTTTGCGAAATGTGTATAGGAAAAACTTTATTACTATGCTGCACTAAGTTAATGCAAAATGGCTGAAATATTTAATGATTTTAACTTACTGTCTACTGTTATATTTGTAAATAAACTTTTTTTTCACGGTGTTACAAGTCCGCGGTTAACTGGGCACATTTGAATAAAATTTCTTGCGGGTTATACATCCGTGTTGTTTGAACGTTACTGTTGGCTAATAGCAGGTAAAATTTCGCCAATAATGAGAAACAGGGAAGTTTGCCGAAAAATAAATGCATTCTTGGCGTAGTATGTGTAACAGCAAAATAATTTCCATACAGCACATTTCATTATTACGCTATAAAAAAAAGGGCAAGAAACATTTTTTTTCTTAATTCATTGTCAGAATTTTGGTAACCATTGCCGTTAGGGAAAATTTATTTAAATTTCATTTTAGAAGCTATCAATTCACCGTGAACAAGCTATCAGATACACCGTAAAAAAAAAAAAAGAAATAGTCGAAAAAAATTAAGAGCGACACGCCGTATAGCTAGGGCCAGTGACTTTTCGCGTAAAAATTGNAAAAAAGAAATAGTCGAAAAAAATTAAGAGCGACACGCCGTATAGCTAGGGCCAGTGACTTTTCGCGTAAAAATTGAAGCACACAGTAGACTTCAATACTATATACACACATCAGCTGTTGTCATAGCNACACATCAGCTGTTGTTATACCTCCATTGGCTGCTGGTGCCGTGTCCGTCTTTGTCCAAGCCACTCAGGACTAAGTAACTCCGACACTGAACCTTCGTGATTCGTGCGCAAACGGTTAACACGGGCCAGAATATTTTTTAGCCAATCGAAGAAGCTGGACGATTCTACACTGCTTTGGACTGTATCTTGTCTCGAAATATTTTCACGAAATATCACTGCCCCTACTTATAGCCATCAACGCATCCAGATCTAGAGTACACAATTGTGTAAATAACGTATAGGGAGTTAATTTTTTTTTTTTAGCGGTAACTGCACACTGCAAGTCCTAATATTCACTGGTCTTCAATTTGCGTAAGTGCTTCGTAAACCGTGCTACTGCTCTAGGTTACGAATGGTTCATATTACTCTAGGCGAACACGCAGCCTACATCTCATTGGTAGTGGTAAGGAAACGAGTGCTGCTTCGAATTAAGCACGGCACTTGTGAAAACAGTTATTGTTCGTAGCACCTGAAACCGTTAAGTAAATGTGGGTCTGAAATGGCTAAAGAGGTAAGGGATGCAAATCAACCATATTTAGTCCATTCACGGTTAATTGCAACTTTCTTGAAGCCTTGCTAAAGTTCTACTTTTAGGATATTCCTCCGCCTTATGCAAACATACCTTAACGAAGTCTAACAAATTACACCGAAGGGACAACGCATCGTATTTGCGGGCACTCCGTGGAATAATGTTTTGCATAAGAACTGTTTCTTGCTAGCCATTTCTTACCAACACACCTGTTTTCTATGCGGTTTTAATTATATTAATTATAAATCAAATATTTAAATGTATAGAAAAATATAATTAAAAGTTAACTTTAACCAAAAATACGGTACTTTTGTGTTAACATAAGTATTACAAAGTCGTGATACATGTCATATTGAGAAAACAACCAGATATACAGTACAGGGGGTGATTTATCAAAGGTTCGATTCGAAAATTGTAAAGAAACCGCAAATATACAATATAAATTAATTCTATGTTACAGTTTTGAAAGGACGTATATACAGAATTGTTTTTACTTTTAAGTGCAAATATTTTATCAGAGTGATGCATTTCTGCGTAACTGTTTCTTAAACATTCTATGTGTTATCACTGTGCAAGATACTATGAACTGTTGTTGCAAAGAAAGTTGGTGCTTGCTCGTTGCTGTACAACCTCGGTGCACGCAGCAGTAAAACAATAATCTCTGCGGAGTCTCTGGAAACAGAAATGTGTTTCGACCACTCACAACGAGCAGGCAAGGGACCCCCTTAAACACGTCCTGTGATGTCAAATGCCGAACTACGTTTAAGTGGTGGAAGTGTAAACTAGCAAGCAACAGGGCACAGCACAGTGCTAACGCCAGCTTACCTTACAACAGTTCACCACACGCCATTTCTATGTGAAATAAATACACCTATATTGCAAAACAGTTGCTAAAAAATTTTTTTTTAAAAAAATCAACTAGTATTGCAATTGTTTATTATTTCTATGCCGGATTTTGTAAATATGTGGTTTTCAAACGGTGTATTTGGAGATAGTTTACGTCTCACGTCCTCCTGGGGAGGTGTGAGGGTTTCCTCCGTACGCCGCATGTCTCAAGCACGCAGTCTCTATCTGCCCCGCCGAGCGAAGTTTCATCACGAGCCGCGGGAACAAGCGCCGGTCGTGATATTACCGTATGAGGCCAGAATGACTCATAACTTGCCCGCAGAAACGGGGACTGAAAACGCCTTTTTTTTTTCTCTTCCCCCCGACCCTGGCCGTTCCATCCCCCTCCCAAAACATGTGACCGTCGTCGGCGCTCCAAACGTGGCGACGGCCTTGCGGAGGAGGCGCGGGCATTTCACTGAGCCCACCTCTGTTCTTGCACCACTTGGAGCACGACCTTCCCCGGCAATCTGCATTTACTTCGTTCGCGGTAACTTCCAACTTTCCCGAAGCACTGCTGAAGTTATACCTCCAGGATATTCATCCACCTCAAATAGACCAAGCTTGGAAAATTACGCCAGGGGACCGACGCACCTCATTCGTGCGCGCTCAGTGCAATAATATTATGCTTAAAAACAATTTACTACCGGGCATTACAAACACACATATTATGTCACTGTCTTCATTCGTATTAGTTATAATTAGGTTCAGTGACTTTTTGCGTAAAAATCTGAGCACACAGTAGACTTCAATACTACATACACAGCTCAGCTGTTGTTATACATCCGTTGGCTGCTGGTGCCGTGTCCGTCTTTGACCAAGCCACTCAGGAATAAGTAACTCCGACACTGAACCTTCGTGATTCGTGCGCAAACGGTTAACACGGCCCAGAACATTTTTTTAGCCAATCAAAGAAGCTGGACGACCCTACAGTGCTTTGGACTGTATCTTGTCTCGAAATCTTCTCGCGAAATATCACTGCCCCTACACATAGGTGTAAAAAAATTTCACAGGTCAGGTTAACCACAAGACAGACTGGGCGCTGATGCCTTGCTGAGTACAGCACCCGTCATAAACATCGTTCATGTGCAACGTGTTCGCGATGGTGGACACGGTGACTCGAAAGGTTAACTGAGTTGTTGCATAATGTTTACCGTAACATTACGACGTCCGCGTTCTTTGAAGACTCGGGCGAAGAAATGTTACTTCGTCAGCAGCTTTTGTAAGGTTCTCTTTAACTTAATATTACGTCAGCAACACGTGGAGTGCTTGTTACTAGAATGAACGTGAATTGTGTGTTATTCTACGTAAGAAAGAACATTTGATTGGACGCTTTCAACTCGGCGTCACATCGGCAGATAGGCGATCAGTAATGAAAAACGTTGCACAGTATAGTGAGCGTGTCCGGCGTTGTGTGAACCAATACGGCTGTTGTAAATGCGGGAAGAGATGGCCATGCAGTCGTGAATACGGGCGGCTCATTTCTAGCTTGTCTTAGCTGTCGGTGAATGTGTGCCACTCTCTTAAGTATTGAGTACACAGAGGTGAAACGCGAACTCCAGCCACGCATGCCAGCAAAATGGCGTCACTGGTCAGCAACATGTCGTAGCGCCTTTCGTCGATCAGCGCCTGGTAACTTACTCTATAGTTAGAGCCGCGAGTTTTTTTTTTAGAAAAGATTTCCACACATGCTGGATTTCAATACCCCACGGGCATACCAGCAGCACTATTTTGCTTATTGGCGGCGCATCTCTGTGAGAAGACGTTCTCTTACTTGGTTGGCCAATCGGAATTTGTTTGCTCCTACACTGTGCATTTCTGATTCGCGGGAAGGAACCTGAGACACGTGCGAAGTTAAAAATCATCCAACCACGATACCGGTTCTGAACTAACGTGTTTTGGATAACAGCTAGTCGTGAAATATTTTCGTGAAAAAACGGGTTGCCCTATCTGTAGTTAGGGCCAGCGACTTTTCGCGTAAAAATCGGAGCACACAGTAGACTTCAATACTACATACACACCTCAGCTGTTGTTATACCTCCATTGGCTGCTGGTGCCGTGTCCGTCTTTGACCAAGCCACTCAGGACTAAGTAACTCCGACTCTGAACCTTCGTGATTCGTGCGCAAACGGTTAACACGGGCCAGAACATTTTTTAGCCAATCAAAGAAGCTGGATGACTCCTACACTGCTTTGGACTGTATCTTGTCTCGAAATCTTTTCCCGAAATATCACCGCCCCTATCTATAGTCCATTCGCTGTTACTTCCAAATTTTTTGAAGCCCTGCTAAAGTTCTACTTGCAGGATGTTCCTCCGCCTCATGCAAACAAAGCTAACAAAATTACAGCAGAGGGCCAACGCACCGCATTCGTGCGCACTCAGTATAATAATATTTTGCATCAAAACTACCTCTTACTAGGCATTTCCAACACGCTTTTTTTTTCTCGCCGTTTCTGCTCATATTGAATATAAATTATTTTTTTGTAATTTAAAGGTAAAATATAATTAACATTTCGATCTAACCAGAAATAAGGTAGTTTTATTACAACACAACTATAAAACGTATGTGATAAATGTCATAATTAGGAAAACACC
>NQII01001220.1:348189-371542 GCA_002778355.1 Clitarchus hookeri
ATGAGCTGTTGACTTGCTTGAATAAGTAGATACATGGTGATTGTAATAATGGTTTTAGAAATTAATGTATTTTGTTGTTCTGGATCTGCTTGTTGGTGTACTTTAATTTTAAACCTACGAATGTGAATAATATGCTTGCGATGCTTATTTCCTCTTCTCTTTGTGCGCATGCTGTACGGTTCCATGCTTCGTCGTGTCAACGCGAGAGCAGCATTTCAAACTTCTAAATATCGTGTAAAGTGATACAATTCTATTAACTACCCGCTTTGTAATTATTTTTTAATCTGAATTATTTCTCTATTTAGAGTTGAATTATTTACAAACCCGTTTATTTCGACTCTCTTCGTGCACCGGGTACCGATACTGAATGCTATCGTTTGAATGCTTCTGAAAAGTTCTCTGTGGAGAAGAATTTAAAAAATGTACGTGTTTCATTGTATAGTAATGATGCGAGAAAGCTTGGTCTCTGGCGTTCCTCACGCTCAAAGAGACTTCCGTGCACTGAGAACGTCGAATGTTTATTTGGCACGAAAGGAAATTGCGGTGGCGGCTCGTAATTAATTTAGCGAGGAGAGCTCGTGTGTCGGAAAGGTCGGCATAATAACACGGCGACAGGAGCCTGCAGTTTAATAGCTGACGACGGCACGGCGTAATGACAAACCCGAGTAATGCAGTTCATTACGGTGATGCGCAGCGCAAAGCGAAGCTGCATGTTCTCTGGTCGTGACTTGCCGCTCTTGCGTTCCGTTGCCGAAACACACGGATCATCACCTCTATAGTATATCCACGGTTTCGTCACACTTTTTGAAACAAACCTATGAGGAGAATTACCCTATGTATGACGTATTTGGTTTGTTTCCTAAGTATGTCACACATAGGGTTGCCAACCGTACTATAATATGTAGTATTCTACTATATTTTGGCCAGGTGTACTATATACCGTTGAAGAAATATATGTCACACATAGGGTTGCCAACCGTACTATAATATGTAGTATTGTACTATATTTTGGCCAGGTGTACTATATACCGTTGAAGAAATATATGTCACACATAGGGTTGCCAACCGTACTATAATATGTAGTATTGTACTATATTTTGGCCAGGTGTACTATATACCGTTGAAGAAATATATGTCACACATAGGGTTGCCAACCGTACTATAATATGTAGTATTCTACTATATTTTGGCCAGGTGTACTATATACCGTTGAAGAAATATATGTCACACATAGGGTTGCCAACCGTACTATAATATGTAGTATTGTACTATATTTTGGCCAGGTGTACTATATACCGTTGAAGAAATATATGTCACACATAGGGTTGCCAACCGTACTATAATATGTAGTATTGTACTATATTTTGGCCAGGTGTACTATATACCGTTAAAGAAATATATAGTACGCAAAAATATTATATATTCTGGTCCNTACTATATTTTGGCCAGGTGTACTATATACCGTTAAAGAAATATATAGTACGCAAAAATATTATATATTCTGGTCCGACCTTACAATATGCTTTGGGCTAGCCAGTTATACTATACTAGTTTTAATTTTCATTAAATAGCAACACCACTGAGCAAACATTATGAACGCACCTTACGACTTTGCTACGATTGACGCGTTGTGGGTGTTTCCGAACGTGAAAACTGTCACTGTCAATGCCAAAGGTTTGTTTTTACCGCGTTTTTACTCATCTTTGGTGTGGTTTTGTTTTGGTCACCAAAAATTGCTTAACAAGAAATAAATAATGATAAATTGTTAAAGTAAACAATGGAAGGCGAAAGTGATAGTGAAAGTGCACTGTTGTTAACCCTTACTAAAAAGTCCATAAAAGAGAAATAGAGCCAGTCTCACCTTAATAAGAAATGAGCTTCTCATTGACATATATTTACAATTTGACTGTAATAAAGCATCTGATACTTTTATTACGAATAATAAAATATTAAAGAGTGGACAAACTGCAAACAAATATATAAATAAGTAATAAATTTCGTGTTTAATAAGCATACCTTACACTTTTTTTTAAACATTTTTCCTTAAAATACTTTATTTTCTTTCAGTGTACTGTATTTTTTATATCTTGGTGTGAAAAATACTATATTTCCCCGAAAAAAGTTGGCGACCCTAGTCACATAATACAAGTGTTTTATACTGTGTTAACATAAACGTACCTTAGTTTTAGTTAAATTAAACCTTTAATTATATTCTATATATAAATTTTAATATATAATTTTTTATTAATGTTTATAAAACAGGGAGAAAATAGGTGTGTTGGTGACGCCTATTAAGAAATAGTTCTTATGCAAAATAATATTACATTTAGTGCGCACGAATCCGGTGCGTTGTCCCTTTGGTGTAAATTGATATAGGCCTAAATGGTTAAGCTACATATATTTGCATGAAGCGGAGGAATATCCTGGAAGAAGAACTTTACCAGGGCTTCAGAAAAGTTGGAAGTATCCGTGAACGGACTATACTTCGGGCTGTTCAAGAGTGAAAATGTTGTTCTGTGCTTTGAGTATATTTCATTGGTTTTTTTTTCTCACATTATAACAATGATAAATTAATTAAAATTTCAAATAATAAAAAAAAAACATTTATTAAACTTTTAAAAATTTGTAAAGTGTAAAAAAGTGTAACTTAAAATGTCGTTTTGTACGAATTTAAAAACGTTAGCATAACACAAAGTTTTTTTCCCAGTTACATGTGTTTATTGAAATTGCAAGAGTGGCCTGTTGCAATTTATTTAAAATACGACTTTTGAGTCACCTGTAGAGTAGTCTGACTTCTTGCAATTTTCTCGGTAAATTGTATCTGGAGACTTAAATTTAAGTACGCACAAACGGCATATCAAATGTTCTTCATGACAATCTAATAACATGAAGAATTATGTTGACCTGTATCCTGACGTATTTATTAGATTCAATTTTGCGATTCGTACCAATAACAATATGCCCTAATAAAAAATTTTTTATTGATAGCTTCATTTATTTTTGAAAAGTCGTTTTCCTGCACCTTTTTTTTTTTGTACTGTTATTTCATATAAATACTAAAATAATAATATGGGCTAAATATGTAGATAATAATTTTAGGCCCTTAAAGGGAATGAAATTATTTTTAATTTCAGCAACAGGTAATCCTCAAGTATGCTTTTTTTANATAATTTTAGGCCCTTAAAGGGAATGAAATTATTTTTAATTTCAGCAACAGGTAATCCTCAAGTATGCTTTTTTTTAATACATTTATACATGCCATAATTATTCTGTTCTCATTTTTTCTTTCCGGTATTTTCTTCAGTCTCATTAAAAACAGCAATTCTTCTTCTTCTTAAGAAATAACTGTACATTATTTAAACACATTTACGAAATTATTTCTTATAAATATTTTAAAATCAGGTTTATCCCTTGGCGTTAAAAATATTATGTTACGCAACAACTTTGTTAATTGTACATTTATATATCGNTAAAATCAGGTTTATCCCTTGGCGTTAAAAATATTATGTTACGCAACAACTTTGTTAATTGTACATTTATATATCGCGCACACTCAAATGCATACGTAATGAAGTGTACAAGCTACAGTGAAATTAGTTGATTTATAAAGGTTTTTATTGCATGACAGTGTTATACAAACAAACAAACAAGGTACATGGTGCAAACATTAGGCATGCCAGTGTAACATGCACCCTTATGCCACCAGGATGTTTGGGGAACTCCATCTGAAAAAAACTTGAAACAACAACAATGGGAGATAAGCAACAGAAATAGGGGGAAACTAACCAAAACCCCGAACTGCAGTGAAATTGTAACCAGGGACTTCTGCGGAAAAACTCCCGTCGCGTGTAAATCCACAGATTTTCACAAAGAAAGGACAAAATGTATTTCTAACGTTGTATTCCTTTTTGCAGTAAAGATATCCAGCTAAAAGACCGAAGAACTTTAATACAAAAGTACGGGGCAATTGTCGGAAAACAGTTGAATATCTTGCTCCTTATTATTGCAGTTTTGTGTACCGTAGCTATACTTGTTACTTATCAAGGAGGGGTAGTGGAGAGGCCAGATCCGGATTCGGCCGGTAAACATTGTAGGACATGGTGATTGAATAAGTGCATTAATCTTCGGAGCAATTTGGAACAAATTGTTTAAATGGAGAGGTGAAAGGGCGCAGAGGCAAATGCCTCGAGACAGCACGACCCAAGTGCGTCGAACGACGCGACGGGCCACGTGCTGCAGATCGATAGGCCCCTCCAGAGTCATCCGATCAATACACCGGAAAGAAAAAATAAAGCACTACTTTGGAGAACGAGATTGGTAATTTCAGCTAACATGCACAGAACAAATTATGTTTCTTTCACTGCAGAGACTCAGAGCCACGTAATAAGTTAACCTTTTAATAATGACGATAAATAACACAGGCCCCTTACACACGTACGTCTTCAATAATTTAAAGTCGCGGGTTAATTTGACAAGGCAGGCTTCACAAGCTTTTGTGTACTCGAGTCTCGGTTAGTTGTTCAGTTTTACCGCGTAGCACGGGATTCGGTCATCGTTTTCTTACACGTTAACTATTGGCTCTCATTCGTCCAATGAGTGGCTTAACAAACTGTGATCCAGTTGTAAAAGGAAGTCAAATGTACATACTGTAGGAGTCTAGCGTGTTCTAGTAATTTCCGGAGCTCTTAATGCTAATGGTCCGCAGCAGGGTGCGCAATGAGAGGGGCCACTGGCTGTCAATCCCAATATGCTGTGTGACTAAACGTGATGAAGCAACTGCAAGATGTGGAGCGTGAAGAATCTTCGCCTCGGGTGCTGTACGATATCAACATTTTCTTCGAAAATGTGCCCTTCACTTTCAAGTTTTTTTTTAAATTGTAAATTGCTTTTATACACACGTCTTCGTTAAAAAGGTAACCTGTGTTCATCACCTTTCCAATTTTATGTCTTTCTTCTGTCGAAGTGACGTGCATATCTGGCTACTTATAAAATAACCCGCAAGGACACCACACGCAACCGTTATTCTCCAAAACTCGAATCCGTTCCTTCGCCCTGAAAAATAAGTGTAGACAACTATACGGCACAAGATCCAATGCAGGTACATAACATATCCTTCCTGATTAACTCCAAGATAAATTATCAGAGCATTGCAAAATAATGTATCTTTAAAAATTAAACTGAACATTTGTTACCGAATTAAAATATATTTGTGTCTGTATGAATGACTTAACTTTTCTTCTAAAGGGGCCACGGTGGCTGAACGGTTAGAATGCTCGCCTCCCACCAAGGCGAACCGGGTTCAATTCCGCCCGGGTCACTCTAGAGTTTCGCAAATGGGAATCGTGTAGGACGATGCCGCTGGTCGGCGGGTTCTCCCAGGGATCTCCCGTTTCCCCCGCCCTTGCATTCCGCTGCTGCTCCATTCTCACCTCATTTCACGCTCATCGGTTCCCAAGACCTTGTTGTTAAGAGCCGTTCAAATCTCTCAACTCAACTCTTATCTTCGAAAGAAGTGTCATTAGATAGGGAATCAGTAGTGCAAAGAACCAGAAGCGGGGATGGTATCGGTCGTACACGTATCAAACCAATATCTATCCCGGAATTCGCGTGGAGCGATTAAAATTTTTTTTAGGAAAATTAGATCGCTACTGCTGGTCTAAGAATCAAACCCAGTTCCTCTGAAAGTGAGTCCAGTGTGTTAACTCTGCGCTGTTTTACTTGATAAAATTGAAGCGGGCTGTTCGAAGCAGTGACTGAAGACCAACTGTAGACTATAGGTAGGGCCAGTGACTTTTCGCGTAAAAATCGGAGCACACAGTAGACTTCAATACTATATACACACCTCAGCTGTTGTTATACCTCCATTAGCTGCTGGTGCCGTGTCCGTCTTTGACCAAGCCACTAAGAACTAAGTAACTCCGACACTGAACCTTCGTGATTCGTGCGCAAACGGTTAACACGGACCAGAACATTTTTTAGCCAATCAAAGAAGTTGGATGGCTCTACAGTGCTTTGGACTGTATCTTGACTCGAAATCTTTTCGCGAAATATCACTGCCCCTAGCTATAGGACGTGAATATGTGGGACTGTCATTAAATATGTGTATGTAAGATGGACGAAAGAGGGTTTTTTTTTTCACTGTACTGTAACGTATACGTGCTAGTTTAACAATATCGTTGCGTGGCAACACGACTGGATCCAAGCAGGTCATATTCATAACAACAAACAGTTGTATATTTGGGGACCGTCTAGTGTAAGGAAAAGTACCTGTTGTACTAAAGTGCTTCAGGGAGCGCGAATTTTTTATCCCGATGTTGAGTAAATTCGTTCACGGGAAGGGGAAATGAATGCACTCTATGGCTTCAAGGGCAACACCCACCAAATGTTGTAGTATTCTTATGTAGCCCCTGTAGGTTCCCGTATTACTTGATGCGTGAAACGATACCCCAGAATTGAGCAACGACGGAGAGCGTTTGTAAGAAATAAAGAAGTGGCTCAACAAATCTCAGAGGCTATGGGTAGTGATAGGTAGGGGCAGTGATATTTCGCGAAAAGGTTTTGAGACAAGATACAGTACAAAGCATTGTAGGGATATCCAGTACGTGGTACAAACTAGTATCCACCACTGGATATCTAAAGGATATACATTTGAGATTCACTGTAGGACTTAAATGACTTTAGATGTTGTGAATATAATTAGGATATACGGTGGATACCCTGTGCTATGTGGACTGGCGAATGGTGTCCCGACATGTTGCTGGCTAGTGACGCCATTTTGCTGGCGTGCGTGGCTGGAGTTCGCAGTTTAAGCAGCTCTTTCACCGCTGTGTACTTACCGGTTCTTTGACAAGGGCACTCCCATATCAAAGGAGTTGCCACGCAATTCTACCTGTGTATACACTCTGTAATTCTACCGGAAAATAACCGAAATGTACTCGTGTTTAAAGTATTGTTACATGGGACGCCTGAGGGGCGTATCTGAGTTTGTTAGGGATGAAGGTCTGAATAAAAATAAAAGAACTAAATTTGATTTCTAATTTTTTTTTCACACAGCTATTATTTACAGCATTAAATTATCTGTCTCCACTATCACTCTTTTTATTTAACAGTGAACGCATTATTTAATCTCTATTTAAACTCGAATTAACGTCCTTCCTAACGTCTCTGTTTGATTACAGTCAATAAACTCATGCTCATCATTAACACGTGTTCAGTCTATCTGTTGCCACCATTTGTAATATCTTTCACTCACATATCTAGTCCAATATTCCAGCCTGACAGCCGCACTCTTCACTGCTTGATACTCGCAGTCGCAGATTTCGCTTCCGCTGGTAACGTCCCTCGCCGCTCTTCGTCTATCGGTAGGAACTCAGCCACTCATCCGTTCCATTCCTCCTCGGCACGTAGGCCCGTCGCAACATTTAAACTCTGCTAGCCTTGACCTGGAAAGTTCGACGCACCCCGAGTCACGCGGACAGAATCTAGGGCAGTAACAAACTATAAAATTCCTCAGATATACGCGAGAACTCAATACAACCAGGGTGAGCAGCGCGCGCCACAAAAAGGATTATCGCGTTGGCTCACTTTTTGTAACAGGTACACGGCCACCGGCCTATCGCTCGCCTGCCAATACAAAACAATCCATTGACTTGCTGCCACCGCTATCATGTAACTGCTGTCTTTAACTTGCACTCGCTCGCGCGATTTGCGAAGCAACGAGCGCGGAACAGTATACTATGTCACCATATTTGTTCCGTATTCTTAAGTATTTTCTGGTTTTGTGAAGGTTTAGGCTAAAGAAATGCACTGGGATTTTCTCAGATTGGACGGGAAAATCATTTGGGAAACCACTCCCACCATTGACGACCGGGATCGAGTCAACGCACAAATTTAATATATTCAGACTCGGTGTATACAGCCGTGTACACACGTGAATGTCATTTTTGGCAGTTTCTGGAATTTGCAAGGCTCGTGAAGTTCTGGGAACGGGCATTGTGTCTGATTGGCCACTGGATACTGCGAAATGTTCCCTATTGGCTGGGCTGCCGGCTGGTGAGTATATCACCGAGCGATTATTGGCCAATGGCGTTCCGACTTGTTGGTTGCTGGCCAGTAACGCCATATTGCTGGCGTGTGCACCTGGAGTTCGCTGTATAAGCGGCTGATTCACCTGTGTGTTCCTAAGTAGTCCGTAGCTCTGCGTTGTTTTCCGTGGGTTAGTGGCTCGCAAACCGTGTTACTGTTATCGGTCTTGAATGATTCATATTACTATAGCCGAACAGAAAGCCAACAATTCAGTTGTTGTGATGACGGAGAATTACTTATTTGCTAACCATAAACTAAGATATTAGTGTGGGCCTGGAAGGTTTGAGATGGATTCACATCCTCGAAGTAACGTGCGTACGTACGCGTGAATAAAAGTTGGACACTACATACAGACATGCATCCATTCACATTCACAATCAGCGTACGTACGTAGAAAAGAGCGGCAGACTAGCTCAACTTTCAACTTCCACGTATGCACGGCTGGACTCTCAACCAATTAGAATGTCTTTATTAATAATACATTTAATTTCCTAACTAAAATTATTAAGGAAAAGACATAAATATAAGAAATTATGATTTCTTTAGTCAATGTTTTAAATTTGTACCATGTTTGGCACAAAGTTTGCAAAAAAAAAATAATAACACAGAACAATAATCTCGCATCACAAAGTTACGTTTTTGTTCGAATGTCCGCCGACAGAAAACGTACGTACGTACGTACGAACGCGCGCACGTTACGAACACATTTAGAATACGCCTTTGAAAGTGTGGCTTTAATTTCGTTCTAAATTTATCGGAAGTTGATCTCCTAACAGCAGTGCGCGCACGTAAACCAACCGACAGTCGAAGTGCAAAAAGGTGCTACAAGCCGTAATCGTGCGGGTGGGGGGCTTATCTCAGTTCGCCGGGTAACCGATGGCCTTAAAGCCCATTTTGAACCTCGTCTCGTTCAGTCGAATGTTTCGCGATTGGGAAACAACCGACCGTCCTGCTAATTGGCTGCTTGGCCGGCGAGTAGCCAGACCAGTTCTGAAGGCGCGCGGGCATCTCTGGCAGCCGAACAGGACAGCGTTCTCCCTGCATCTGATTGGACCGCTACGCTTCGCTGCCTCGGTGCGTCCGATATCAGATGCATCGGTACACCAACAATTTTTTTTTTATTATTTTACTGTTACGCTGGGAAATGCGGAGTAAATAACTCAGAGACCAGCATCCGCGTAGCTTTAGTCAATGCCAGTGTGGATATCCTGTAATAAGCGTCACTCTGCGCCCATGAGTAGCCAATATCATCCCAGATGAGATAGCACGGTGTTATGCCACTGATAGAACCCAGGTTTATTATTGCCACAGTGTCTTCATCTTCACGTCGTATCCAAATACACTGTGAATTCTTTGCATAAGTAAGTCGGATGTATGCTTCTTTGAAGTCTATAGTTTGCTCTCAAATGACGCTGCACGAGTTTTTCATTGACGTTAGTTAACTAAATGGACCGTTAAAGATAAAGATATACCATGAAATTTGACGAAGTGCAAAATATATCACCGCCCTTTTCATCATATACTGGGCCTTAGGATTTTAGCTGCGTCCCGGGTTTTTTTGTCCAACATTTAGACTGTAGCTACAGCTGCCGTCATCAGCGAAACAATTTCTGACCAACTGAGGACAGCCAAATTATTGGCCTTATGAATTCTGGTCTCTGGGCGGCTGTTTCCTGATTTTCTGGGCCCTCGGTCCAATCACAGGCTGGCTTCCTCCTGATTGGCTGAGGTGATTGGACAATTGTGAGTTTATGATCAGTGCCCTGGTTAGTTGAACCCTCTGGTCAATCGAAATCTGTCTTCTTTCTGATTGGCAGAGGTATCTGGCCAATCGTCTGAAATCTCTGCCTTCTGATGACTTTCTTTCGAATCACCTATACGAAAAGACGTGCCCATATTTAATTTAACTTGTTATCTGTTATCTTCGTGAGTGTAGAAACGAATATAAATACTAGCAAATAGGTCACGGAAGCCGTGACATTTTCTTACCTCTAGTAACTGTGTTCGCAGCGCCTTTTTTATTTCTTTTTTAAATGCATTTATGTTTTGAGTGTTAAAAGTAACTGGCCTTTGATGCTAGTCAGTAGAGTCCAGATAACCGCGGGTTCAATAATCTTCACATTAGTTTGTCTTTGCATTAGTTTGTATGTTCAAGCAGATATCAACTGTTCATTGCCCTTTCACTACCACAGTGGGAGGTCGTGATGGGGCCTTTATTTGTTGCATGTTAATTACTGGTTAAGAACTCTCCAGTAGCAGTGAGATAAGTCTTGTATCAACAGCAATAGTAATAAAGTAGTGCAAAGTTTGGAAGTCTTTGCTTGTTCCAAAATGAATTCGCAAAATTTTAAAGTCCATTGCGTTTATTTAACTGCTGGAAACCAAAAGTTCGTGTTTATACAAAAGACTTTGTATAATAGGACGTTAGAGATGATTATTTTTCGGGGGGAAAAGCTGGCTGTTTCCTAGGTAATCAACATACTATACACTGTCAAAACATTTCCTTTCATTATTGGTTGTCGTTGCGTATTACGCTACTTGTGCATTTCTCTAGATCAATGATAATTCGTACTCTCTAAGAATGACCCTTTATTATTGGTCTGCAAAGTGTCAAGTCAAATAAAAAATACGTCATCCAAACATAAAAAAAGACCAGGGCGCTGCAGTGTTTTGGAAAATATGTTAACATAAATGTTTTCCTCGATCTCCCAGTGTCTACGTATACGACACATTGCTATGATACGCACATTATCGGCCAACTATTAGCCAGTATGACAGCGATTTGTTTATATACCAACGAAACGTTATTTCCTACGTAATGCAGTATATAGTTAATACACGGTTGCTCCACACTTTTCTGAAGCCATAATAAAGTTCGACTTCCAGGATATTCCTTCGCCTAATGCAAACAAAGTTTAACTGAGTTTAGACATTTTCACAAAATGGACAATGAACCGCATTGGTGCATGCTCAGTTTAGTAGTATTAAGAACTATTTCTCACTTGACATTACAAACACACATATTTTCTCTCTGTACGGGTCACATTAATTATAAATTGAATATTAAAAATAATAGATAACAAAAACCAGAAGTTCAATTTAACCAAAAATAAGGCGCTTTTATATTAACAGGTGTATAAAACGCTTGTGATGCATGGCATATTTAAGAAACAACCCAACAGTCATATATTGCGTGATATTTCAAAGGTTTAATTAAAAAAGTGTGAAGAAACCTCGAACAAAGTAAACAATCCATTCGTTCATTTTAGTAGTTTACACATTGAGTGCTGCCGACCTAACATTCCGTTTCAGCGAATGTCATGAGAACTTATTCAGTATCTTAAAATAATGCGTACTTCGTAGTATTAACCCAATCTAGCCCGTTGTACATAACTGTTTATATAACGAAACACAGGAAGATAATTTTTGGCCAGTGCCCTGTAGTAACAGGCTCAATACCCAGTGATTTCCCTTGAGGGTAACTGATCCGTAAACTGCGTTACTGGTTCTTATTTATGCAAAAGACTTTAATTCATTGGTTGTGGCAATGACATGTGTTGTATCGACTTAAAGTACACTAAGCACACATAAAATTTCTTATTTGCATAACTCGAAACCATAAATTATATCGGGTCTGAAAGGGCAAACTCCGTATAACTGCGTTCAATTGAGGGGCCGTAATATGACGTCACCACAGCTGAAAGTGTTAAAAACTTTCAGAACCTATTTAATTTAAGCATTTAAGTGTCATGACCAATAAAAAAATTTTTTACACATGCTGTACTTAAGTTGACATAAACCTTCTTACGTTGTTACAACCAATGTGTTTTAGGAATCGCGTTCTGCTATAGTAGTATGAAACATGCATATCCTAGGCCAGTCGCACGGTTTACTAATTACTTACCCACAGGAAAGATCACCAGGCATTGATAAAGGCACCTACCTCCTCCCCCCTAGAAAGATTGAACAACTCCATGTACTCCAAAACACTTTAGCTCAGATCCACTTTCGTGACTAGATGATTTAAATTGTCACATGCGTTAGGTGTCTGCCCGCGAATCACGGACGTTCACTGTCGGAGTGAGTTAATTCTTATTGGCCCGGTCAGGTAAGAAAGGTTGTCCTCGGAAAGACAAGCGGTTAGTAACCAAACGAAAAGTTTCTATAGTCGCGCCGGCCTAAGAACGGACTTGTCTCTGCTTACCCTAGTGAAAGAGAGAGGCAGAATGACTCACAAAGCACCAACCACGCCCAACACAGGCGACTGGCAGGCGGCAGACGCATCTGCACGCACTTCCTCTAACCCGTCGTACCACCGTCGACAAATTGTGGCCCAACAATGGCAGAGCTCCCAAGTCCTAAGTCACACAGGCGCTGCTATAGGTGTACGTACGACTGAAGTCTGGCCTGACAAAATATTTCAGGGAAAAAACAGACGCCAAAGGCATTGAGCATCGCAGTATACAGTGACCTACCGGCCGAAAATAACCTTCCTGTGCGTCATGTACCAAGTCACAAATTAAATAAATTCCCCTTGGACGAAATGGCGTGGTGGTTCGTTTGATGTTGGCGTAACTATTCTCTGATTGGCTCCGGGACACTCTGGAAATAGGTTTTTTTTTATCTGATTGGGTACCGTGTACTTCGAAAGGTTCCCTATTGGCTGGTTTGCCAGCTAGCAAGCGTGGATTGGTGAACGGCGTTCCGACGTGCTGCTGGCTAGTGACGCCATTTTGCTGGCGCGTGCGATGGAGTTCGCGAAATAAGCAGCTGTTTTACCTCTGCATACTTAAGTACTCTGTGACACAGTTGCGTACTGTAGGTGGGAATGAATTAAAAGCTAGTGGAACACAATATCTCCACATACGTCAGTTTAAGTATACAAGTTTTCGGATAACAACATAGACAAACTAAATAAAGTGCAATCGTAGAAAACTGTTTTTGCAAACTTAATGAGCGTTTATTTTGCAATACTGGTGCATTTATTTCGCGTAGTATATTGCGCCACGAAGGAAAGGAAGATGTCGCCTTTTAAATGACCTGTATGCCAGACTCCACGGTCCTCTGTATATCCGAGCCTCAGTTTTCTGGTCACTGGCTACTGCTCCAGTGTGTAGCCAGTTTTATCTCAGACCAGGTGCCATGGGATTCGGTGCTTGTACTCTTGCAGGTCTGTTACTAGCTCAGAAAACACCTGGAGATGTCTTATAAACTGCGATCCAATTGCAAGTACATATAACATAAATGTACGTAAGCTGGAAGTCTAGCTTGTCCGAAATTTTCCAGTCCTTACATTACGGCGTCACAGATAGAGCTACAACCCTACAGAAATACGCAATTGAGATAAAATGTTTGTTCACAGAGGTAGTAAAAACTATCGTGTTGGATTGCTGTTTCTTGTAATTGCCTTCTACAAAGTTCTAAAATACAATTATCCTCCGCAGGACGTGTCTAAATTACACCAACAAATTTTGGCAGCAGGATAATCCAGAAAAAAAATAAGGAGAAAACACATATGCGACCTACGGTATCACGCNACCAACAAATTTTGGCAGCAGGATAATCCAGAAAAAAAATAAGGAGAAAACACATATGCGACCTACGGTATCACGCGAATCGTAAGGGCGGTACACATCCTTGAAGTTGGACCTGAACCACTAGTTTACTGCAAATATTGGAGAAAATATTCAAGGCTGCACACTGAGTGTCTGGGTAACGCGTAACGGAACAGAGGTCCTTGAAGACCACAGCACTTGTCTGTCGCTGCAGCCTTATTTTCACTTAATCTTCACGACGCTGAAGCAAACTTCCCATTCAAATGATGGATTATTAATACGCATGTCACAATTAACTTTACACATTATGCAGACACTCAAGTGTCCGGTTTTAAATAATTTCTTCAGTATTTGCAATAAACTAGTGCTTCAGGTGCTCAACGACTCATTTTTAAACCATGGGTCGTATATACAGGTTTTCGCCTTACTTTTTTTTCGTGATTAACCTGCTACCGAAGTTTGTTGGTCTAATTTAGATGTCTTATCTGTGTAGTCCATTCATTGTTACTTTCAGTTTTTCTGAAGCCCTGCTAAAGTTCTACTTCCAGGATATTCCTCCGCCTCACGCAAACAAAGCGTAACGAAATCTAGAAAATTATACCAGAGGGACAACGCACCGCATGCCTGCGCTCTCAGTGCGATAATATTTTGCATTAGAACTTTTTCTTATTAGGCATTACCCAACACACCTATTTTCTAACTGCATTTTTTTCATATGAATTATAAATGCGATATTATATTTTATAGATAATAAGTAGAGGCAGTGATATTTCGCGTACAGATTTCGAGACAAGATACATTCCTAAGTACTGTAGGGTCGTCCAGCTTCTTTGATTGGCTAAAAAAATGTTCTGGCCCGTGTTAACCGTTTGCGCACGAATCACGAAGGTTCAGTGTCGGAGTTACTTAGTCCTGAGTGGCTTGGTCAAAGACGGACACTTCACCAGCAGTCAATGGATGTATAACAACAGCTGAGGTGTGTGTGTAGTATTGAAGTCTACTGTGTGCTCCGATTTTTACGCGAAAAGTCACTAGCCCTAATAATAAGTAAAAGTTTAATTTAACTAAAAATAAGGTAAATCTTATGTTAATACTAGTATAAAACGCTGGTAAAACGCGTCAACCAAACACGTCATACATAGGGTGATTTTTGAAAGGTTTGTTTCGAAATGTGCGAAGAAACCACGAATAGNTAGTCCTGAGTGGCTTGGTCAAAGACGGACACTTCACCAGCAGTCAATGGATGTATAACAACAGCTGAGGTGTGTATGTAGTATTGAAGTCTACTGTGTGCTCCGATCTTTACGCGAAAAGTCACTAGCCCTAATAATAGGTAAAAGTTTAATTTAACTAAAAATAAGGTAAGTCTTATGTTAACACTAGTATAAAACGCTGGTAAAAGGCGTCAACCAAACACGTCATACATAGGGTGATTTTTGAAAGGTTTGTTTCGAAATGTGCGAAGAAACCACGAATAGNGCGTCAACCAAACACGTCATACATAGGGTGATTTTTGAAAGGTTTGTTTCGAAATGTGCGAAGAAACCACGAATAGATGACATCGTTCATCTGCACCCCACGGCCCCTTACAACGCCGCGCCTATGTATCGGCAGCGTGGTGTCGGGCGGCTGAGAGGCCTCGGCAAGGTCGGGCGAGAGCGTTGCCGGCTGACCCATATCTCGCCTCGGCCCGCACATCTGTTCACTCCTCCGCGCTCCGACACCTGTTGCGCCGCGCCGTCGCCCCCACACTCTTCAAAACACGCCTCTCGTGGCAGCGTAGATAG
This sequence comes from Clitarchus hookeri, assembly GCA_002778355.1. NCBI lineage: Eukaryota > Metazoa > Arthropoda > Insecta > Phasmatodea > Phasmatidae > Clitarchus > Clitarchus hookeri. The sequence goes on from NQII01001220.1 coordinate 363,617, forward strand.
CTGTACAGAAGCGGAATGGCGTCGTGGTTCCTTTGATGAGGGTCAATCCGGTCGCTCATTGCCAGCGCGAAAGCCGCGGGAACGAGCTGTCGCCACTGTCGCAAGACTCCAGATGGGCGTGTCCGAGTTCGTGAGGGGCATTGGTCTTGATAAAAATAAAATAACTAAATTTGGTTTTTAACGTATTCACGAAGCCATTATTTACACTATTAAACTGTATATATATATATATATATGTTCTACATAACTCTTGTTACTATCAGCGAGCGTAATATTTAATGTATATTTCTGTTATAATTAAAGTCCTTACTAACTTCTCTATATTGGTTACATTCATTTAGTTCGCACTCATTATATTAAATAATTATTTACACTCATTATATCTGTCTATTGCTATCATTCCAAAAGTCTTACACTCACGCATACAGTTCAGTAGTCCCGCCCACAAGTGTCACTCTCCACTGTGTCGATGCTCGCAGTCTGCAGACTTTACTCTCGCTGGTCACTCTCGCCGTCACTCGACTCTTTGCTGGCTCGTCGCTTCGCTGTCTTCGCACGCCTGGAGCTTAAGGTCGCACAATCCTCCAAACTCTAAACTTTCAGCTTGGAGAACCGTCGCGCCTTAAAGAGTTTCACTTGTCCAATCTAGAAGATTCCCCGCACCCCGACTCTTGCTGGGAGAGGCTAGGGCGATGAACTGAACGATCTTACGTCGATAACCCCAGAAATTCAATCCTCGGGTTACCGCTTGCGCGTCAAACACTGATTCGCTCGCTCGAGCAGGGCATGGCAAGGGAAGCAATGCAGAGAAGCAAGACTGTAACTGCAAATTATAGAATACTCCCTATTCGTCGGGCTGCCTGCCGTCTTGCAAGATGCTGATTGGTGAACGACGTTCCACCATATTGTTGCCCGGGCGAGGCCATTTTACTGGCGTGTGTGGCTGGGGTTTTGAACACACGCCCCTATTTCGCCTGTGTATTCTTAAATACTCTGTGCCTCTGGGCAACAAGCACCCACTACTAGCGGCCAACCTTACAACTTTTTACTCACTTATCATCTCTTTGTATGTTGCGAAATGGTATAAGCTACCCACGGCTATTTGCGATTTTTGAATTCAACCTTAGAAAAATGTGTTGACTCTACCTACATATGTTATAACGGGAACACTGTCTGTCATGCGCCCTCTTAAGTTGGTAACGACGGAGGGGAAGTGGTTCCATGTCATAAAGTTGAATTAAAATGATTAGGTAAACATTTGTGAATACTGGAATTGTTTATTTTTCTGTCTGTCATTCTAGTGCGTATAAGTGCTAGCATTAGCAAAATTGTAAAATATTTATTTCTCAAATAATTTCACAGTTTCACTTGACCTATACAAGAATAATGCGATCAGGTCCAATGCAATGTTAAATTTTACACATGGTAGAATTATACACAAAGTGCATACAAGTAGATTTCAAGCAGGACTTTCAAAAGTGCTCAGTTTACTATGAACAGCCACTAGCATATTTGTTCTTGCAATTGTATGACCCTCCCTTCACTGTCGGAGCCAGGGTAGAATTGCATTTGGATTAACCTAGTAGCTACTCAGCTGAAGTTTGCTTGAAGTACAACTTTAATGATCATGGAATATTTTTACTATTAATAGTTGCTCGTAGAGATAATAAGCGCTTAATAATAGAAGTAATTTAGTCTTCAATAAAAAAATTAATTACGTACGTCTCTCTACTCACACAAAAATCGTGTTTTATTTTCTAGGTTCCCAATTTTCACATAAAAATCACTTTACAATTTTTGAATCATTACTTAGCAAGACTTTAATTAAAATAATATTAGTTATCGTATCTAATAACAACAGTGAAAAAAGCCTTTTCCCTCATTTGGCCTATGACTTTTGTTTATTAAAAATACAGACAGGAAAGTATTAAGTAAACAAATTAAATTGGAATGTACTTTGGTTAAAAAATGCTTCCTCCACTTCCGCTCCATTTCCAGTGTAAAAAGTATTCCTTGTATAAAGGAAGACATCCGTATAGCTGGTACGCCGATGAATCAACGAAAAATTGCCTTTAACGGTTAATATTTCAGAACGATAATCCGTACGTGTCTGCCGCACCCATTCGTGGTTTATCGCGTGCAATGGATGATTACCGTTTCACCGTTCCAATGATCACGATTCACGGTTTCAGCGCCGAGCGAACACGAGCACTTTCTCCGCCTAATGATGACGTACGGCCTTGCCGAACGGACCAGTCAACGCAGTCACTCTTTAGCCCCGTCTACTCGCGTACAGTATCGCGATATCCCGATCACAGAATAGGTAAGTACACAGAAGTGGAACATCGTGACGGTTTCTTCGATGTACGAGTACCAGTTCGCTGACTGGCCGCGCGAGTCCCTGGAGCGAGCCTTATGTCTAACTGGCTACTGCCAATAAGATTTCCTGTGTCGCTGGGCTGTTATCTCACAATGAAGTTACCATTGGCGAACGGATTTCGGTCATGTTTCTTGCTAGTGAGGCCATTTTGCTGGCGTGTGCGGCTGGATTTCGCGGTATAAAGCTGAAGTCACTACAGTCCGTCGCACCCGTAAGTCGTCCGTCCGTCAGTCACGAGATCTTCATCCAATCGCAGGGCAACATTTTTTGTGTCCGTCCGCCCGCCAAATCTTTGCAGACACCGCCTTATGAAGACATCCCTTGCGCATTGAAATAAAATACAAGGCGGTAGATCTGTGTTTATTTATCTGTAGTAGTAAAAAAAAAAAATGTTATGTAAATTTTTTTTTTAAGTAAATTCTTATCACGTAAAAAAACTGTTTCCCCAAAATGTTCCTCCTCTGAAAATGTATCTCCAACCAAAATGTACCTTCAGCCCAAGTAAGATCATGATTTTAAGTTGTCATACCGGAAATTTGCCGTACAGAAGGATCTACAGATGACGGATTGTTGTGAATCGCTCTCAACTGCTGGAAGAAAACAACAGACGGGCGACTGCCGTACGGACGACTGACGGATACGATGGACTGGTGTGAGTCCACCTTAAGCCGCTGTTTCCCTGCTGTATTGTTCTGGAGTAAGTTTTTCTGTGCCGCTGCCGTTCGACCACGGTGGCGTAACCTAATCGTCCCCCACCGCGACGAACCGGGTTCGATTCCCTGGGCGACCAACCAGGATTTTCGCACGTGGGAAAGTGGCGGATTTCCTCGTGGCGTTCCTGGTAGAAAACCATCGCTTCAAAGTATTGACATCAGTGTTTAATCTTTATTTCTGGAACTAATTAGTTGCTCAACAATTTTAGCGTGACCGGTGAAGCTGCGAGATGAATGAAGGCATGACTCATAAATTCACCGGCATTCGTCGGAATTGGGGATGGAAACCCACTTGGTAAGCCAACCTAATTCAGCATGTTGTGGCGAAATATGCTATATCTCAAAAACGACTCGTCCGTACCAATTTATCTTCAAACACACGACGTTGCGGGCATTGTAGAAAAAAAAATTATATTTTATTTTTCCACACACTCTTCAACTTGAAAATATTGCATGTGATATCTTTGCGATTATATAAAAAGTATTGTAAAGGCCATAGTTTTTTTTGCATAACAACATGTAAAAACAAAATGCACTCTTCTTGTAACACAGAAATAACTAAAAGTTATACTCATGTATAAAATACATAATTATTTCAGGGAAAGTATTTTGAGAGCTGTATCAAGATACGGATGTAGTCACACACAAAATGCTTTAAAAAATTAACGCAAGACAATTTTTTTATAATAGTTTGATTTGCGGCTGTCCCTGGATCTTCTTAATATCACATTTACTTATTTTATCTTAAAATAAATTGAGATAATATACCTTTGCTTCTCTTGTTTCGTTTTACTTAGGCGTACGTGGTATTTATTCTTTGTGTTTGTAGTCTATTCGAAAAAAAAGCAATAAAAGTGTAATTTTGAGAGGCATTTATGCGGAAAGTATGCAACATATTTCTTTTATTTACTGGGAATGGAATATTATTTAATGTAGAAAATTGGATGTGGTTCTGCACAATATATAAAATCATGAATATTTGTACTGAGCAGTTCGATCGAGTGTTACATTTATAAAAATAAACGTACGAGATCTGAATGATGTACGAACTGAAAATGTGAGACCCTGGTTGTTTTTGCACAACAGGTGTGATGATGTTCTACTTGCTCGGTTCCGGGCGGAGTGTTTGCCTAGCGTAATGCGTACGCACAGTCGCTGGCGGCCAACATTGTGCTGACTACTCGTTACAGTTCTCGCGCCCTGGAGTTAGCGGTCATTAGTTTCAGGTTTCGCGGACAAAAAAGCGCTGGCGGTTGTACGGCGCGCTGGCCGAAGGAACGCATGCCGCCGGACGGAATCGATCTCAGCGGGGCGCTGGACAAAAAACCGGGCGCCTTTGGCAGGCACGTCCCGCCGTACACCTGGCATTAGGGCCGGGATTACGATGACTTCGCGTTCGACGTAACGCTTAGCGAGCAACACGTTCACGTAAGCCGGCTACTCCTTGACTGATGTCTTCCAAGGAGACCTCTTACGATCATTCCACGTAGCGCTCATGTTATGGGAAGGACTGGCAATGTGCATCTTTTGCGTGATACGTGATACGAGGCTGGCTCTGCTGGCCAACACAACATGGACGTGTTGTGTTATCTTCGCTCTTCATATATATATATATATATATATATATATATATATATNTCGTTTGCTCAGGTTTTTAATTCATGTACCGCGTAAATAATTTTCTCCCGTAGATTTGGACGAAGTTAGGCTAAAATTATTTATTTTGTAATCGGTAAAAATTGTAACGAGTTTTACATAGCGCAGTTTATAAATTATATTTCTCAGAGTTTTAAAAATGCATTCATGAAATACGCAATGTTCACTGTTAAGTTTAAAATTTTCAGTAGGCTTATTTCATTAAACAAATTTTTGATTTTCTCTGCAGACGAAAGTTTGTTAAATACGATTTATTCCATGGATATGAAAAACTGTCTACATCCCCCTGGGCGATATTTCATTTTTTGATGTTATGGCGATGTCCAAGTTGTTTTCAAAGTTTGTGTAAATAACGAACGCTATACTTTCGCAACTTGTTATTGTCACATTAATATTTAAACATAAATACGCCTGTATAACAGGAATCGTGGTCATTTTAATTCTGAAAAGCAGCAAAACTTACCCCCCGACATTTTTACTCTGTGCACAAAGGTTTCGTGCTTACGTGAAACATCACAGTATACTACAAAAAAAAAAAAAATACCACGCTACACGTACACGTAAAAATGTAGCGTGATACGTGTTACGTGTAACGTGAAGGCATTGAAATCCTGGCCGAAGGAACGATGGCGGCAAGCGGGAATTAAACCGGCTGGTCGCTTCACTGTTAAAAATGTTTTCATCATTTTACGGAAAATTACAGGCAAAACATTTTCAGAACTGTACACAAGATTACGGAATCATTGCTTTTTCAATAACGGACTTCCCGTAAATTTCCGTGAATTCACGGAACCTCTCCGTAAATATTTTTATTGGTTTTATTTTTTTTTTCACTTTAAATGATAACGCGATTAAGAATGAAAAAAAAAGTATATAAACCTATTCAATATTTGATGTGCTAATGTTTTATTACTGCATATAAAAATTTCAGAAAATATACATTTTTTTAAATTTTGGAGCGAGATTTTAACACGAATTGAAAGTTTTGGCGCCTGACTCTTACAACTCACTCACAACTTACTCGTAACAATATAGGGTATTATTTATAAATATGTGACAAATGTAGCTTTCACATTTTCTAGTAGCGTTTGATTGTTTTTAAGTGTTTCTAACTGTTACAAGTGCCTGAGGCTATTTGGTGATGTTTGAAGGAACAGGTCTAGCAGGCGTGTATATACTAACCACCACAGAAACTATACTTTTCTGGTGGGAGAAGAAGCATTCCTGTATACTCCTCATTGTTCGTTCCTGAAACCTGAAGCTACATAAAATGCGGAGACGTTCTGTCTGTATGTATTTACGGAGCTATACTTTGTTTTGAGTCATTAACTTTTAATCACATAAATCTTTTACAAACGTAATTTGTATTCACTAATAAAATTGTAGTTTTTTTAACACGTAAAAAACTGTTTAAACTTTTAATAATTATAATTATTACACTTTCAATAAAATACAAATTCACATAAATACTTCCGCAGCTGGCTGCCAACATTACAGTGGGTGATAAAATGAAGTAACTTGCAGTTGCGGGTGGGAATTTTTTTCAACAAAAGGTTGATTTCTAAAGTTGTTAAATAACCACGAACGAGCCCTATCACTTCTGCAAAGCGGCATCGTCTCGGGCGCTAAGGCCGCAGCCTTCAATCGCGCAACCACCGCGCCATCTGTTCGCTAGCACGCAGACGAGCGCAAAAAGGTCAACCTTTGCGTGGGAGGTTCTACAGCCACCTCAAGAGTGTCGAAACCCCCAAAACTAATTATTTTATAATTGTATCAAACATTGTTCAACTCGCGCGCATAGTATGCGATGACATTTTCCTCGAAATGAACATTTTTACACTTTATATTTTTTTGAATAATTTGATGTCAAATACAAAATTCTTCTGGTTTTTTTTGCAGCCGTGGTAACAAATATTAACTAAGTTGTATATATGAAAAAATTTACAACACAAACCAATGCCGTCGGCTACAGATTGTCACATATGTAATCACCAAGTAGCACTCAATGGGCCTACATCTTTAAAAAAATGTTAAAATTATGCCATTTTTTATATTTAACATTATGTATATATATATATATATATATATATATATACGGCTTGTAATTCGGTGATTACAAATCTGCCACGTAGTAGCCCATGGGATCAGTTTACTTTGTAAAAATTTTCATCTGTACAACTGAGTATTTGTTGTTACGGCTGCAACAAAACAGAATAGTTTTGTATTTAAATCAAATTATTAAAAAAATATAAATAGTAAGATTTTTTATTCGAGGAAAATGTTATCACATACAATGCGTAAGAGTTGGACAATGTTTGGTACAAATATAAAATTATGGATTTTTGGGGTCCGACACCTTTAAATCACAGAGAAGGTGACAATACAGAGGTGAAACAGCCGTTTATACGGCGAACTCCTCCTGCACTCGTCAGCAAAATGGCGTCACTTTCTGAACGTCGTTCGTGAATCAGCGCCTGGTAACGTAACTTTCCAGCCTGTAGCTTAACCAATAAGGATTCTTTCGCAGCATGTGGTAACCATTCAGACATAAGGCCCAGTTCCCGGAGTTTCAGCTAATTGGAGAATGGGTACGCCCATAACCAAGGAAACTCGACTCCTCTATAAAAGCTTAAATAAGTACGAAATCAAACAATTCACTTTGGTGAGTACGAGTAAGTCTAAAATACACTGAAGAGCCAAAAAAACTGGTATAGGCGTGCGTATGCAAATAACAGAGGTATGGAACCAATCAGAGTAACATGATGCGATCGGCAGCTAGATCGGTTACTGCTGCTACAATGGCAGGCTATCAAGATTTAAGTGAGTTTGAACGTGGTGTTATGGTCGGCGCACGAGAGATGGGACATAGCATCTCCGAGGTAGCGATGACATTTTGATGTTCGCGTATGATTCACGAGTGCAACGTGAATATCGGGAATCCGGTAAAACATCACATCTTCGACATCGCTGCAGCCGGAAAAAGATCGTGAAAGAACGGGACAAACGACGACTGGCGAGAATCATTAAACACGACAGACGTGCAGCCCTTTCTCAAATTGGCGCAGATTGGTTTTGTGGACTGCCCTGCAGGATTCATGGTGTGAATTGCCTCCTGCATAGCTTCAGACATTAGTCGAGTCCATGCCACGTCGTCTTGCGGCACTTCTGCGTGCTCGA
>NQII01001220.1:371564-412606 GCA_002778355.1 Clitarchus hookeri
GGGGGATGGCTACACGATATTAGGCAGGTGTACCAGTTTTTTTTGGCTCTTCAGTGTAGAACGCAAAGTGAAATATGTTGAATATAAAAATATCATATTTTCTCGCCCCACAGACTATATCCCCATATACTCTGGTTGATATAAATACCTGTGTTTTTATACAGCAGAAATAGCCGGAAGTTTATTCTAACGAGTGAGGAAAGAGAAAGCTCACAGTAAAAAAAACGGCGCATTATCTTCTTAACCCCTGCTAAAAAAGTTGATTGAAAACAAGGAAAATATTAATGGTTAAACATGTATTATCCACAAATATTCTTGAAACGTGCACTCAGTATATTCAGTAACGATCATTTTGTAAATTTAGTATAACTTACTGAAAATACGCTTAACTTTCCGTAAATATGCCAGTTATTGTCATGTATTTGCAAAAATAAGTTTTATTTTCGTTTCCAGCAGATATACTGTGTAGAATGACTAGTAAAAAAAAAAATTTAAATTCCTTTGGGGTTAGCAGAATTGGAACACGAATAAAAAAAATATAAAAGGCCACCATTCGAACTACTCATCTGCTAGATTCACATGGCAGTAAAAGTATAAATCCTTTGTTTACTGCTGAAGACACACGTGGCTGAATAGTTTCTGGAAACCTTGGAGTGTTTGAACTGTTGTCCGAAAGTGTAGAAGTAAGTGATGCAAAATCCTAACAGCCACAGTCGTGATAATTTTCCGGTACAGCAGTGACGATCGCTTTGTGTAACATCGCCTTTCTTCGTCTCCGAAATCCCAAGACAGAGGGAATACTGAGACAGTGCGTGTTTTATGTTAAGAGATTAAACGTGACAGACGTGCAACCCATTCCTCAAATTGACACAGATTTCAATGCTGGGGCATCAACAAATTCCAGCGTGCGAACTATTCAACGGACCACCATAGATATGGACTTTCGGAGCCGAAGGCCCACTCGTATACCGTTGTTGACTGTACGACACAAAGCTCTACGCCTCGCCTGGGCCCGCCAACACCGCCATTGGACTGTTTATGACTGGAAACACGTTGCCTGATCTGACGAGTCTCGTTTCCAATTGTATCGGGTGGATGGATGTGTAGGGGTAAGGAGACATCCTCATGAATCCATGGACCCTACATGTCAACGGGGACTGTTCAAGCTGGTGAAGGCTCTGTCATGGTATGGGGCGTGTGAATTTGGCGTGAAATGGGACCCGTGATACGTCTAGATACGAATCTGACAGGTGACAGATACGTAATTATCCTGTCCGATCACCTGCAGCCATTCATGTCCATTATGCATTCCTGCGGACGTGGACAATTCTAGCAGGACAATGCGACACCCCACACGTCGAGAGTTGCTACCAAGTGGCTCCAGGAACACTCTTCCGACTTTAGACACTTCCATTGGCCACCTTAATCATCAGATATGAACATTATTGAGCATATCTGTGATGCCTTGCAACATGCTGTTCATAAGAGATCTCCACCGCCTCGCACTTCTATGGATTTGTGGACTGCCCTGCAGGATTCATGGTGTGAATTACCTCCTGCATACCTTCAGACATTAGTCGAGTCCATGCCACGTCGTATTGCGGCACTTCTGCGTGCTGGCGGGGGCCCTACACGATATTAGGCAGGTGTATTAGGTTTTTTTTTTTTGGCTCTTCANATGTTGTGAGACATGCTGGGATATGTTTGCTTAGTGTAGGTGATTTTTTTAATTTGGACTAAGGTAGGTTAGCTATTATTTTTCTTTACTGTATATGTTTGATTTGTTCTGAGTCCTATTAGGTTAACTACTGCCAAGTCGGGTTATATTTATTTTTTAAAGTTATGTTATGTCGTCTTCATTAAAGTATGCCGACTGAACTAAAAGAGTACAGGAATAAATTTGAATTTTTTATATGGTTGTTTAAGTACTATGTACAAGGTGAAAATGCCTAAATGAATGTAAAAAAAAGTAATTAATGATGTGATAAACACACATAAAAGTGAAAAATATAAGTATTACACAAGTGGTTAAGATGTACAAATATGGTGACCTAGAGTGAGCTTGCCTGGTGGCTAAGAACAAATGGAATTCTAGATTGTAGCCTAAAATCAAATGTAGTTGTTGGCCGACGATACAATATGATGGTTCGAGGGGCACCTATAAATTCCAGGAGTAAATGGAACTTAGCATAAGTTGAAATATAGCAGCAATTCACTCAAGATGTCAGACGACTGGGCCACGACTCGCTGAGTGATGAGGAAGCAATGTGTAACCTAAACATTGACGAGGAGGTCTCCGCTGTCCTGCTGCCGACGAAGGAGAACTAGTTAAAACGGACTTGTATGTATGCAACAGCATTTTTACGTAATGTGACTAAATAAGTTCTTACAAGATGGTTAAGTTAGATTTTGTCAGGTCGGGCTATATCATGTTAGGTTATGTTATGTTAAGTTAACATGTCTTTCTAAGTCCTACAAGTTCAATGTGAATGGTAAAATATTCAAAGTCCTGACGTGGGGTGTAATGAACATGGCTAAACTAAAAATATTCTGAGTCCTACACCAAGGGAAAAGTATGCATGTCCTACACCAGGAAGAAATTTGTCCAAGTCCTACATGAGGTGACTAAATGAGTTCTTACATAATGGATATGTTATGTTGGGTTAGGGTGAGTAAGTCGAAGTTAGGTTATGTTAGGTTATTTTATGTGAAGTTAGGTTAAGTGAAGTTAGGTTAGATTAGGTGAAGTTAGGTAAGGTTGAGTTAGGTGAAGTTATGTTAGGTTGAGTTAGGTTAAGTTAGGTTGAATTAGGTTAGGATAAGTTAGTTTAGGTTAGGTTAAGTGAAGTAAGGTTAGTGTGGGTTTGATATTCCTGAACTGTTATGTATGATTAAGGGATGGTTAATGCCGATAGGACAGATGGAGTGTCGGAATAAATTTACTTGTCCTGGTATGAGTGGTATGTCTTACACAGGATGGGAAATATTCCACGTTCAACATAGGGTATAAAATTTTTCCAAGTTCAGTGTGAGTGGTAAAGTATTAGAAGTCCCTACACATATGAAATATTCGAAGTCCTATAAACAAGGAAACAATTTTTACAAGTCGTGCAAAATATTCTAAGTTCAATGCAAGGTGGAACGAAGATGACTAAATTAAATTTTTACTAGTCCAACGACAAGATGGTGGTTCAAAGGTAGTGGGACACAAGTGACAGAATGAGTCATTCGAGTGTGACTAAGGTGAAAAGAAATGACAAAGCATGATGTTGTGATGTCTGACATGGAATTAAATATAATGATAAAAGGTGACTAAGGAAAGTGAAATCCAAAATAATGGCCAGAGACAATATGGTGGACAAAATGGTGGACAATATTATGGACAAGATAGTAGACAATATGGCGGACAATATGGTGGACAAGATGGCGGACATTATGGTGGCCAGAAACAATACGAGATGAAGGAAAAGATGGTGACGAAGATTGCGACCGGAAACAAGATGGTGGCAGTGATGTCAAATGTCACAGATCCCGATCCAGATCCTGAATCCGGTGCCAGAACCACCTTTTTACCTCTACTTATATTTACTTTATGAAAATCTGAATTTTTCCGTTTTCTTAAATACAAAACGGAAAACTCCGGTACACCAGCGACACCAGTGCAACCTGGCGACGAAAATTTTTTGTTTCCCAATTGAAAGTATTGAGCTTCCCAACCTGAGTAGAATAAACTCTACTGGCTAGTGACGCCGTTTCGGTGGTGTGTGCGGCTGGAATTCGCCGTATAAGCAGCTGTTTCCCCTCTGTATAGTCAGTTACTCTGTGCTCATATCCAGCCTGCCAAGATGGAACTGTTTTGCCGTCTCTTATTTTTGGCCATGCGCCCAATTGTGCGGCGGATCGTGCATTCACGACGTATCTCAGTTCGCTATGGAACATACCCTATTTAGTATGTGAACTGAATTTATTCACGCCGGCTAGGCGTAATACATTGTTGAGATTTAGTTGAATATTTACTGAAGTATGGTCGTTATTGTTTATACGCAAAAGTGAATTTATAGACCAAAATATTTAGGCTTGTTAAATAACATATTTAGGATTGGTGTCAAATGCAGTGATGAAGTAAGTTGCTGAACAAAGTCCTTTTATTCCGCTGAACTCGTTTGAATTAACTGTAATGGGAAGCACATATATTAAAATAGGTTATATTATTAATAGCTGAGATTTAATTATATTGTCGTTATCTCTTTTCAACCAGTTTATTATTTTTAGCATATATTTTCAATATTTTTGAGTGGTTTTCTGATTGTATTAGAAATACTCGTAATAACGGAGTTCTCACAGATTTGTTCACAACTTGTTTCCATAAAAAATAAATAAATCAATGTAATGACAGCGGCAATGCATGATTATTTCCTCAGATGAGAGCCATCTACAACCTAATCACCATATCTTACACGAAGTACAATTCTTGCCGGTTTTAATTAATGCATTGAGTTTTGAGAACACGATAATGATTAACGTCAATAATAATAGGCTGAATGCCCAGATACGTAATTGCACCAATAAGTTAAGCTAAATATTATATTCTTTCAGCACTCGTAAAACATTACGTTGAAATGTTGCTAGTGAACGGAAATTAACTTCGGCTCTCCAGATGAGTGCCCCAAGGGAGAAACAGAAATGAAATTAAACAACAAATGCAATCAACTTCGTGTCACTAGAGGATGAAGAGAAAGGGAACAAATCTTGAACGCCAGTCGGAGCACAGTCATCCTTTCTCTCGTCCGGCATCATTCCAAATGAAATGAAAAAAATAATAAGTTCATTTAGTGTTTCTGGCTTGCCCGCTAGGCAAAAGACTGACATCAGACACACGTGGCCATTCACGGAGACTACGGGGACACAACTTTGACCGCTCGCACTTTTGAAAGCCCCGCTTTAGGGTCTGCCTAGCAGGCCTGCAGTCATGGATTTTAAATGGGGGATCATTGTCAAAGAAATTCGTTCTCAATGCATAAGTATTAAAGATAATTTTAAAACTAAATATTCAAAGCAACTTTCTCCGAGAATACCATTTAAAAACTTTATANATATATATATATACATATATAGTGTGTTATCTGCTTGTTGCAAAAAGTTAGTTACATATTTATATGTTATCAATAAGTTCCTGTCTTTTTTGCAAGCGAGAAAAAACACGCAGTGAAAATTTGATACAAAAATACTAAACAACTAGTAAATTGTAAATTTTCTGTAATCAAACATTTCCAATAATGCCTATGTAACGGGAATTATGACACGAAAATGAAGGATTTTCTTTCATTCGTTTGTCAACTTAACTGAGAGCCTGCATTCCAGTGTAAACAATAAAATATATGCAGTTAAGGTGCAGTGATTTTTGTTTACAAACGTCGAATTTTATAAGTCCTCATTTAACCGTTAACAGCCTATAGCAAGTGTGAGTACCTGTAACACATAAGAAGCATTAAGGTTTATTCTACTCAGGTTGGAAAACTCAATGCTTTTACACTAAAGTTTGTGAAAAATGCAACACCAAGAAGGATACATGTGATTGAAATGAACCTTATGCCACAGATTAGGTACACGACAATACACAATTTATTAGGATTACAGAGCTGTACGTGATCTCTGTCCGTGAGAATTCAGTATGGTGTAAAGCCCCCACGTGCTGCAATCAGAGCGCCTAAACGTCGTGGCATATAATCAAAGAGGGCCTGGATATGTTCCTGGGGAATCTCCCTCCCCGCGGTTTGTATGCGAGTCCACAGAGCTTCAAAAGTGGTTGCTGGAGGTCCGTGACGAACAAAGTTTCTGACCAACCATATCCCAGATATGTTCGATGGGCGACATGTCAAGCGAGCGTGCAGACCAGGGAAGCAGCGGCATCCGTCGTTCATTTCATTGGAGAAGGCTTGCACATTCCTCGCCACATGTGGCCTGGCTTTTTCCCGCTGAAATATGGCAGGTGGGGTCGCCTGAAGGAGGGGCAGTACCTCGGTCTCTAAAACCTCCCTGATGTTGCGGTTGCTGTTCAGATTGATCTCAATATGTAGGAGTCGAGATCGCATGTTGTATCCAATGGTGCTCCAAACTGTCATACTTGGCGTTTGTCCACTATGCCGCTCCACGAAGCAGTCTGCCAGATTGCGGTCACCACGGTAGAGGCTAACACGTATGCGGCCAATACTGTAGGGCAGGTTGAAGCGGGACTCGTCCGAAAAACAGCCCGTTCGAACTCACTCACATGCTTATATGGCGCCCTTTGATGTCGACGAGGCATACTGGCACTTGCTTTCACTTCGTTTGACGGGTTTTCATTGACTGTGCTTGTCGTAACACGGACCTTTCCGGTCACACAACAGAGGGCACTGCTGAGCCTACACGTACGCCATCTCTCTGCTATCGTAATCACTTATTGCTGGTAAACTGTTCTACACATCCTCCGAGTTTGGATTCATGCTGGCCATTCTTTCTGGGTTTGCATTGTGTAAGAACCTATGCAAAGAATAAACTTTGTTCTTCGCACTAGAGTGGAAATATAACGAAATATGTTCCTATGTTGTTTAATATTGTGTCGTAAACTGAATTTAAGAAAACAATGGCTTACACAATTACTTAATTTAAATATGACAACTGAATCGAAAAATAATAGTATAAATGGTTAAAGATGTAATTTTGAGAGCTCTTCAGCGCAGTTTCCTTAAGGGAAAGGAGTAAAGGACAAAGTTCCTTTTGATGACGGCTGTATTTATTTTGCATTTAAATTCGTTACGTATTTCCCCTGAAATAAGCTTACTTATAACGATCCATGCCAAACACGGTTGTATATTTACTGATTTCTTTTGTAAACGCCATTGAGAGGCGTGAATAATAGTTACGAAATGAAATCGATACTTATGTACTTACCCCAGCCAAAATTTAATCGCAATTCGAGCCAAACTCGAACTTTTACGCACAAATAAAAATAATTTCTCAATTTTGCCTCTACTTTAAAGCAACGTCTCTGGTATACCAGCGCACCTTGCGGCGAACATTTTCCCTATGCCAAGCTCTACCACAAAGAACATGGTTTTGTTGCCAACCTGAGAAGAATAAACCTTAGCAGTACTCGCCACTATCAAGGTATCGCACAAGCTTCCTCGTGGGAAAATCGCGTCTTGAATGCCAATGAAGCAGCAGAGTGGCACTGCAAATCAACGCAAAGAATACGGTAAGTAATTGCAAGCAACATTTGGCAAGGATTTCTTTCTTCTGTCAGTGGGAATTGAAATAGTTTCTTAACTTCTGTGATTATCTATTTAATGGAAATGAATTCAGAAATAATATGGAAACGTGCAAGTTTATTGTCCCCCTCCCCTCCTCCTACCCTTCATTTGTCGTTGTTGGAACTAGGTTAAACTGCCGTATTTAATCAAGCAAAATAGGTTTTTTGTGCATTGCGGAGGAAGGCTTCCGACAAAAGCTGTAATTACATCGTTACAGGGGTTATTTTTTCTCACCGCCATACGTCAGGTACTCATTTTGTGTAAATGATCCTCGATGTTTTCTTATGTGATTGGTTTTGTAGTCACCCGGGTGGAGGAGATATTTCACGAATTCGTTCGTTACGTTCTGATTCAACTAGTGGACTGTTTTCTTGGAATTCTTTAAGAGAGCACGAAGATGATGATCTGTTTCCCTTCGAGATTCACAACAGGGAGCTCACCACCTTGCTTCGTACCGATGTTCTTTTTTTTTTTACAAAGTGCTGGCATAGGCTACTACTTGATGCAGTGGTTATGGCATAATGCGGCATCACGTTTGCGTTTCTCGCTCCGTGGCCTAAAGCGCCGTAATGTAATCTTGGCGGGACTGCAATTCCTCGCTAAGGCCGCTGAAATAGTTCCGCAGCTGTTTCGCTGCCAGTTACATGAAACCAGTTCGTAAACCAGTCAGTACCATATAAGAACGTGTATAGGCCATGCACGGTTACTTCCAACTATCCTGAAGCCCTTCTTAATTTCTACTTCCAGGATATTCCTCCGTCCCGTGCAAACAAAACTTAACCAGGTATAGAGAAATTACACCAAAAGGACAGCGCACTGGATTCGTGCGGACTTAGTGTAATATTATTTTGCATATTATATGAACTATTTCATATCAGAAATTTTCAACACGCCTATTTTCGCCCTGTATTATTCATATAGATTATAAATTAAATATTACAAATTATAGACATAATATAATTAAAAGTGCATTTTAACTAAAAATTAAGTACTTTTATGTTAATGCGATTATAGAACGCTTGTAACGGGTGACGTATTTAGGAAATAGCGAAAGACATGGAGAATTTTTCAAAGGTTTGATTCAAAAAGTGTGAAGAAATGGCGAAAAGACTATAACATCAACTAAGGCTGCTTTCTCGTCAGGAAAAAGTAATTTGGTAAAACGCATACGACCTACAGTTAGAGACAATATCGTTCCACGTTATAACTCAGTAACAAAGTTAATGACATATAGGCCTACAAATATATGTTAATTAGACGTGTGTCATTGCATCTCCGCACATCCGACATACCCAGCAGGACCAATAATCGCTATTTTTTCCATCCACGGTTACCTCCTCTGAATTGAAGCTATGCTCAAGTTCTACTTTCAGGTTATTCCTCCGCCTCGTGCAAACAAAACTTACTCAAGTCTAAAAAATTACACCAAAGGGACAACGCACCGCATTCGTGCGCATTCAGTTCAATAATAATTAGTTTGAGAACTATTTATTTCTAGGAGTACCAGAACACCTATTTCCTCTCTCTCTGTTTTTATTAATATTAATTGTAAATGTTATATTATAGTTTGCTCATAAAATATTAATAAAATATCAACTTAACGGAAAATAAAGTACTTTTGGGTTACCACGCGTATAAAACGCTTATGATACATGACATGTTTAGAAATCAACAACACGCGTCATACATGGGGTAATTTTTAGAACGTTTAAATATTTTGAAGATACCACGAAGAGGGTATAGTAAACATTCAGCACTCCAGTAGCTTCATTCCGTGTGGGCCCTGTCTGCGAATCATAACAAACGTTCAGTATCGGAGTAACTTAATGATGACTGGCACAGTTATGTAAGGAAATGTCTTCTCACGCAGACACGCGGCCAGTTAACAAAGGAATGTTACAAGTGTATGTATTGGATATATCGAAGTCTAACATGCGCGTAAATATTTTCGCAAAAAAAAATAGGTGTCTCTGTGCATGAACCAAACATAAAGGATGAAAGAATCCTTAGTGTTTTGGGAAAATATGTTAACCCAAAAGTTTTTTTTTTTTGCCAATTTCCGCTCTCTTTTAACAATGGGCAGATACCCTAGCATTTTGCTTTACAAACACACTGGAGCATGTTATTTGGCTGTCACCAAAAGCACTATACTTATTCTCCTTTTCCACCCCCTAACATGCGCGACAGTTCAAATCATCCTATCACGAAAACGTGTTTGAGCTGAAGTATTTTTGGAGTTCGTTAAATCTTGGAATTTTTTTTTTTTTTTTAGGGAAAAACAAGGGGCTCTAGTCACAGAATAGGTGAGTACACAGAACCGTAATGATGGGGGGAGGGGGTAATCCTTTGAACGTGGGCTTACCCGTTCGCTGAGTGGTCACGTGAGTATATGAGAACAGGCCTCGTGTCTGATTGGCCACTGCGTGGTGCGGGAGATTGCCCGTTGGTCCGACAAGTTTGTCTCCAAGCGCTGATAGGCCAACGACGTTCCTCCATCTTTATGGTCAGTAAAGTCAAACTGGCGTAAGCGGCTGGAACCCGCGGTAAAAATAAAATAGTTGTCTCAATTGAGTATACGTAAATATTCTGTGTTGGGGTCTGGGAACCATTTACAGGAGTGGAGATCAGTGGCAAATAACGTCACCAGTAAAAATTATTCCCGGTTCACTGAGCATTTTCGGAATTAACCCCTGAAAAAAATGTGTCTGTCTTTGGTGCATATATCTTAACCGATGAATTGACTGGAGTGCTCTTGGTTGATTTGCCTGTTATGTATGAAAAATAGGGGAATTTTCTCTGCACGTAATAGCCAATCAGAAAAAAGGCCAGTCCCAGAGCCTTGCGCAACCAATCAGAACTTGTATAAGCATTCATCAAAAGAACTGCCAAACCATTTTAACTTCTATGTTTATTTTTCAATGATCAGGACGTTGTGCCTTTTTCGCTGCACGCCATCGCCTAGGACCCGAGAAGCTAGCTTATAGCTAGAGACACCTGTTTTTCGCGGAAAAACTTATTTTGTGCAAGCTTGCAAATTTTCCTTCGCTATTGGCTGCGTGTACGTGTGAGAAGACATTTTATACTCAACTGGACCAATCAGAATAAGGTTACCCTGACACTGAACGTCCATTATTGGTTGGTAGACACTTCAGTCGTGTGCGAGTTAAGACCATCCAACAAGGATATTGGTTCTGAACTAACGCACTTTGGAGTACAACTAGTAGTGGAATCTTTCCGCGAAAAACAGGTGGCCCTGCGTATAGTTAGGGACATGCAAAATTCGCGTTATTATTTGGCATCAGGCTGAACTTCACAGTACTATATGCACCGGAACCAAAATACTTTCTCCATTGGCTGCTTCGTAATCGTCAATTCACTCCCTTTCTGACTGAACTGAACGTGACTGGGGCACATGATAGTTGTGACGGGTTCATTTATTGGCGCCGAGTTACGCAGGGCGTGTTAGACAAAGTACGGTCCGATGACAAATGTGTTGAAAAGGTATACGTGCTTGAAATTTAACGAGTCCCCAAATAATAACGCGGATTTTGCAGGTCTTATACTGTGCTTGCAGCGTCTCCACGAAGGCAGCTCGCACGCCCGTGCTCACAAGAGCAGCCGTGCTTTTCCCCGGATTGAGTTATCTGACCGCAGGAGCGTTATCTCCACGTGGGCTCGTCACATTCCGGGCAAGTCCGTCGCGTACGGACCGCGGAAAAACTGCCTCCGCCCTTTTTCCGCAGTGATCATCGCTGCGTGGTAGCGCAGTCACCGCTGACTCGCGCTTGATGGCCTACTTTTGAAAGGAAGGTGATCTTCTATTGCAATCTGACCGACATCGCCGATCAAAATCGATAGCTCTAACACTTGAGAGCGGTGCCTTGGAAATATATCGACACTTGAAGATAAAAACCGCACGAAAACAGTTCCATGGTTTTCGTCGTAATTTTACAATATTGCTTCCAACTCATCAGCGAACATTTTCGTAAACAAAATACTTCGTTATTGCATGGCCACGCATACGAGTACAGCCGACTGTAAATCGTGATAAGCGTTGAATAACATTTGATTTTAAGACTGTGGGCTCGACATCGTATTGGCTGACAGCCAGCCAGTAATAAACGTTGTACAATACAACTTAGTGTATTGTATGGCGTGGGCCAATAGAAAGGTGGCGAGTGAATACAGAGGCCAACAGAACAGGGTTTTTGTTGCGGTGGAAATAGGTCAGTCATTTCTAAATATGCACATATGTCCAGAATCTGTAAATATGTCCAGGCTTCAAAGTGTTAAAGCCGATAGTTGCTTCGTGTTACTTCGCCGAATACGTGTGTCCAAACTTTTAAAACCACAACAATAAAAAAATATGTTTATTTAGATATTTTTTTATTCACACACGTCCTCAGAGAAATGAATAATTTTTTTCGCTTTCATCTTTAAATGCAGAATCCTAACGTAAGTTATAAGTTTAATAACTAAAATAAGTATAGGTAGAGACATTATAAATCTCAAAAATGTTTTGAGACAACGTATCTTCCTAAACACTCTAGCGCCATGATTCTTTTATGATTGGATAATGCATATTTTATTCGGCGTGGCCATAGAATACGTAGGTAACTTAACAGGGACTAAATTTCATAGCGGTTACTTTGAAATGGGCGTACCCATTCGCTGATTGGCTGCGCGAAGCTCCTACTACAGGTTTCGTGTCTGATTGGTTACTACGCCTACTGCTAAAGATTCCATATTGACTGTGTTGCCTGCTGACCAGTCGGTTTTAGATTGGCAATAACAGAATGATTCTTCAATAGGGCCAGGAAAAGGTCATTATTTCAGAGACACGGAGATTATACTTGTACTACTTAACTTTATGGCCTTGCACTTTGCAGACCAATCATAAAGGTTCATATTTAGTGTGTCGGAATTCTCATTGGTCCAGAGAAATGTGTCAAGAGCTTCATACACTCATGCAAACCAATAATGAAATACAATTTTCTGACACGTGCACATTAATTTGGAACCTAGGAAAAAGTCGCTTGTTGCCGCGATAAACTGTCGTCTCTAGGTAAAGGAATAATTGTTTTACTTTAAATCAACTTTAGCAAAGGATAGTGTATGAATAAGTTTTAACTCGGTAAAATCCCAGCTTAATCACATCAGACCTCTTAATGGTCCCGAAAGTAACGTGTATGAAGAATTTTGTTTCATGGCCTATGTCAGTAGTATTCGGAGAAAAGATACTTTTTTTTCTGAAAAGTATATAGTCATGTGTAAAAATTAACATTTGTCTGTATCTAATAGATAGATTGAATCCCTGCTAATATTACATGACTCTTAGAAATTTTAGAAACATACACTCTAAGCAATTATTTGTAAATTTGCCATATCGGTGTATACGTACAGTGACAAAGCGCGAATGATAAATTATTTTCCCACACACCCGTGGTAACATTCCTATAGTTGCTCAGGGAAGAGTCAAATGCGTAAAGAAGTTCATAACTTTGTACAGTAGCGATGCTAAATATTCCCATTTTTGCAGCCTGATACGTGATGTTATTTACACACAATATTTAGGTTAAAACTTCCATTGCTGTTTAGGAAATTTACCAATAATTTTTTTACGGTGTAAATATGTTACTGTCTCCTTATGTTCTGCTCTAATGCGCATAAAACGAAAAAAAAAACTGAGAGTATCTGTTAACACATGTAACTGTTTATATTATTCGTTTGAAAAATTACTCCAGGTGGTTGTCAAAGCTTACTTTAAATCGTTAGGTTACTCTGCTGTAATCACGTTGTTGAGTCCAATAGTCCTGTACTTTTGATGAGCTTTCTGCTCGCAGCTAGTGAACTGCGGGCTGGATGGTCGGAGCTATTAATACCAACCATTCATAAACCAGAAGTGCATATAATGCAGTATCTCCAGGGAAGAAACTAACAGCATTGGCCACTAACATCACTCCTACATCATGATCGTAGAGTAGGTAAGAACACAGAAGTCAAACAGCCGTTTAAAACTCAAGACTCACGCAGTCAATCATCGCCCACGTCAAAAGTGACCACCAAGCCATTTTGTCTCTGTATATTTACTGTGTGGTATAGGCTATTCACGGTAAGGTGAGCACTTTTTGAAGCCCTCTCATTTGGAATAATAGTCGATAAATATAGTTTATTGCAGCCCTAGACGTTAACTTTCTAGTCCGGTGAAATATATACACTGTGTTTATAAAAAAAAGGCTGATAAGGAAACAAATTTAACTGGAGCCTAAACAGTGCTAACTTGACCGTGAACAGCCTATAACATGGGGTATAGACATAGTGTCGTGTTAGGAATAAACAGCTGAGGCACGTGGCCTCGTTTACATAAAGATTTCGCGTGCGCTCTTAATCATTGGCGGTGGTTCGTGCTCCGGAGAAGCGGGGGAGAGGTCGAGCGTGGTTGAACCGTTGCAGGGTCCCCGCGGCCGGCGAAGTCCGCTGTTCCCAGCGCCGATAACCATCGCGGCTGCGAGAAGAGCAGCAGCGCGTTACGTAACCGCCAGCGAGTAGACAACACAACGATGCCCCTCCCTTCCAATCAAGGATTCAAACGACCTTTCCAAACAGACGGCAGTCGTAGGCCTGTTGTCGCCTCTCAAGCCAACGCGGAAGAATCAGTCGCTTTAATTAACAGGACACTCGCCGCAGGGCTGAAGCTCGTATGTTTGAAAACGTTTCTGCAAAGTAGAAAGTTTTTTTTTAAGTTGCACAAACTGGCAATTCCTAACTTATACTATTATGTAAGGCAGAGTAGGTTAAAGTAACCACTCTAAGGTAAAATTATATTTAAATCATTCCCTGCAAGTAAAAACAACAATATAGTTATTGCACGAGCAACAAAACACATGATTCTTTTTAAATGTTGCATGATCCAATAGACGTTTTTAGCATGCACTGATGCCACGCCCACTCAAAACTTTTAGGTTATAAACTTAAGAGTAAATATGTACGAATGAGTGCTAAACGCCGTGGATGTACATTCAACATAGCCGCTGTTAGAAAACATCTGATTCCAGTAATAATTAACAATAAGAGAACCTTAAGATTTTTGTTGAAACCTTTTGAGAACCTCAACATTTCTTAATTGCATGTGTATTGTGGATAGCTTTTTTTTTCTGACGAGGAGTAAAACCGCGTGCATTGGAAGATGTATTCAGTACCACACTGTTTGCCTTTTCTCATTACGTTTATTTATCCTGTAACTTCTTACATGATTATGGTCCAGTCTTCCATTTACATTTACGCGGTGACGCCGCGTTGTTATGCAGACGTTGATTACATGTATGTGTAGGATGTTCAGGGTAAAATGGGCACTATTTTAAAGCCTTTCTTAAGATCTACTAGTATGCACGTAGTGTCTTCTTCCGCCGTATGTAATATTAACGGGCCTGATCACTTTATTCATGCGTCGGTCAAGTGAAACTGTGGAGTTATTACAACAGTTAATATTTGGCAAATCTGCTCATTTTCACACTTCTATGCATTAAAAAACGGAGAGTGAAAGAATTAATTCAAGTTATCACAAATGGCCAACTGACACTTTTTATTTGGCGTTAAGATATGGAACTACTTTCAATTCATCGTTACCAACTTTACTAGGCGCAGTCATTCAGTTCGCCCGTTAAAATATATGCAGGCAGGGGCAGTACCTATTTTCTAAGGTTGATTTAAAAAGTTCTCACTTTGTCGTGAACAACCTTTATGAAGTTTTAATATTTTAGCTAAATTTGAACGATTGAACATTTCGTCTTAGTCGAATGAAAGGTAGGTCTACGCATCCCAATGGCAACACGATTGGTGGTTGCTCGGTTTTATTTGCGGTCGCGGTACAATACAACTCCGAAAATTCGAATAACTCTGTATTAACCCTCGGAGTAAATGCCTCAACGATTTAAACTAAACGAGCTTAGCTTATTTTTAAACGCTAAATTAATATATTAAATTAAAAGGGGGAACAGTACAATTCATGTTACAGAAATTACTTGTATACTCCATTCGCGGTTTCTTCAAACTTTCTTAATCAAACTATTGAAAAATCACCTATGAATGAAAATATGTCATGTAGCATAATGGTTTTATACATCTGTCAACGTAAAAGTATCTTATTTTTTGTTAAATAGACTATTTACCTATTTTTACTTATAAATTATAATATTTATTTTACATTTATTTAATATTATTAAAAACAGGAAGGAAATATGTGTGTTGTAATGCCTAGTAACAAATAGTTCCTGTGTAAAATATTATTAAGGAGACTGCGCACGGATACTCTGTGCCTTCTCTTGGTGTAATTTCCTAGACTTAGTTAAGCTTTGTTGCATGAGGTGGAGGAATACCCCGAAGGTAGAACTTGAAGAGGTCTTCAGAAAAGTTGAAAGTAACCATGAATGGACTGTAACATAGATTTGCTACAAGCAAGCTGATCTTTACTTTAGCGAAGTTACCAAGATGCCTGCCGGTTAACGTAAGTATACCGACTGAAAACTTTAAGATTATCTTTCTGTATTAAGTGAGATGGGGAAAAAAATTCCAAGGACAGTGGCAGCATTAGCTGAGCGCCTCCCACCCAAAATGAACCGGCTCGATCCCCGGCTGGATCAGTCCCGGATTTTCGCAAGTGGGAATCGTGCCCGGACGATGCCGCTGGTCCACGGGTTTTTTCTTGGAGATCTCCCGTTTCCCCCCGCCCTTTCATTCCGGCGCTGCTCCATACTTACCTCGCTTCTCTCTCATCGGCTCTCAAGACGTCGATGTTAAGAGCCGCCCAAATCTCTTCACTCACCCCGTAAGCCGTTCTTTAGGTGGAATCAACAGTTGGTAACGTCACAATTGCGCAGCTTAAACCTTTTCTTTTTTCGTATAAAGTATAGAACTTAAAATTTTTAATAATGATTATAACACAAGATAATACATTTTGAAGTTTCCATCGTTTCTTAAAATATTATATCTAAACGACAACTTTTGCAGGAACTTTATTTTCCTTATCGTGTTCAAACCCATTCCTCGTCGCCTGCAGAACCGTCGCTAAGACATTAAAGCCGGGTGTACACGAGGGGCGACTTGGTCACGTGACAGGGTATGCAACCTTGCCGAGTGATTGATGGGTGGCAAGCACCTTTCTATACAGAAGCAGGTGACCTCCATTGACAAGGTCGCTAAGGCAGTTGCGAACCACGGAGAGCTGTGTGTAATGCTTAGATATAACTTGAGGTTAGTATATATTACGTAAGTTATCTCCAACTTAGTCTGCTGGCATGAAGCAGAGACATACAAATTATTGCAATATTGCTGAATTCCAACGTCAGTCTTAAATAAGAATATAGAGGTATTATAGAACCGACTTTGGAGTCATAGTTGTGAAGTAAGGTTTGTGAAAGTATATACTAAAACATTTTGTTTTAACAATCATTAATTTATTCACAACGAAGTTTAAAGCAATTTTTTATTGTTATTGTAATGTGAATTTTGGCATCCATTGCCTTTTGAATACAGATATATTTTTTTGATACCCACAGCTGTCGACTATAAAACACGAACGGCGCTACAGGAACTTTGAGATATTAGGATTACAAGAAATTGCCAGCGAATGTAAATTATATTGAAATTCATTTTAAAGTTAATATACTAGAATACCGGTATCGTAAGTTGAATATTCAAGCACCCTTCACATGAAACGAATTTACCATGCATCAGATATCTTGATAGAATATAGCCCATAGTAAGTTATTAATTTAGACGACAATCAAGACAGATACTGTAGCAAAATGCTATTGCATCACGATAAACCTATTTTATTTTAAGATATTAAAAACATTTTATCCTTATATGACTGTGAATAGGCTCCCTTCTGGATTAAAGGCATCTCTTGATCTGATTATTCAGTACTTCCAAGAACATTTATAGCCTACATACTACCACTGAGCAATAACCCAAACCAAAAAGCTCTGAAGTCCCCATAGAATACAGTTCTTCGTGTTATTTAACATGGTGCATAAAGTAACCGGAATGGATTTTTTAAAAAAGTTCACAGGGATTAGCCCGACGGGACCCATTCTTTGCAAGCCGTTAATAGGCTCACACAAACTGGGAAGCAAATTCCCTAACACGACGTCAGTTCCCTGATGTCTTGAAATATCAGTCTCTTGTGGTGTCAAATAGCACGAGTAAAAATCTGTATACGCCGGTTGTGACGAAAGCTCGTGAATGAGATCATTTTTCGTAGTCCGAGAGAACAGAGGCTTTGGTGTTGGTTTTGTTTTTTTAAATACTGACCTTCACACACCCCTTCGCCGACTTCTCAAAACACACGTTGCAAACAATTTTCCAAGAGTCGGTGTAAAATACTGGATCTGGCAGATTTCACTTTCTGGTCCATACTTAACTTCCTTCCGCTTAACTCTTCCATTAGGAGTTTGAAAATTCCCATAAATCGCAGGGTTAGAGTTCTGCGCTGCGTGGAGGATAGTATAGATATACGAGACAAATTTTCTCCAACTTCCTCAGGTTGTCGTGCCAAACGTAGTCTAACGTCATTCTGAAGGAAGAAGACACATTTTTCTTTCAACAGTGTCTCTGCTTTCGCAGATGTTGCTAGACGCCCACTTCTCAGTTGGTCCTGCACTGTTTTAGCTTTCTTTCAAATGTTCCCACGTTTTGAAAACGGCCCATTCGCTCATTGCTTCTTCACCATACCTATGTTTGGTCAGCTCAAACGTTATCTAGTCATATGTATTTATATATCGAAATAGTTAAAATATGAACTACTTAAAATATAATAATGCGGTTATATTAATTTGTTGACAAGATATTTAAATTGGTAACTTTCATATACAGCAACAGCTGATAGAGTTTACAGTTTTCAATTGAACAAAATTTACACAGTTTTGCGAAAAATTAGGGATAGAAACAAAAAATCGATAAAAATGGAAAAACTAATTTTATAATATTAATAATGTAATATTATATAAAATTTTATAATATTTAAATTTATTTGTCTTGAATAAAAAAAGGTTTTCCAACATAAATTTCTAATAAGAGTTTTTAAGACGATGAAATTCGATTGAAAATAAAAAATATTTGTAAATTGGGTTACAATAGTGATTTTTATATTAAAATAGTTATTATATCTTGTGAAACAATAGTGTTTTCGTGTGTACTGATTTGGTAGTTTCTGCATTTCAATAATTCGAAAAACAGTAAAAAGAAAAATGTTATTCGAAAAGGATACATTGTATTAACTATTGTTGTATGTGATCATTTTCTTAATTTAAATAAATGACCGATACAACAAATTCCATCGAAATATTTCAAATTCAGCTTTGGATTTTACATTTCTGCACTTTGCTCACGGCTACATCTTTCCCAGAGCCATCATCCGCCAATGTAATCAATCGCGCGTCGGTTTTACCCACGTAAACAAAACACGCCACGGTCCGTCTCCGTGGGAAAGAATCACCCCAGAATCACTTCGACAGAATCGGCGCAGTGTTGCAGTGTTGCTTTTAGACAAGCACTCAGAACAGCCCTCGTACACAAGCAACCAGTTGGCGGACACTGCCGTCCGGATTCGTAGATCATCGTGGCCATAGAGCAGATAAGTACGCAAAGACGAAATCGCGTGGTGTGTGTATATATATANTATATATATATAAAATATATATACATACTGTATAGAGAGAGAGAGATAGAGAGAGAGAGAGAGAGAGAGAGAGAGAGAGTCGTACACACGCGCGAAAGATGTCAAAGAAGGTTTTGGGATCTCTTTTCCAAAAAGCAAATATTCATATACAGTGGTGAAGCACTAATGACTGTACGAGTATAAGATCGCATCGCTCATGTGAATCTTGGATATCACAGTAACGTTAGCTTTACACTCGCGAAAAATATGTAAGTCCATTTATTTATTTATTTATTTATTGAAATTGGTAACAGAGTGATCCTAAGGGAACAAAATGAGTATAGGCTGTTCACGTTAAAGTGAGCACTTTTTAAGGCTTTGCTTGAAAGTTCCTTTCAGCTAATTTGTATCCTTTCGCCAATTGTTAGTAATCTATATTTCTATGCGACTAATAAACACGGTGTATACATTTCATAGCTCTCAAAAGTTAACGTCTGAGGCTACAATAAAATATGATTTTTCAGTTATTGTGCCTGCTGGGAGTGCCTTAAAATGTTCTCACTTTACCGTGAATGTCTTATACTTAGGGACACCAAAATTTCACGAAAAGATTCCCGCACATGCTAGATTTAAATGCCCTACGGGCGTGCCAGCAGCTTTCTTCTTCTTACTGGAGGCGTGTCTTAAGAGAAGACATGTTCCTGCTTGATTCGCGCGCAGATACACAAGACACGTTACACGCAAATCATCCACTCACGAAAGTGGATCTGAGCCAAAGTGTTATGAAATAGAACTGACCGTGAAATGTTTTTTCGCGGAAATCGGGTGTCCCTACTTAAACTAGATAAAATTTAGGGTTTTAATTTGTGGTTTCACTGTGTAGAAGTCGACTCTCTGTATTTATCATGCAGCGTTTCTGTCTCACTGGCTCCACCATTTGCCGATTATTTTGCAGACATTTCAAGCAAGAGCGTCTATAGTTGCAAGCAACAACGACGAAGGAGACACCTGTGTGGTGCAAGCGATGGGAATGGCGGATGTAACCCATTGGGACAAGTCTCATGACCGTCTGTTGCCGTAGTGTCGGTCACGGCACGTTAGTTTATGGCGGTCATCCATTTGGCCCTTGAATTGCGTTGCAGCGTGTTTGAAATACGAGTTCCTGGACGAAACTTGTCAACGTGTCGCCAATGTGTTTACTTGCGAAAAGAAAGCATATCTCAGATTAGGACCGAATGGTAATTTCAAGATATCACGCGTGCTGCAAATATTATTTTCGAGTCCTCCAAGATCGTTAAAAAATGGCTTATTTAGACTGATATATCTTAACACATACTACCCGAATACGACGGAATTTACGATATGAGTAGAAATTTGTTGCAGACTTTCCACTACACTCTTAAACCGAAACAGTTTAAACTGTTCCAAATAAGCGAATTTATACGCAGATCTGTTGTAACTGCTCCACATGAATCGGTAAAATTCTACTCATAATTTTATATGCTAGTATTTACTTATTGATCAGTGATTTATACTGGTTGCTAGTGGACTGCACTGTACCGGCAGTAAATAATAATAATAATAAAACATTTTTGTGGCGAACTTAAGGTATTATCACCTTCTCTTATACCAAGCCAGTAAAACCTCAGCGCATATCACTGATTCGCCATGTGGATAACAGTTCATGAACTGAAGATTCAGGAAAATGATAATACAGATTAAAATAACCTATCAATATTAGGAGTGTAATAAATTTTAAAAAATGTCACCGTTTGAAGTCCCATAGGTACACGCAGCACGACGGAAACACTGCACGCTAACTCATAGCCTTGCACTTAGAGGCGATATGGTACTTGGTTCTGGTAGTAACGTCACCATTATCGCTCCTTATCTTCTCGTCCTGAAACGCTAAAATACATCCGCTACGCCCTGTCATTTGGAACAACCCTGCCGTCCGAAGAAAAAAAAACGCCCGTGAAAGGAGAGCAAGTTGAGAACTGTTGGCAGAAATTAACGAGAAGAAAAATAAATTCCCAGAAACTTTTCAGTGACTGGAGAGATCATAAAACTGTTGGCAGCAGTGGCCTGGCGAGAAGAATATTCCATAAACTGTCGGCGAAAGGAGAGTCGATGCAGCGGGAATCAGTTGGCAGCGATGGTCGGCGAGGATAAACCGGTTGTTGTGGAACTAATGCTCTGGTTCCTCTTCATCCAGATAACCCCCCTTCACCCTTCCCGGAGCGAGGTTTTTAATTGGAGATCAAAACTGACAATGGTGCGTGGGCGGAGGAGAAAGCTGTTTGAAGACGGCAAGAGACGGCAAGAGGCGGCCACCGTCACGAGGAAGCATTTTGTGTTCTGGATTTCACCAGTGATTTCCTCGGAGGGCAATTTGTGTTGCGCTGTCCACGACGGCTGACGTTGCCCGCGGCTCAACTGTCCCGTTTTCTCCCCGCGTCGCTGTCTGCTAGAACGAGACGGATTGCAGTTGGCATGGCTTAGCGCGGGGACTGACAAGTCTTCTTGTCGAGCCTGGAACACACGCCGGAAATGGCGCAGTCTTCCAGCCGAAGGATGCATAGCTGCTGTCACAGAATAGACTGGAATTGATGTCCATTGATACAGTGATAGCAGTGGTATAGGCAGTGAATTAGGAAAGTTTACGTGTCTCAACTTAACTAATTCGCTGTCTATACCTCTGTCATCACTGTATCACTGGACATATATATATACATATATATATGTATATATATACAGTTGGTTATGGGAGTGAGTTTTCTTTACGGTGTCATTATTTTAGCGTAAGGCTAGGCGTAATACANATGTCATCACTGTATCACTGGACATATATATATATATATACAGTTGGTTATGGGAGTGAGTTTTCTTTACGGTGTCATTATTTTAGCGTAAGGCTAGGCGTAATACAATTTACGTGTGTACCAAATAATTTCACAGCTTCATTTGCAGAATCCAAATATTACACTGTTCATTTAGACCTTAATATACACGTAACTGCGCTTCTGCTCACACCTCACTGTAATCATGCACAATCCAAACGGACAGGTACAGCACACTGTGCATTCTCCATACTTGTCTTCAGGCAACAAGCGCACGGTAAATGTTGCATTTCCCAGGGCAGTCGCGCACTCGCGGGGAAACGGAACAAAATTTCGCGAGAGTGCAAGCTACTGCGTTCGTGCCGGGGACGGAACAAGAGCTCAATCAATGTGACCCCCCTCCGGCTGCACGGATCATTTGGGCGAGTAGTAGGTCCAGGCGAGGCACGACTCACTTGGCCCAGATAAGCCCTGGCAGCAGCTGGCAGGTCCATTCCGGGCCACAACTGACGTCACAGTGACGCGCGTGTGCTTCCACGCCGTGATTCATGGCTGCTCGCACCACCGAAGATCACGACTTGATCCGAGACCATTCGCCCACACGATCTAGGATCAGTGTGCTGAAANGGCTGCTCGCACCACCGAAGATCACGACTTGATCCGAGACCATTCGCCCACACGATCTAGGATCAGTGTGCTGAAAAGTTGAACCGCTCTTGATGAAGACATCATCGCAGATCACTTCTAACTTGATCCTGAACGATTTATCGGTAAACGCCATGATCAGCAGATAATAAAATGGTTTTAGATTGCTNCAGATAATTAAATAGTTTTAGACTATTTACGCGTAAAATTTCGTTAATTATTATTCCAAGTAAGTGTCAGTGAAAGAAATTTATTCCAGTGATCTGCAGTGCGTATGAGTGAAAGTGTGTACATGAGTGTGTGGGTGCGTGTAAATCGGCTTGTAAACTTGCACATACATATGGATGCGCTAGTTTATTGCATGCACACTTATTAGCTGAGTACAAAATACCACGCGTAAATTGTACATATGATAATCGAACTAGTAACAGCATCTAATAAAAAAAAACTATTTAAAATGGTTTGTGACCCTCAAATTGACATAAAATGTACACAATTAGGTAATAATGACATTTAGATCAATAATTCATTTTGTTTGATAGGCACTCTATTTACCTTGTTCTAGGAAGGTTNTTAGGTAATAATGACATTTAGATCAATAATTCATTTTGTTTGATAGGCACTCTATTTACCTTGTTCTAGGAAGGTTGCGGTCATAGAGATAAAAACAGCTCTCGAAAACAAAATAAATAAAAAATTAATATCTTTCATTAAGGATTTTGATTAACTACAACTCTAACGCGAAACTATATAACTCCAGAAACCAGTTCTGAAAGGCAATACTTTAAAACGGGAGGCAACCGTTAATCTAATTTTAGGGGGGTGGGGGGTCCACGTTCGTAATGGTCGACTGGGTAGGGAAACAGCATTTTGGGCAAAAGCCTGTCCGCCAGAGCAGCCATAACGTTATAATAAAACACAGCTTTAAAAGTGGACATCGATTGTAACCCAGTTCTTATTGCATAATTTTTAACGCAATTTGCTTCAGGAGCAGTTAATTAATTTTTGGAAATAGTTTCGGTTGGAAAAGAAAACACCGAACATGCTTGTCTCGCACTTCGATTTTCCAAATAATCTTAATGTTTCAAGAAAAAAAATTGACTGTCAAAATGTCAAATTTGGCTGCTAATTTTTATTAGTAACCTCGTTGCTTCCTCTTCCTTCCATCTGCTGTAATGCTTACTACTTCCGCGCGAAGCACGTCTATGTTTTTCTGAAGCAGGAGTGTGGGTTTGTTTGGAAACAGCAGCCCCGTCGCAGCCGTGCCCGTTGCTGTGCAGGTGACCTAACAGTAACGGTGTCCGTCCACCGGCCAAGCCTGGTTCCCAATCCATCACGCAGCCTCGCCGTCGCGGGCCTCCCGCCAAGAGGGATCGGCGAATTTTTGGAGATTCCCGCGAATGGAATCTCGCGGGAGACTTTGTTTTGCCGACGGGGGGTGTGTTCGACTCCCGCGGCGTTAATGGCGGACACGTGGGCTGTCTCGGTCCGCGGAAGAAGCCGTGAGCGTCCTCACAGCGCACAGACGGCTGAAGATGTCGGCCGGGGCGAACCCGGGCCACTTGGCATTCCAGTCGCTCCGCTGGAGCCCGCGACTCACCTTGACAAGGCTGTTCTCTNCTTCTGGTTTCTCCAGGGTAATTCTCCAGTCCTCCAGCGAGTCAGCTGTTCCCTTCCACGCAGCTCTCCGTCGCTGCGGCGCCTCGCTCCGCGACCTGGCGCCACAGAGTACACAACAAAAAAAAAAACTACGGCAAAATACAATACAAAGTTAATAATGTTATCTACCTACAAAGCCCTATATTACTACAATGTAAATATTACTGTTGAAGAGGTAATGTTAACAAAACTTCCAAGTAATATTTCCGCAACCAAATGTATTACGCTAAAAATAACAGGAAGAACAGCATGTTTGTGTTACCGCGACATTAAAGTAATGTCCAGCCGGGGACGCGGAATTGAACCGTCTCAGAAATGTGTCGTCTCCGCATTTTGTACGCTTTGAACCAAACCGGAAATGTATCGTCTCCGGTATGGTCAGTTTACACTGGCTTGACATGCTAAAATAGCGGTTACTGGTGAACAGCTCGTGAAATGAAACCACTATATTTTAATTTGAAAGCATAGAGTGAGATCTTAGATCAGCTTTCAAACCTTGAAAAACAGTTTACGTGTGCGAGACGTACATATATCTCTAGATAATGAAGTATTTCCATATAATGAAAGCGTGCAGCAGTTTGTCGTTAAACGTTGTAGAATACTCAGAATATGAATCGAAATCCAACTTATCAAAAAAGAGAAATTGGTAGGACGGTGGGTTTCGTGAAGTTGAGTCCGTCAANCCCCCCTCTTCTTAGTTTTCGTAATAATTGTACTTGATTTATTTTATATCGGAAATAGTTCTTTTAAAGCAATGGAAATACGAAAAAAATTTTAACCAGCTCTTAACATCAACACAAAATTGGTTTCGCCGCAACACAAACACCGCGTTAATGCTGATAGTACAGGAAAAATTTAACGCTTTTACAAAAGTATTAAATGTTACATATAACTTACATTAATAGCGTAACTGTGTATTACAATAACAGAAACAGTAGTTACTGACGGCTCACAAATTAATTCGTTCACGGTAACTTCCGATTTTTCTGAAGCCCTGCTAAAGTTATACTGCCAGAATATTCCTCCACCTCACGTAAAAAAAATACACCTGGCAGCGCACCACATTCCCTCGTGCCCAGTTGAATAATTTTTGCATGAGAACTATTTCTTACCAAGCATTAGCAACACAGCTATTTTCTCCCTGTCTTTGTACATATTAATTATAAATGAAATATTATAATTTATAGATAAGATATAAGTAAAATTCCATTTAACAAAAAAAATAACATACTTGTTTATTATCAGAAGTATGAAACGCTTGTGATACGTGACATATTAAGGAAACAACCAAACACGTCATAAATGGGGTGATTTTTCATAGGTTTAATTCAAAACGTGTGACTATANTGTATTACAATAACAGAAACAGTAGTTACTGACGGCTCACAAATTAATTCGTTCACGGTAACTTCCGATTTTTCTGAAGCCCTGCTAAAGTTATACTGCCAGAATATTCCTCCACCTCACGTAAAAAAAATACACCTGGCAGCGCACCACATTCCCTCGTGCCCTGTTGAATAATTTTTGCATGAGAACTATTTCTTACCAAGCATTAGCAACACAGCTATTTTCTCCCTGTCTTTGTACATATTAATTATAAATGAAATATTATAATTTATAGATAAGATATAAGTAAAATTCCATTTAACAAAAAAATAACATACTTGCTTATTATCAGAAGTATGAAACGCTTGTGATACGTGACATATTAAGGAAACAACCAAACACGTCGTAAATGGGGCGATTTTTCATACGTTTGATTCAAAACGTGTGACTATAACCAAAAACTACTGTAGTAGTAACATCGTTACTGTTGTCACAACGTCATACTTTTATCTGTATAGTCAGCCACAGAGACGCGAAATGGCGTGGCGGGCTCCTTTGATGTTGGCCCACCCATCCGCTGGCTGGCTCCCGCGAGGCTCTGGGAACGGACCTTCTCTCTGATTGGTTACCGCGTGCTGCGTGAGATTCCCGTTGGCTGGGCTGCCCGCTGACGAGCAAGCTACCAGGCGCTGATCGGCGAACAGCGTTCCGACACGTTGCTGGCCAGGTGACGCCATTTTGCTGGCGTGTGCGGGCTCGAGTTCGCCGTGTTTAACCTCTGTGACCTGGCGCTTCGTGCTGCTCGAACCACAGAGCAAATAAAGTGCTGTAAACGGAAAAGTGACGACTTTCGATACCAACCTCTGAGAAATATCACTCTCCATAACTGCGTGTACACTGCAGTGTAAACTGTTATGCTGGCTCCCGGTTAAGTTGGCAGTGAACTAGGAAAAACAGGTCTAAGAGTTAACGTCGTATGAGAGTGAAATTTTAAAATTTACAACTACTGAAGTCATTGCTTCAAATTTTTTCACATTAAGAGCACGAATTTGCATATAACTAACATATTTACTTTCCGAAAAAAAAAAAAATCCACAATTTCACTTGCTCGAGGCATGAATAAAGTGCTCAAACCCATGGCAACATTAATTAATTTTACATATTGCAGAAGGAAGTACTTTCTAAGTAGAGCATTGAAAAGTGCTCAGTTAACGTTAACAGTCTCTAAATAGAGATGCGACACATCCAAGTATTGCGTCGAGCTCTTATTTTGAGCGAAAAATTGTAAACATGTTACGTTTTTAATGTCATCATAAAAACATTCCTCAAAGCACAACAATGATAAAACATGCGTATTTTTTCATATAAACTACTCATGGAAATATAATCAAAGCACTAATTTTCTGTGAAAAGAATAATTATTATGATTAAAATTAACTAAGTCTCGCCATTCGTTGCAATTTCAAATTATTATTATTAAACTGGAATCACAATAGCTTGACAAAGAGGACACGACAGCCTACCCGACGTCAGAGCTTGACGGAATTTCATACTATATTTTATCGAGTTTTCACAATACCCCAACGAAATCTGCCCGACAAGTGTGGTACTTGGCTGACCTGTAAACCGAATGAAAGCACACAAGCATGAATGGATGTAAGGAACCTATCTACACCAAGGTTAATGTTGTCTATATGACTCCGCTCGTATTATGGCTTTTCCCAACTGTTCATCCAGTGCAAATCTGACACACGTGATGTTAGGGGTTGACTTCCAATTCGTCTAATTTTTCTCGGACTCTTTGTATTTCAACGTTCTTCTCACAGGTAAATTAGAAACCAACGATCTTAGTTAACATAACGGTGGGCAGGGCGCGAAGAATCAAGTTGAACAGGGCCACAACCGTGTAACAATCGTTTTGTCTTTAAATTGTCGTCGTATAATGATGTGTCGTATTATAAGTGAAATTACTTCTTTCTAACCACCTGACAGGAGCAGATATGGCAAAGGTATTTTGGTTGTTCCTAAGTTTAACATGCCTAAATTTTCATTGTGTTTTTGGTATTGGCAACGGGACTGTGACCATTGAAAATAGCGACTCGACAGAGCCTGTAGCGTTCGAGCCCTTCTGACTTGAACGCCTCCCGCTAAGCGTGCTGATTACACCTTCCGTGGGGAAGACACAGTTTTGGCGGGCTCAAGACTTCTGAAAGGTAAAATGGTTTGCAAGTTATTCGTAAAATATCAGTTTTCTAATAAGAAGAGACCCGAAAATTTCGCGAGTTTATTTAACGGCTGCCGCTGCACTCGACAGTTCCGTGTACAAGCTAGGCGCCGTCATTCGCTCATTGGCTGTTGGCTTCACGGTGATCACGTCATCGCGTGTGCGAGGTTGAGCGTGATTCGCTCCGTCGTTTGCTTCACGCGTGTCTCTGGTCCACAGTCCTGCAGCGTCTGTGTCAGCCGGACGCTGATAATCCATAAGCCGCGGATGAAGTGGCTGCTGCACTTCGAAAGGAGGTGGCTGGATACCTAAGCTGACACAGCACGAGGTGGCGAAGCTACGATCTCAATCAGACTACAATTTGTTATAGGCTAAGAGAAAGTGTTATGCAGCAGTACTTTGCCGTGAGCTCCATACACGCTATTCAATTTTCCAGAGTACGGGCAGTTGGATGATTCAGCATCGTTCTCCCTGCAATGCTGTGAGAGTCGCCGTCCGCCACCGATGTCTGCAAACGACTGGCCCAATCACAAAATTAACAAGACGAAAGTACGCGTGTTTGAAGTCTATTCCGTAACATTGTGAACGCGCGAAATTCCCGCCAGTATACTTATAATTAGTATACGATATCTACACTGGAGATAAATTATTCACAAAACATACAAATCAAATATATGATATTACATTTTTAATCGTACATTTAGCGGAACGTACCTCTGTCTGTACCCCTTTGGTTCTCCGATAACTGCTCTTATTAATTGATTTTTTGTTATTATTTATACTGTTAAGATTTAATATTAAAATTCTAACCATATTATTACATACAGAGCAAGTTTACATAATTCCTGAAACCAGAACTGACTGGTTTCAGTCTGTATTTCTTCCCATGTGATAATTAATAAATAAACATGTTAATTTTTAGTACGGTTACAGATGCAACAAATTAAATTTTAGCTTTCGAGCCTTCAGCCCGCCAAAAATATATCTTCCCTAGCGAAGGTGCAAATAAAAAGCTGAGTGGGAGACGTTCACGCCAGAAAAGTGAAACACTATAAGTCCTGTCGGGCGCATACGAAAACNAAATAAAAAGCTGAGTGGGAGACGTTCACGCCAGAAAAGTGAAACACTATAAGTCCTGTCGGGCGCATACGAAAACTCACTCAGTTAAACCGGCTAGAGTAAAACTTTTACTCGACTCGTTCGATAGGTGAGCCAGTTGAAGTTTACTCGGTTTCGGAAAGTATATCGAGTTAACTCGATCGTTAACTCGATCAACTCCGGGCTAAGGCTGCTCTACGGCAGGGTAAATGGGCTTTAGCAGACGACACAAGTGAAATGGTGCGAAAATATGTAAACATCATGGGCAAGAGATATATATATACGGAATGATTCACACCACCCACGTCACTCCTTTTTCTCGGCAACAACACGACACCAGGGGTTCGCAATCATCGATTGGTAGTAAGACGGAGAGCAGAGTCGTGCCTGATACAGGATGGTGGACATTTAGAACACTTATGAATAGTGCTGTGTGCGAATGAGTGTTCTTAGTTCCCAGGTCATGGTAGTTGTTTCGCACCATACCGGTATTTACAGTACACCTGATGTCCTTGATTGTACGTAAACTAGGTACGCACGCCAGAAAAACAACATGGTCCGTTGATTTCCCTTTGACTGTAGTAAGAAAACCACGTTTGCGATCAATTTTACTTGTGCAGAAACTACGCACGTCACAAACCATATGCTTCGATGATTTACTTTATTGTGCGTAAGCTACGCACGTCTGAGNGTGCAGAAACTACGCACGTCACAAACCATATGCTTCGATGATTTACTTTATTGTGCGTAAGCTACGCACGTCTGAACAAAAGTGTCTTAGTACACGTTGTTTCCTTATAGGCGATCTATCCAACGATAACTTATACGACCCACATTCCTATTTGCAATTTCAAAGCTCACCCCCGTACCCCTACCTCCGGTATGTTCGGGGGAATGGGATTACTACCTATCGATGCTTCATATAGCGTATAGTTATCACACGTTTTTCTCGCGATCCCCCCGTGTCGTGTTGTTTCCGAGAAAAAGAGGTGATACGGGTGGTGTGAATCAACCTGTATGTAAATAAACGGCCTATTTCTTGACATTCCTAGACTTCAAATATTTGATCTGAAAATTAAGCTATGGCAAATCAAAACTTAGATGGAAGGAGTACTACCGTCAGCGGGGAAACTTTGTGACACAGGATTTTTCACTGTTATTTACATTTCCTTCCATTTAAAATAGGCTGCTTGTAATGTTTATTGGTTCAGTTGGCACCACGGAATATCTGAAACATCCCACTAAAATAGGAGGACATTTAAATGCGACTTTTTGTGTCGCAAAGTCACCCCCGCTTACCGTGCCCCATCAAAAGTTGAATTTTCCGGGATTGACGAGGTTTGTTTTCGCAAGCGGCTGCGGAGAGTATGCGGGTTTGCCTCGGCGTGGCGGACCCTGATCCGCCAGCCGGTGCTTGAACCCGGATCTGCTGGCTGAGGTCAGGCGAGGCGCTATTGTCCCGGCCCGGAGTGACCCCGGGGCGCCGTCCTGGGGGGGGCGGAGTCCTCGCGCAGAGTGGTACGTGCGCAACGGCGAGGTGGACGCGGAAATACAGCCGCGTGGGTCAACAGCCGTCACCAACCGAGAGAGAGAGAGAGAGAGAGAGAGAGAGAGAGAGAAAAAAGAGCTTTGGACGGTGCTACAACATCAAGGTTTCTAGAGGGTGAAGTTAGGTGAGTATGGAGCAACGCTGGAAAGCAAGGGCGAGGGAAACAGGAAGCCCCCGAGATAAACCCACTTGCCAGCGACATCGTCCTGCTCTATTCCCACGTGCGGAAATCCGGAGGCAACCCCGCCGAGAATCGAAGCCGGTTCGCCTGGGTGGGAAGGGAGTAGTCTAACCACCACACCACCGCGGCCCCTCTGTGACCTGAGAAAATAGTGTCTCGACAGGCCTTGACGAAAACTAACATGAAAAGGTAAACTGGGCTAACTCGGCCACGTGACCAGGTAGGAGCACTCGAAAGCGAACCGGTGTCTTTCGGTGATTCCGCCCGTACAGGATTCTTTTGCCACACGCCAAAGTCCTGAAACTGGCTGAAAAATGTGAGGAAATACTTTCAGGATGCAGACATAATATTACGCCACAGCAACGTGGAATCTGAATTTAGAGACCCGTAGAAGAAATACGTACGGGAATACTCCTTCACACAAACCGGAGACGAAATGGCGAGGTGTGCTTTCTTCGATTTACGCGNAAGAAATACGTACGGGAATACTCCTTCACACAAACCGGAGACGAAATGGCGAGGTGTGCTTTCTTCGATTTACGCGCACACGCTCTCTGGCTGCATGCTGCGGTATTTGCAAAACACGGCATTCCAGCATGTTGCTGATCAGCGACGTTTCCCTTTCCTGGAGTGTGTGGCTCGAGTTCCTANTTGCAAAACACGGCATTCCAGCATGTTGCTGATCAGCGACGTTTCCCTTTCCTGGAGTGTGTGGCTCGAGTTCCTATTATTAACAGGCTATCTCACCTCTTTACTGAAGTACTCTATGACAAGAGTGGTAGGTCTTCGACAACTAGCAGTGATGCGCCCGGTGCAAGGAGCATGCAAGAGCGTGTGTTTGCACGTTAAGGCTTTTTTCTAGGTTTTTGAGGATATTTCATAGTTACGTGGCATAATATTACCGGCAACTTGATAAAAAATACAAAATCGTTTTTTTTAGCACAAATATAAAAATCTTTACTTAAAATTTTGAGTGGTACAAACTTCAAAAAGTACATCTCTAACAATTCTAAAAATCTTGTGTGCTCTTCTTTTGCAAGAATTTCGATACACCTTCCGAAATAGAATATGTGCCGAAAAACGTATAGCTCTCCAGTGGCAGGTATAACTTTCTTTCTAATTTAGCAATAACTGATGTCGTGCACCAAAAAAAGAGTTTTAGATACCTACTTGCTTACAAATTGTTTTTTTTNCTAATTTAGCAATAACTGATGTCGTGCACCAAAAAAAGAGTTTTAGATACCTACTTG
Organism: Clitarchus hookeri; assembly: GCA_002778355.1. Taxonomy (NCBI): domain Eukaryota; kingdom Metazoa; phylum Arthropoda; class Insecta; order Phasmatodea; family Phasmatidae; genus Clitarchus; species Clitarchus hookeri. The sequence continues at coordinate 403,282 of NQII01001220.1, forward strand.
CTTACAAATTGTTTTTTTTTATCGCAAAATTAAAGCTATAAAACAAAGTACGTAAAACCATTTGTACGAGCATACTTCATTTACTGCCNTTTTTTTTATCGCAAAATTAAAGCTATAAAACAAAGTACGTAAAACCATTTGTACGAGCATACTTCATTTACTGCCTCTAATATTGCTCAAGTCAAATCTTTTAACAGCACTGCTATTTCAATTTGGATAAATTATAGCTGAAACACTAATAGGTAGGTGTCGCCCGCTTCTGTCTTACGTAACACTGCATTGTTCTTGTTCAACAAAGCCGGGGACCGCGGTGGTGTGGTTGTTGATCTACTCGCCTCCCACCAAAGCGAACCGGGTTCGGTTTCCGGCGGGGTCGCTTCTGGATTTCCGCATGTGGGAATCGTGCCGGGCGATGCCGCTGGTCGGCGGGATTTCTAGGGGATCTCCCACTTCCTCGAACCTTTCATTCCAGCGCTGCTCCATACTCACCTCGCTTCACCCTCATCGGCTCTCACGACGTCGATGTTAAGAGCCGCCCAAATCTCTTCACTTACCCACAGCTTCGCGCAGCCAATCAGAGAATGGGTACGGCCACATCAAAGGAACTGCTATGAACTCTGACAGTGAGTCAAAATGCAACACAACCCTCAGAATGTTCAGCTACTTAAAAAGAATACTTACGTTTGAGGTTACAGAACTCTTTATCGTGTTTAAACTCGCGCCCCCTGATTTTCAGGAAGAGTAATTTTAAAAATGACTCACTCTCCTAGTAGGACAAAAACCCACAAACACCCAGTTGTCAGTCGTGGGTCTCGATATCCACGCCTGCCAATGAGATAGAGTTTTCGCCGACATGTCATGGCTAGAAAAAATGGAATTTTTTAATCATGTGCCACGGCTGAAATTTCTTCGCAAGGGCTAGTGAAGTGAAGTGGAGAGAGTTGGGCGGCTTGTAACATCGAGGTATTGAGAGCCGATGAGGGTGAAGCGAGGTGGGTACGGAGCAGTGCCAAAATGAAAGAGTGGGGGAAACGGGAGATCCCCGAGAAAACCCGCTGACCAGCGTTATCGTCCGGCACGATTCCCACATGCGAAAATCCAGGAGTGACCCCGCCGGAAATAGAACTCGGATCGCCTAGTTGGGAGACTAGTAGTCTAACCACTACACCGCCACGGCCCCAAAGGCTGATCGAACTTTACCATCTAGAATCTTATAGCACATAGCTACGCCGAGGTCAGACTGGACAGTTCGTAACTAACTTTGTCGTGCGCTAATTTGAATGTTTCATTTTGGGTAGTTATTTGTTTAACATTTGTAAATACACGTCGGCACAAAAATACACACCTCGGGGATAAAAAATTGCACCACCTGTGATTGGTTGCACATGAAGTGTGTTTGTTGGGACAACTAGGCGGAAAAAAAAACCATTTGTCTAGTCTGGCTTAGTATTCTGTATAGAAAGGGTGCATTTTCATAGGTCTTACTCTCTACAAAAATAACAATTATTGTGATTAAAATTAACTATAGTAGCGCAGCCGTAACATAGGACTTGGGAGCTCTGCCGATGTCGGGCCACTTCTTCCCGGTAAAGGAAACAATTGGACGACGGTGGTACGGCAGGTGGGATGGAGTGCCTGCAGATTCGTCTGCCGCCTGCCAGTTACCTGTAGTCGGTGCTTTTCAAGTCATTATGTCTCTCTCTCTCTCTCTCTCTTTCACTTGGGTAGGCGGAGCCAAGTCCGTTCTTAGACCGGGGCGACTTTAAGTCCAACCATTCGTTGCAATTCTAAATCATTGTTATGATCCTTTTTACATTCAAATAAATAAAACGTTTACATGTATTTTGAAAAGGTTAGATCAATACGACGGCAATTGTGCGATTTCGCATTTGTTAACATTTGTAATTTGCCAAGTTACACTAGATGCAAAATACAAAATACCAGATCATGAAACGTCATCATCTGCGTAAAAAATATTATCTCATGTGACATTTTTGTCACAAATCATTCATTAAAAAAATTCCTTAATCAAGAAGATTGTACGAAACACCCCCATGATCGAGAAATCCGGTCGGTTTTACTGTTTTTTTTTTTTTTTTTTTACTCATTCTGACCCAGTGTACACAATTGTGTATATAATACACATGAAGGTTATTTTTGCCTTGTATTGTACGTTGCGAGACGCAGTGTCCAATGATCTTCCTTACTGATACGTAAGCCATGTTATTTATCTAGGCTATGATTGGTTAGCATTAGTACAACAAAGCTTACAGCTCATTAATTGCGATAACGAATCAAGAGTTTTGTCGACTTTACGTACAGCACGGATCATGAAATTTCTTTTCTGCAACACCTGAAGCCGTAAATTAATGTCGGTCTGAAAGGCTTAGCCCGTGTTACGCAAAACCCTTTTTTAAAACGGGACCGCGTCCTATTGGGGCTTGCAGGGCGAGCATGGGGATGCGTGAACTCTCAAGCATGCCGTAACATCGCCTTTGCCAGCGGCCGTCCATTGCTGTGGACGGATTCCTGACGCGAACAGCCGACAGAGGCGGATGGAACACGATACTCGCATTAACGCCTTATCACGCACAGACGCGGCGTCCGATCTGAAGGCGCGTTACACAAGCAGTGCGCAGCTCAGGTCGACGGCTGGAGAACATCGGCAAGTGTCAAGATCCCTTTAAGAATGTTCAAGTGCCAAAAACAAAAATTCTGGCTGCTCTTGAGAGCCAACGAGGGTGGAATAAGGCGAGAGTGCCGCAATGAAAAAGCGGGGGAAACGGGAGATCCACGAGAAAACCCACTGACCAGCGGCATCGACCGGCACGATTCATCCTTGCGAAAATCCGGGAGTGACCCGACCGGGATTGAACCCGGTTCGCCATGGTGGGAGGCGCGCAGTCTAACCGCTCAGTCACCGTAGATTATATTACAGACTGAATTCTATTTTAAGAAAAAGTTCTCATTAACAAAAAATTATTTCCTTCGGGATATACTTTACACCCTGGTGGTACTAAACATATATAAAGAACCTTTTTTTTTTTTTTACAAATTTTGTTGTAACAGAGAATACAACAAAAATTGCTACAAAGCTACCTATTCGACCTTAATATTAAATTAAAAAAGTTTCTTGCTACCGAAACATGAAGAAATCCAGTGCACAATGCAATTTTCAGCACATAACCTATCTACACATCCCCACTATGAATACAAATGAATACATAACCAAGGAAACATCTTTTGTAAGCAGAATTTAAAAATATGGAAGACGTTTTTCAATAATTAGACACTACCTAACCACGCAATTATCTAATAAACTTTTTTAAAAGCACCGTTTTTTAAGGCACCGTTATTTTGTAAACCTCTAAATCATATAAAACTGTATTCATATAACCAATAACATTAACTCGCAACTTAACCGAACTCAAGGTTATTTCTGCTCTTTAATTACTGTACACTTAGTTTGTTACACACATTTCACATCTTTTCAACTTTCGAGCTTCGTAGACCTACCACGTGTCTATAGTTAAATATGGTAGTCTTGTTCATCGAGCAAAGCCAACATAAAATTAAATTAATTAAAATACATACATAAAATATAATTGTATCAACTTACCTTTAAATTTCTCTACGAGGTCTAGAAACCCCCATGTCTCTAGTATCTTGGACACAAATTTATCGGCCATCATTCACGATGCATAACTTGGTTCGCGCGCACAACGAAAATGACCGAATGTAAATACCTACACGCCGAACACTCGTTAATCGTGGGGAAAAAAGTTCGGTACTTCCGGGCATTACACATTTTTTTATAAAATTTGAAGTCAAAATACTGCCAATAATCTGTTTCAGTATTAATCACGTAACTACTGCCAATTATAAAAAAATACATTGCCGCTAAGTAATTATTTTTTTGTGAGAAGAGATATTAGGGAAGTTTGAAATATAATTAATGTAAGCATTGCAAAGTAACTATAAAAACATTATTCTTTAATATTTGGCAACATTAAAGTAAAACAATGTTGTTTTTAACAAAAATCTCGGAAATAAATTTTTTCTTAGCCACAAAGTTATAGTTAATGCTTATATCTTAGATCCAAAAATATAGAAGAGCGTTATAAAGAAAACCTTTCAAAAAAATCTTATAGTAACCTACAGAACATGGTTACTTAATAATTAAGTAAATTTAATGTAAAATTTCGTTGTTTCTAAGATTAAACCTTTAAAGAAATTTGTTCTTAGTCACAAATATAGCGTTTTTAATGTGTAAGTTTCGACAACTTTTCGTTGTGCAAGTTTAGTAGACATGTATTGCATACATCATTGCGATGCACTTTTGGTATCAGTATTTTTTGAAAAATGACTTAAGGCTAATGTATGATAATTTTGGGGCTGAACGTGGAAGTCTTTACTTGGTTTGCTATTCCGAAATTTTATAACGAAATTATTATAGATTCCCAGAAAACGTTGTAAAGTGACCCTTTAAGTGAATTCTAGAACATGCCGAATATTAAGCATAATTATGATAGACCGCAGACAACTTTTTAAAGTTACTCGGCTTTAATTAACACACTTGACCTTTACATCTGTAGAGTTGGCAAGACTTCGCTTGTTTACTTCTTAGTAGCACGGAACTCAGCATAACAACGCAGAAAAAAAAACAATACGATGCTAACTGCTTCCTTGTCGGGACACGTGGAGGTGAGAAACAAGCACACCAATTTCATAGACACAAGAGGAGATAATCGCAGCTCATTTAAATGCAGGCGTGAACGTAGTTTAAACAGCGGGCTAGGTTTTCAACAAGGTAGATAACAAGTTGAACTGCATCGTATTTTATGCCGAACGGCAGTTGTTACGAAGTGACCAGGCCTTAGCTGGACGGCGTGCCTGATCACACCTTCAAACATTGAACCAGGGCACGAGCGTGATTGCAATAACACCTTGCGAAAGAGAGTTGCAGAAACTCCCTCCACAGGCCAGTAAACGGAGCCGAAAATATTAAACAACGCGCCCGATATAGGCCAGCGTAACACCGGGAGCGGCGTCTTTTNCCGAAAATATTAAACAACGCGCCCGATATAGGCCAGCGTAACACCGGGAGCGGCGTCTTTTGTCGTCGGGCCACTCTGGAACGAGAAGACCACTGAAAATGTGTGTTTCCGGCCGTCGTTAACTGCCTCCTAGAATCAGCCTCCGGCAACATGAACAAGGAAGGGACATTTCAATTAGATTGTAATAGCAATGGCGTGAGGTAATAATACTTAACACAATTAATTAGCATCTTGGTATTCCATTTAAGCTCCCCCGATCAATAGTCACGTAAATAGTTATTGTATAATCCATATGTTCAATAAACTCCATCTCATACTGCTGTGCTCTACCTAATCATTACTCATTATTTAGCTACGCCCAGGTATGAATTAGCTAAAAGAAAATTCATAACACAGTGCACACACAAAGGACTAAAATACTAATTATGAATGAGCTTCGAAGACTATATGAATCAATGAGATTTTTAATATCAGGTAATGACTTTGAGAATTACCGTTTATTTCTGAAATTTTGGGTTTGTTTAAACACCTACAAATCCAAATAACACCGTTAACTACGGCACTAGATTGTTCTTCCAGTATCTCACCTGAAGATGGTGACAGATTTCAGGCCCTGAAACTTCGTAAAGGCTTGTAATTATTTTTTGTGTTATAATTTTTTCGTCGTTCTCTGTCTTCTCCGTTGGTTTAGCTATTATTTTCTGTGGTTATTTTTATGGTTCCTGTGTTGTTTTTAGTGTTGAATTATTTGTTTTTATAATATGTCAAGGAATAATTTTTCCGAACTTGTGTTTCTTTGTGGTTTTGGGTCCTGTTTGTGTGTGTGGTTTGAGTTTTTACTGTTCAGCTGTGCCTACTGGAATTGTTTTTTTTTTCTGTTTTGTTTACGAATGTGGTGTTTTCGTTTACGTCATCGTGTTGTATTTTCTTTTGGTTTGCTCTAGTTGTTCGTCCTGTTTTGTAATAATACGTTGTTCGTTTGTATTTGTATTGTTTTGATTGTATACATATTTATTGACAAGGAATTGCTTTTCCTAATTATCTGTCCGCGGTGTTGTAAAAGGTTTTATCGTTTTTTGTATTGCTGAGATCTCTGTGTGTGTGACTTTTATTTAATCTTATTGTCGGCAATGGACATAGTCCAATCATACCATCGTAATAACATGAGCTCACCATTGCCATTTAACTTCAAAGAAGAAATAATATGAATGCCCCTGATTTCCGCTTANATCGTAATAACATGAGCTCACCATTGCCATTTAACTTCAAAGAAGAAATAATATGAATGCCCCTGATTTCCGCTTGTTTTAATTTGTTTGTAGAGATTGTTGCCCGTATGCAGGCGTTCTAAATATTCGCTAACAAATTTTACACGTCATCTAAAACATCGATATGTGAGAAAACAATAAGAGGCGATATTTCTGTCAATATTGACATTCTGACGAATAAACCAACATAAAAACGGACTGTTTTACATATTTATTTAACGGGGCATATTTCGTTATTTCATTACANCTGACGAATAAACCAACATAAAAACGGACTGTTTTACATATTTATTTAACGGGGCATATTTCGTTATTTCATTACAAAGATAGTTCTTTCACATATTATTTAGTTACCATATGAAATTATATTCAGGTTCTAGGTTTCTGTTCAGTAAATATATTTGTATAGTATTTAGTTTAAAAAAAAACCTAATTTTTACGGTTTTTAGTTTTTATTATTATATAGAATATTGATTTAATATGTTTCTGCAGAGGTATATAACGTACTATATGTATATACATATACATAAACAGAAATTTAACTACATGGAATGAACACATTTTTAAAAAGATAAATGGCTTTAGTTTGAAAAATAATTCTGCATCTCTTTGAGAATCTCTCCAGATTGTGGTTCTGTTTTAATCTGCAGGTGCATGCTTAGCCCAGAAATGTACACAACGACGCCACGAAAGCATTGGCCATTTATAGTATATTTACGCAATGTTGAAGTACTAAATATTTTAATTGATTATGCAGAAAAATTTGTGAATGCCGAAGTTGTAAGATCCTATACAGAAGTTCAGATAAATTTCCCGTTTTAAACTACTTGTGTGCTAGACTCAACTGCACTAAGTAATTCTCAGCCTAAGCTTTCTGCTCATTGTCTGCTGTCTCAGTGAGTAGACATTTTTACCCCTGTCCGAGAGGCACGTCATTCGGTCCTTGCTCCCTTGCAGAACTGTTATTGGCTCAGAGTTCACCTGGGCGCGTGTAATAAACTTTGCACCAATCGCAATCATAACATGAATGTACCCGTGTTTGAATTATAGCTTGTCCTTAAATGAATTCGCAATATTTTCCAGTCCCCACAAAGTAACACAGTTTGTACGTTTTTGGGACAGTTCTCTGGTAACTATTTGCAAAACGTTTTCTACTAGGAGTACAACCGAACTACTGCATTATTACACTACATTATTTTATGAAACATACAAATTGGTTTATGCATTTCCATATTTATAATAAACTTGAAATTGGCAGTATTTTTCTGATAAAATTCAACAGAGTGGGTAGGTACACGAGGAAGAAATAGCGTGGTGGTTCCCTTGATGTGGGCATACCATTCTCCTATTGGNCAACAGAGTGGGTAGGTACACGAGGAAGAAATAGCGTGGTGGTTCCCTTGATGTGGGCATACCATTCTCCTATTGGCTGCGTGAGGCTCTGGGAACTTGCCTTGTGTCTGATAGGCTACTGCACTTTGCGAAAGTTTCCCTATAGGCTGGACTGCCCTCTGGGGATTTGGTTACCAGGTGTTGAGTGGTAAATCCGCATTTGCTGGCCAGTAGAGCCATTTTTCTCATGGAGCTATGTATAGGCGGGAGATGGCCTACTGTGGCGTAGCTGAAGCTGCATTTATATCAAAACAGTAACTATATAGTTGGTAGTTTATGTATCAAATATATGTTAGTTGCGGCAGTTTATATGATGAAAAAAAATACACCACAGCCGAACTGTTAAGCCAAACATCAATACGCTTTGAAAATAATAATCACATTGAAATCTTGCATCTTAAAATTCCAACGCTTTGGGCGTTACAACATGGAGATGGTGACGAAACAGGCATCGCCATTTCTCCTTTTGAAACTAGAAGCAAGGCCATCCGCTGATTTTGCTGGGTCGTATGGCTTTAGTCCGCGGTATAAACTGCTGCTTCACTTCTCTTATACTTAATTTACACATTGAGTGCAGTATGAGTTTACCGGCAATTGACGAAAGTAAGAAGTAGGTGTGGGTCGCCTCCACGTAGAGAACATTAAATCTTATTGAGATCAATTTGCAACTGTAAGAATCATAGTCATCATGTATTATTGCACTGAAGCCCACTTATAAGTATAGTTGGCTGAAATTTCCGTACCTTCGAGCACGTGCACTTCTGTATCTCGGATCTCTGCCAGGATGCCAGGCATGCAAGAACTTATCATATCTCGCACCACGCATACGTCAAGTATGCCTTAAGCCCACTTATAAACATAATTGGCTGTAATTTCCAAACCGTTTAAGAAACAGTCACCAAATTCATAACATAGACACCAGTCCCGACGTCAAACAGGGCTCTAGGTCAAGCATGCCCTTAACCTACTTATAAACATAGTTGGTTGCACTTTCCGAACTGTTTAAGATAGAGTCACCTAATTCATAAAATAGTAATTGCCCCCGACGATGAACTGGGCCGTGGGGTCAAGCATGCCATAAGCCCACTTATAAGCATACTTGCCCACTATTTCCCACCCACCGAAGCTGTAGGCACCAAATTAATAACATAGGCATCAATTCCGACGACGAAAAGGACCTCAGGGTCAAGCATAGTTGGCTGCTATTTCTCACCCACAGAAGCTAAAGTCACCAAATTCATAGCATAGGCATCACCTTCGATGACAAACAGGGTGGTACGAACAAGAATACTTTAAGTCCTCTTATGAGCATAGTTGCCCGACGTTTCCCACCCACCGACGCTACGACCACCAAAGTCACATCACAGACATCGCAACTGGCTGCAATCAAGGAGATACGGACAAGTAGGCTTTAAGCCCTGTTATAAGCATAGTTGGTCAGCATTCCCAAACCTTTGAAGTGCATCGCAAAGTTAACGTTGCACGTAGGAACGTATTGTCTGAAATAGCACAGACACACATGCATCGGCCTGCACCCCCTCTACAATCGCCCACTGCCGCCCTTGTTGTCTGCTACACAGGTGTCTACCATCTCGGACCCCCCCCCCC
>NQII01001220.1:412647-490265 GCA_002778355.1 Clitarchus hookeri
AGCTACAGGTAGCCTCCCTTCGACCACCGACATCCAGTCTTTATATATAGAAGTGAAAATATATACACACATAAACGTTAGCATGGGTAACATACAACAAACAAATATAAGCGAAAAAAGCAAGATATATACAAATGCAGTGCCTGCATGATGTACATAGTCGTGGTTAATGGTAAAACACGTATATAGTAATATAAACGAACACCATCAGTCCGACACAAGGGCCGGCGGCCCGAGTCAACGTTAGCATGTGTAACCCTTAACAACCAGCCATACATTTAGAAATAAAGGGGTATGCAATTGCACCGGTAACAAGACATGTGTAGTCGCAGGTAACATTAAAATACTCACGCGTTAATATAAATAAGCGCCGTCAGCATAACGCGAGGGCCGGGGAAACCGAGTGTAAAATATATGAAACCGCCCTGCACATTGAAAAAAAAGTCACGTAACATACAATAGAGGACTGGCATAAACGCGAGTGCATCACGAGCATGATGTNCTGCACATTGAAAAAAAAGTCACGTAACATACAATAGAGGACTGGCATAAACGCGAGTGCATCACGAGCATGATGTCATAACGAGTCACAATAAATAACAAAAATACACAATGGAGCCACAGTCCAGAATAGTGATATCAGTGTTGCTATCGCGCCAAGAAGTTTTCTAAATCTGATATTCACAAGCACATATCTCCTTTAATATTCCGTTTAGGTATATGGTGTCTTATATATTTTTGACTTTATTTTTCATATGCTTTATTTTCCGGTAGTTTGGGCGTTTAATTGCCGAAATTATTGTATGTGGTGTGATTTTTAGGAAGTTTCGATTCGAAACGTGCGAAGAATCTGCGAACGGACGATATCCGCGCAGGCCTTGCGCGTCAGTGTTGCGAATTTCCGCGAATATAGGCCGCGGCGAGGCGAGCGCCTTCGGAACGACGAAAGCGGCCGTGCGAGCTGTGTCGCAACGGCGCGCGTTTCTTCCGTACAAGTCTGCGCTTGCGTCACGCGACGTCGCAAACACGCGCCGTTTTTGGCGCNGCAACGGCGCGCGTTTCTTCCGTACAAGTCTGCGCTTGCGTCACGCGACGTCGCAAACACGCGCCGTTTTTGGCGCCGGCTGAGAGTTTCCCTGCGCCTTCCAGCGAGCGCATTTCCGAGTAAAGGCTGTTCGCGATAAAGCGAGCACTTTTGAAATCAGCCTTACAAAAATATCACTGCTCCAACCAACATACACACATATTAATGGTCGCATGGAGTGACACACACCCAGTAAAGTTGGTAACGATGGAGGGAAAGTAGTTCCACGTCTTAACGCCGAATAAATATTTTAGGTAACCATTTATGATAACTTAAATTAATTCTTTCTCCTTCTGTTTTATAAATGTATCTAAGTATAAAAATGAGTAGATTTGTCAAATATTTACTTTTCTAATAATTTCACAGTTTCACTGACGAACACATAAATAAAGGGATGAGACCCATGTCAGTGCTTATTTTACATAAGGCGGAAGAATACACAACCTGCATACTAGTAGATCCTAAGCAGCGCTTTCAAAAGTGCTCAGTTTACCGTCAACAGCCTACCAGCGTGCACATAACAACTTGCGGTGCTGCTGTTCTGGTGCACTCTTAATTGCACATACTAAATATGACCTGGACTAGCATACGTCTTTCGTGCGTGACCAAAACGCTGACTCACGATTTTCGAGTAGCATAAGGAGAGGGTGGTGTGGTGGTCAGACTACTCACCTNTGCGTGACCAAAACGCTGACTCACGATTTTCGAGTAGCATAAGGAGAGGGTGGTGTGGTGGTCAGACTACTCACCTGAGTGAACCGGTTCGTTTCCGGCGGGGTCGCTCCCAGATCTTCGCTGGTGGGAATCGTGCAGGACTCTCAATTGTGATTACGACCCTTGAATCCTTGTAATATGGCGCATAGCAAAACATGTTACGGCGCTCATTTGTNGCGTGACCAAAACGCTGACTCACGATTTTCGAGTAGCATAAGGAGAGGGTGGTGTGGTGGTCAGACTACTCACCTAAGTGAACCGGTTCGTTTCCGGCGGGGTCGCTCCCAGATCTTCGCTGGTGGGAATCGTGCATGACTCTCAATTGTGATTACGACCCTTGAATCCTTGTAATATGGCGCATAGCAAAACATGTTACGGCGCTCATTTGTNGACTCTCAATTGTGATTACGACCCTTGAATCCTTGTAATATGGCGCATAGCAAAACATGTTACGGCGCTCATTTGTCAAAGAAAATAGGTGAAACTGGAATTTGTAAATTTTTTTCTTACTTTCCTTTACAATTATTTGTATGTTTCTCAGTCTACCTTTACATCAACTTGGCCATCACTAAACCGATATCACTTAAATTCCATGTTCCATATTTGACGGAAATTTTTCGACACACAGTATCGATTTTATTAGGCTCCAAGTTATTAAATGGGGCAATAACTCACAATATATACAAGACCATAAAATTTTACTGACCTAAATTCGTTTTTTTTAATTAATGCAATATTTCATTTGAATATTTGAAATTATTTAACTTTGGTANTTTTACTGACCTAAATTCGTTTTTTTTAATTAATGCAATATTTCATTTGAATATTTGAAATTATTTAACTTTGGTAATCATCTGCGCGGTTATGATTAAATTTACTTTTGCTTAATACACTTTTTAATGCTCAAGTCTTATGATTGTGCTCGNATCATCTGCGCGGTTATGATTAAATTTACTTTTGCTTAATACACTTTTTAATGCTCAAGTCTTATGATTGTGCTCGCCAACCACACTACGCTAACTGTGCGTCTGCAAAATTCTTAGGTTCGTGTATGCTATTGTATGGATTAACATTTTGTCGACAGCAACTGTTGATATCTGTAGATAAGAATTCAGTGGCTCGGAGAAACGGGCTGGTATTAAGGAATTATTAAAGCGTGTGCTTAGAGTGGTTTCGGAAAACCAAGGCTAGAATGGTTGGAGCGGGAATCGAACTTGGTCGTCAAGAATGTGAGTCAGCTGTGTTTAAACTGCGCCACCTCCTACAGTTTGCAAGAACGGGCCCCAAGCTTCTGGTCGGGCTTGCCTGCGGCACGACATTTATCTTCGTCGTGATTTTTACAGACTCCTGCCGGTCCATCAATCATCGGGCATATCGTGAGCCCGCTTCTCGGCGCTCGTCGCCGTGCACAGCCGTGCGTGGANTTCTCGGCGCTCGTCGCCGTGCACAGCCGTGCGTGGATTCGTGATCTCCCTTCAGGACACTCTAAACTTAAAGTTCAGCTTCGCCTCTTCTGCAGAAATTCTTCGTTCTCGAGGGGCCACGGTGATGTAGTGGTTAGACTATTCGTCTCCCAACTAAGGTGAACCTGGTTCAATCCCTTGCATTCCGGGGCTGCTCCATACTCACTTCACTTTACCTTCATCGGCTCTCAAGACCTCCCTTTTAAGAGCCAGCCAAATCTCTTCACTCACTCACTCACTCTTCGTTTTCGTGTCATAATTTCGGATTCAGAGTAATTACTGAAAATGTACGATTTTATCAATTTTACTTTTTCTGTGTTGTTTAATACTTTTGTGCTTAATTTTCATTATGTCTTATCTGCTAGTTGCAAAAAGTCAGGAAAATATTTATATTTTATCAATAAGTTCCTGCCTTTTTCCAAGCAGGAAATAACACACAATCAACATATATCAAACATTTAAAATTTCATTAAAAAAAAATCCTTCCTTGCCATATTGGATTATTAATTTTATATCTTGATTATATTTTCAAAAAAGAAAATTCCGGATAATTCGCTAGAGTGTTTTGGAGGTCCTCAGTAACAAAGAAAGTCATATACACATGTATGCTATGAAGCCCCGTTTCAGAGTTATAGTGACGGAAGTACAATAAACATGATATGTGTAATTACTGAATATCTTTATTGACGTTGACTAAATGTCGGGGGTTTCATAAATTACAAGCTGTTCTAAATGGGCCCCGCCTGACCGCAAGCAGACTGCAACACGTTGTGCCATGGCGTTCTTCCGCCGCGCCGCATGTCTGCAAGTTCATCTCGGTGATGACTGGTGGCATCAGTGATGGCCTGCATCAACTGGGTTTTCCGTCTCTAGTTTCCATCCGCTGTACACCTTATTCTTCAGGCAGTTCCAGAAGGAAAAAACCCAAGAAGGAGAGGTCGGGAGATGACGGTGGCCACGGAACTGGGCCACCTCTTCCCGTCCACCTGTGCGGGTACTGTGCATTCAGGACTCCAGTCACATCTCTGCTGAAGAGTGTAGGTGCCCCATCCTGCTTCGACGACTTGTCACGTCGTAGTGCTAACAACACATCTTCTAACAAGAGCGATAAGTTGGCTCCCAGAAATTGTCTGTGGTATTGGACGTTGAGATTGCCATATATATGNCATCTTCTAACAAGAGCGATAAGTTGGCTCCCAGAAATTGTCTGTGGTATTGGACGTTGAGATTGCCATATATATGAAATGCGGTTCAATGAGATGATTGCCAAGTCATCCGCACCACGCATTCACTGAAACACGTTCTTGGANATATATATGAAATGCGGTTCAATGAGATGATTGCCAAGTCATCCGCACCACGCATTCACTGAAACACGTTCTTGGAAAATTCGTATTTATTGCACTTCCCTCGCTGTAACTCTGAAACGGAGCTACATAGCCTACGTGTGTATTTTATCTTTGTTTGTAACATTATTGATCAACCAACTTTAATTTTTGTATGTTACATGAGTGCACCAAGTATTTTAAATAATCTCTCGCACTCTGATTGTTGTCACGGAAACCGCGTTTCCTACTGATAACAGACGGGAAATTCTCTTATCATTGTTTGCCTATCATTATCTCTCTCTCCTCTCCTTGAAACACTCAAGTTATGTTTTCTGTCCTCTGGCTGCTACGGTTTAACTTTTATGGCGAACGATTCGGATTGCATTGCGTAGGGACACCCGAATTTCGCGAAAAGATTTCCGCACATTCTAGCATAAAACTTCGTTCATTTTCTTATTCAGTGTTTTCCAAGTGTACATAGGCGTGAGTTGAACATTTCCATTTAGGGGATGTAGGGCGCTAAAATTCATGTAGCATAATCTGAAATTATAATTTGTGTGTATGTGTGCTCCTACAAGCATAAATACACGCAGATACGCAAACACACAGATATATCCACACAAAATAATTATTGGTTCATAATTTTTTTTATGCCATGCAAAAAATAAAATCAGCACACAACATTTCTGGCTGTTTTACTCCACTGATAAAGTATTACTTCACACTGTNGCCATGCAAAAAATAAAATCAGCACACAACATTTCTGGCTGTTTTACTCCACTGATAAAGTATTACTTCACACTGTCGTTCGAGTTTACGGTATAAGTTGCTCTTTCGCCGTTGTATTCTTAGCTACTCTGTGTCTAAAGTATGGTTATTTTTTTAATATGAAAACTGACTGCGTACATATACACAGTTGTTACTATTTAAAACATGCATTTTAGACACACTGCAACGCGGTTCAAGCTCTTACGTTTATCACCTAATGTTTTTACTTGCTCAAGTATTACAATTATGTGATATTTTGGTATGTGCTGTACTATTTTCGAGCGTGATTCTTACACTGAACAAATTGTTGCGTGCTCGGTGTAATCCTTGCTGTGTACAGTACTGACCAAAAGTATCCTTTATTTGCAAAATGTTATCAATAGAGACCGGAAAAAATCGCGAGTTCAATGATCTGCTGGCTAGACTATACAGTCTTATGTACAAATATACCGACATCAACTGCATATTGGTTGCTTGCTGTCACAGTGGAAGGTGACGATTGGACTAGCATTCTCCAGGAAGTGTCAAATACGGCGTGGGCCAATGGATTAAGTTATATAAACGCATGTGTTTTGAATTCTAGCTTGTCCTAAAATGAATCCGCGAATTCTTCAGTCGTGGACGTGAGAAGTGAACGAGTTAACCCTTTCAGACCCCACTTTAATTTACGGATTCAGGTGTTGCAAACAAAAATATAAATGATGCGTGCTGTACTCGTGTACGAAGCGATTTCGTTGAGGTGGATAGTCTTCGGCCCCATCAAGGTGGCACGTACGGATTCAACTCCGTACTCTGCTGTTGACAGGTGAGGTGGGACCACCCTCGGGTGGAGAACATCCACCCACTGCTATTGGAAAGGGCGTGATATCTTTCTATTGACAGCATTCAACTACTGTCAATTAATTAGAGCTTTGAACAAGCTCAAAAGACTTGGAAAATTAAGACTGGTGAAGAGTGCACACACATCGAAGGACTGATGTGACAGAACAAACAGCCTGTGTGGCCTTGAGAACAGCCAGAATGTAAGAAAGACCTGACGTGCACTCTTCTGTAAATACATCGCTCAGAAAGTTGTCTCCTGTTATTCCCCCAGGGGACTCAGGCACAGAAGGGGACGATCTGGTCACAAAACCCGCTGCAGTGAAGCAGACAACATGTACTTAAGTCAACACAACGCTTGTTTAGTTGTCACAGCCAATGAGTTATAGGCTATATGTTCAGCTACAGATATATGAACCAATTATGACCTAGACCAGTAAGACGGGTTGCGGTTAATTTGGGTCACAGGTAAGATCATTGTTCATTGACCTTCGCAGTGTGCAGTAGAAACAGAAAATTACCTACACTTACGTAATGCACGCAATTGTGTAGGCTGAGTCTGAATGGGTTAAAAGAATAAACACCTGCAAAAGTGAAGAAATGGGCAACTTAATGGAAGTCTTAAGGTTTCCGTGCATTTATTGTAAAGAGGGCATCGCAAGTGCTATTCCGAGGAGTGAAACCTCATAAAATTGTTAGTTGTAGCTACATGCAGCATCATCGGGGTGCGACTTCTGAAAACTAAACAGAGATAGTTAAAATTCAAGGATCCTTNGTTGTAGCTACATGCAGCATCATCGGGGTGCGACTTCTGAAAACTAAACAGAGATAGTTAAAATTCAAGGATCCTTAAATATCTGTTATTGATTTCGTCGGTGAATCGATTTTGGAGGTTTGCCGTTGATTTGTACCAACAGTCGACACGTTTCATAAAACGAAGCCAATTAATCGCAGTGCGCTACTCAAGGCTTAACCCAACTGGCACAACTGATAGCAACTTTCATCACAGGATACAAGAATTGAAGTAATTAAACGGTAATTAAAGATAAATGTTGTTATTTATCGTTTGCAGAAATTACACAAATGTTGAACAGAGATGTAATCTCTGCGACCTGANTAAAGATAAATGTTGTTATTTATCGTTTGCAGAAATTACACAAATGTTGAACAGAGATGTAATCTCTGCGACCTGAAAATTAAGTCCACCGCCAATCATGTGAGAATGGGGTATGAAGTCGACCTTCTAACACTCTCCCCTTTTACAACACCTGTGCTGTCTGGGGGAGGATGTTTAAATGTTCCATGGTCACATTTAGCGGTTATAATTTATCGCATTTTAGCTGTTTGCGTCCTCGTCGTGAGTCATTTATAGAGACCTGAAAAATTCGCGGATTCATTTTGGGACAAGCTAGGATTCGAAACACGTGCGTTTATATAACTTTAGCCATTGGTCCACGCGGTGTTTGACACCTGCTAGAGAACGGTGTCCAATTGTCGCCTACCACTGTGACAGCAGATAACCAATGCGCAGTTGATATCAACATATTTGTACATAAGACTGTAGAGTCTAGCCTGCAGGTCATTGAACTCACGAATTTTTCATGTCTCTAGTCATTTATAATTTCTTGGGTATAGCGGCTGAATCAGCACCAGATGTTTATATTAAATAATGCCATAGAGTAACTAAGAATACAGATGTCGAATGGCGGAGTGTATTGTGAACTCGAGAACCAAACACGCCAACAAAATGGCCTCACCGGCCAGCAATATGGCTGAACGTCGTTCACCATCACCTCCTGGACACAGACTTGCCACACGGCAGCCCGGTCAGTGGGGAATATTACGTAACATATGACAGCCAATCAGACCCAAAGCCTGTTCTCACATCTTTGCGCCCACATTGAGTGACCGAGTTCTCTCATATCAAAGGAATCGCCACGGAATTTTGCTTCTGCATACGTGCCTATTCTCTGATAGTGTCACGATTTTAAAACTAGTGTACGTGTAATATTTCTTATAGTTATTGGCAGTTATATTTCCCGAAAATATTTCGAGGCGAGATATACTTCAAAGCACTGTAGGGTCGTCCAGCTTTTTTTGATTGGTTGAAACATGTTCTCGTCCGTGTTAACTGTTTGCGCATGAATCACGAATACACGACTAACCAATGGAGGTATGACAACAGCTGAACTGTAGATTTAATATTTAAGTCTGTTGTGTGCTCAGATTTTTTTTGCGAAAACTCACTGGCCCTAGTTATAGTCAATTCACGGTTACTATCAACTTTCCTGAAGCCCTACTAAAGTTCTGCTTCCGGGATATTCCTCCGACTCATGCAAACAAAGCGTAACCGAGTCTAGAAAATAACACCAAAGGGACAAAGCACCGCATTCGTGCGCACTCGGTGTAATAATATTTTACATAAGATCTATTACTTACCAGGCATTACCAACACACCTATTTTATCACTGCTCTTATTGATATTAATTATAAATGCGATATTATAATTTATAGGTAAAATATAATAAGAAGTTAAATATAACCAAACGTTAGGTACTTCTATGTTAACCGAAGTATAAAATGCTTGTGATTCATTACATGTAAAGATACAACAAAACACATAATTTATGAGGTAATTTTTCAAAGGTTTGATTCATAAAAGTGTGTAGATACCGCGAGTAGACTATAGGTACTGTACGTATACAGAGGTGAAACATACGCTTATGCCGTGAACCTCCAGCTCACACGGCAGCAAAATGGCTTCACTGGGCAGTAACATGTAGGAACGCTTTTCGCCAATCAGCGTCTGGTAACTTACGTGCCAGCCGGCAGCCCAGCCAACAGGGAATCTTTCGCAGCACGGAGTAGCCAATGAGACAGAAGGCCCATTTGAGACAATTACGTAGCCAATCAGAAAATGGGTACGCCCGCAACAGAGAAACAGCCACGCAGTTTTGCCTATGTACTCATATATAGGCTGTTCACGGTAAAGTGAGCACTTCTGAGGGACTAGTTACTTTTTTTCCTATCAGCAATTTTTGAAGTTATACTTCTTTTGGCGGGTTGAGGGTAAAAGTTTAGTGTGCAACGGAAGTTGGGCGCGCACAGTGTAACGAAATTCGACAGTGAACCTGGTAGGGATATAACCCCACGTGCATGCACGTATCGTCTAGCTATATACAAGCGCAAGGTACACAAGTATTCGAGGTTATGCGCGTATCGCCTGTGCCGTGAAAAATTTGTTAGTGGCAAAAATTGTATAGTACAATTTTGAAAGTGTTTTTAAGTATTTGAGGTTATGCGCAAAACCTTTATTTTAGTCACGCCAAAGAAGTATAACTTCTAACGCGCGCGGGTATTCCTTTACACAGCAGTAATATGTTAATAAGTATTTCTGTGAAATTATTGTTTTTTACTCTTATAACGTTGGCAGCGACGCAAAGTTAATTCATTCATTTCTCGTAGAGTATATAGGACGTTAATAGCGCCATTTCGTTAAATGATATCACCTTGGCCAAACAAGTGAATGTTAAATTACAACACATAAGAGAAACATTATTTATTGTACGATCCGTTTTCTTATTCATACTTGTAGTAGTCTTCGCCTCTCTATCTCTCTCTCTCTCTCTCTACCCTCCATCTCTCCCTCACTCTCTCTCTATATACATGTACATGCACATGCGAAGAAACACAGCTAAGATAGTAATTGTAATGGCAGAATGACTTAGTGACCAATAAAAAAATTTTGCAAGACGGCAATCAAGATACGTATTGGTAACGGAACTATAATGCATGATCTTTTCAGCGTGCCACACAAAGAGAAACTAGTATGAAAGTTCTCATTAAACAGGACCTCCTTGAAAATTATCTGATGATCTCGATCTGCTGGCATCAAGTAGCTCAAGTTCCTCAGGCTGTACGTACGCAGGTGAGTCAGCGGTGTTAAACTACAATCCGCGTGTCTATCGAGCACGGTGTGTGCGCGCGTTGAAACAGTTGCGAACGTTTGTAAAGCCATGCGAAAAAAAGCATGCAGTTGTATAACTTCACCGTCTTGTTGCTTATATTGCCGCACGTGAGGCAGTGTTGTTCTCATTCCATTTACTCAATGACTTGCAGACCTACGAGACGTTCTTCTGTTATTTAAACTAGTTTGATCCCTACACCAAAAGTCCCGCAACATGAGTGGCTCGCTGCAAAAGCGCCTCATACTCTAGCAATGGTGTTGTGGCGTATAATTATATAATTCGTTTTCGATCTAAATCGTAGTGCTTGTGAAGACCTACTGTATTTTTTTCTTTGAATTAGTTGGACTGTCACCAACAATAATAAATTCATTTTTTAATATTTCTTGTTTCCCCCCTCCCCTCCCCAAAGGCTGTAGGCCTTTGTTGAGGTACACAAATACAAAAGACAACACAAAGTTACACAGCAAATAACAATAAACTAAAAATTATTATTCAAGCCAAAAAAGAAAATACTATATATTAAGAACAACAAACATGCAGTAAAAANCCCCCCCTCCCCTCCACAAAGGCTGTAGGCCTTCGTTGAGGTACACAAATACAAAAGACAACACAAAGTTACACAGCAAATAACAATAAACTAAAAATTATTATTCAAGCCAAAAAAGAAAATACCATATATTAAGAACAACAAACATGCAGTAAAAATACAAACACACAAAAACACGGACAAGGCATAATATAACAAAATGAAACGAGTCATATGTAAAATGAGAAAAACGTAAATATCTACTAAAAAAGTACTACTTAAATAAATTTAACATAATGAAAAAGTACAAATTTATTAATATTATAAACATTTGCGTATTACTTAAATCATGGTGTTGTTTGGAGAATTGCATCGATTTAATTAGTCAAAGTCAATAAACAAGTAAATACAGTTAATGTGATATTATTGACTTTCATCTTTTCTGATTTTGATAGCATATGTTTGATTAAAACTTTTGTACCAACAAAGGGGTCTATATTAACTAGCCGCTTATTTACATTATCTACACATCGTTTAATTTAAACAAAGGTTTTAAAAGTAGTTACAAACAAAGACGGAAATCTTTGATGATACGGTGGAACTTTTAAACTCACGCTTGTAATACTACGGATTTATTTACACAGCCTATAATACAGATAATCAAAAACAACGTTGTCAGTCACTTTTATTCATAGGAAAAGTGTACGCGTGTTGTTTTTTGATTGACTGTTTATAGCTGAGTTTTTCTAATAATAGTACTATGAGCAGCAAATTTTTAACAGGTGCTTAAATTTTTGTAACATAACCCGAAACAGTTCCCCACCGCACGAGCAATCAAAACATAGAGATTAAAAGAGGTTCCTTTGTACTATGGGGATCCTTTGACTACTATCGTATTAAACCAATTTTTGCCATCTGTTGCTAGCCATACAGGCTATTCACGGTAAAGTGAACACTTTTTAAATCAGTCTCATTTGCAATAATAGTCAATGTATATATTTTATTTTAGCCTTTGACGATAACTTCCGAGTGCGGTGGAATATACAGACTGGGTTTATTACTTACATGGCATTATTTATTCAAAAACGTTGTCAAAGGATAAAAAATGGCTGAAAGGAAAGACTTACTAGGGCCTTAAATGTGTTCACTTAAACGTGAACAGCCTATACCATGTTTCACGTGTGTCTGGATTGCGTGTTGCTAATGTCTGGTAAGTAATAGTTCTTATGCAAATTATTATTACAATCAGTGCGCACGGATGCGGTGCGTTGTCCCGTTGGTATAATTTTCTAGACTCGGGTAAGCTTTGTTTGCATGAGGCGGAGTAATATACTTCAGCAGGGCTTCAGAAAAGTTGTAAGTAGCCGTGAATTGACTTCAACGCGAACTCCAGCCGCACGCGCTGGCAAAATAGAATCACTGGCGCTACTAATACGTAAATGTGCAGGGCGCGTTGCGTGTTTGGGCAGGAGGCCGCTACTAATTCAAGGCGACGTCGGCTCTGGGGGTGATGATGTAATTAAAAGGCGCGCGAGAGGCGTGGCGCGCATGCGCCGCTATCCAGACAAATGAGCAGCTGATAAGCTGTCGACACGTCGACGCACCTATGCCGCGCTGTCCTGTTTCCGTCGACGCTCGAGCGACTCCCACGGACGAGAGCCGGCAATCCTGAAGTCCTGCTGAAGTTCAGCTCCCACAATACTCCTCCGCCTCGTACTAACAAAGCTAAACCATGTTAAGGTTACTTCTACTCGCGTTAGGATCGAACTTGAGTTCTCTTATGGGACAGTTTGGCACAGGGAAGTTTTACGCCGCTAGGTGCGAAGTGTTCACTGAAACTATTAGTGGGTTTCCACTGATTCTAAGTGAAGCCATTTTCACTGATTCGAGTAGTTGAGTTTCACTGCGAATCAGCGGTGTTCCACTGATTCAGATTTAGAGTGTACATGCGAAAATCCAGGGGCGTCCCTTCCGGAAATCGAACCCGGTTGTTCTTGGAAAGAGGGGGAGGGGGGCTAGTAATCTAACCACTACACTACCGTGGCTCCCTCTACCTGATTAGAATAAACCTTACCTGCACCCAACGCAGGCAGGTGTATACTCTCTCCAGCAAGCTGCGGCGTTTAACGCCTGGTTCACATTACTCCGATCACGCCGAACAGACATAAAGGGAAACTAGAACAGCCAATCAGAAACCGTTCTCATTTCCCGCGCGAGTGATGCCGAAAACTTGAGCTCGTGCCGATATTTCTGCTCCTGGAAAGAGCAGATTTCGCCGATATTTCCCAGAAGTCAGCCGGTTCACATATGTTATACAACTAATTTCTTGGATTATCAACGTGTATTCATGTAATTGTATAGAATAGTTCATTGTATGCATTTACAATGAAATACGCGGACATACACATTATTTTTTAAGGACAGTAAAATTTCACGTTTTAAACGACCTGTAGCCTAGACTCCGTGTTCCTATGTATTTTCGAGTGTCAGCTTTCTGTTCATTGTCTGCTGCCCCAACGTGAAGCCAGTCTTACCTCAGACCAGGTGACACGGAATTCAGTGCTTGTTTTCTTACAGGTCTGTTTCGGCCCTCAAATTAATTTGCGGAATTTTCCAGTCCATATTCATTTTTTATAACACTAGTATTAAATAATTGTAGTTCGGAAATTAGCCTATATGTAGGGGCAGTGATATTTCGCGAAACGATTTCGAGACAAGATAAAGTCCAAAGCACTGTCAGGTCGTCCAAATTCTTTGATTGGATAAAAAAATGTTCTGGTCCGTGTAAACCGATTGCGCGTGAATCACGAAGGTTCAGTGCCGGAGTTACTTAGTCCAGCAGAGTGGCTTGGTCAAAGACGGACACGGCACCAGCAGCCAATGGAGGTATAAAAACAGCTGAGGTGTGTATATAGTATTGAAGTCTACTGTGTGCTCCGATTTTTACGCGAAAAGTCACTGGCCCTACCTATGTGTAGCACAAAAATGTACGGTATTTTTCGTAGTATAAAATAAAATTACAGTCATTTGGGAAAAATTAGTACTACAATGGAATTAATAAAATATGATAGAAACATTACAGCGACTAGTTTGTTGTTCGTTATTTATTTTGGAATGTTGGCATTTGAAATTACAAACGCAACAGCGTGGTCGTAAACAGACTGCAACCAAACAGCAAACTAGTAGCGGGGGAAAATCTGCTTACTTGTGAACAACCACAGTTTCTGTCCTCTCTGTCTGGTTGGCGTGATAGGCGCAGATGTGAATCAAGCTGGCAGGCCCGTGCAGAGGATTCGAAAATGGTAGGTGTTGTTCTGGTAGTGAAGAAACTACTTCCCCTGCAGTTTCGAAATGAGCATAATTTACTGGTACAGCCCAGTTATAAAAGTGTTGAAGGGACAGCCAAAGATCAACATTTATTAGAGGATAATTAAAACTGATACTTCAGGCCACTGACTTTTCGCGTAAAAATCGGAGCACACAGTAGACTTAAATACTATATACACACCTCAGCTGTGCTTATGCCTCCATCGGCTGCTGGTGCCGTGTCCGTCTTTGACCGAGCCACTCAGGACTAAGTAACTCCGACACTGAACCTTCGTGATTCGTGCGCAAACTGTTAACACTTGCCAGAACATTTTTAGCCAATCACAGAAGATGGACGACCGACCCTATAGTGCTTTGAACTGTATCTTGTCTCGAAATATTTTCGCGAAATATCACTGCCCTTACTGATACTGGTACAGTTAGTACATAATTCAGAAAATGATGTTTATATATTTTTATTGCTTATATCTTCATGGCAGGCGTTTGATCCGCAAAACCTCTCCCATGCTCACGGCCCGGTTTTAGGAATATATAAAAGGGTAATTTCAGGCGTTGCAGTAAACAATATATTTGTTTGGGACTGCACTAGTATAATTACAAACAATGTTCGTATTACGGGACGAATAAAAATGTGTCCGTGTTAAATGTTACTGGCAGCAACTACTGCTTATGCTACAACGGAATATAGTTTCAACCACGAATAATTTTTCCCACCACGTGAGAAATTCTCACGGGCAGAAAACGTCGTTTTCTGCCGTGTGCAGTGTTTGCCATTAAATCTACTCCTTGTGTTGCAGTCGTTTTAACTTCTTGGTGTGCGCTGTACTGTGTCGAGGGCGCCTTCTCGCAACCCGTAAATAACGAGCTGCGTGTTCTTTTATGTTAGCATTGTGCCAAAAAAATGTCCACAAATCAGATTTCTCCAATGATGAAAGCTTGAAGCACTGGTCACTGACTCCTTGTTGTGTACAGTGCGGACCATAAATATCCTTGGTGTGCAATATGTCCGCGATCGTGGACGCGGAGATTTGAACGGGTTAATGCTCCCACCTACGTGGAGAGGCGCAGGAGTGATAAGGGCGACACTGCCTCGCTCTTCTAGTACGCTGTCGCCACTAAGTGCAACGCTCTCAACTGACGTGCAGGGTTCTCGTCCCACTGCGTGTACCTGTGAAACTTTCAGCGGCGAGCCTAACATTTGATTGGTGGAAAGTCTGTAATAAGGTTCAATGCATGGCTCTTGAGTAGTTTCGTATGCATCTGACGCGTATATTTCGAGATGCAGGGCATTGGAAAAGTAGTTTTTTTTAGCCACTTTGTAGTACTCAAAAATGGTGTTTCTAACGCGTGTGACGTCTTGAAAGCATTCAACAGCCTTCGTTAGAAGTGTGCGTTCTTTTCGTACATCAGCACATTGGTCGCACGTCTAACAGTTCCCGCAGAAAAACGTGAATTACTAACACTCTGTAAGCAGTTTAAACACCAGATAAGCGGGATCCTTGATTAAGTGGTCCGAAAAAGTGTTTCACGGCTAAGTGGGCGCTTTTGTAATCATTTTGTGGAAAAAGTCCCTACTAATACCTAAAAATGCGTTAACGCAACCAAGGACAGGAGTGTACAGTAAAAACCTCTAGGGGAATGACAATTTTTTTTTGTGGAACTGTAAGCTTTCATGGATTCTCAAAAAATCACATTTCGTTGATTTGTATATCTTGTTGGTTTGCAATGGAGCCACTTGTAAACAACAACAGAACGTTCGTGTTTTACAAAAATCAACCAAACAGCTATCATCATGATCTCAATCATAGTTTTTGAGAATTCCACTCATCCCGAGAGTCCCTGGAAGACTTTTAGTTTCGAAATAAAATTTTCTTGCATTCATTTCAAGACAAGCTATGCTTGAAGCACATCTACGATTATGTTACTTTTGCTGTTACCTCGCGACTATTTGACACTTCATGCCGGTGTAAATCGAAATAAGAAATTTTTATATAATTTTATAAGATTGTGTGTTATTTGATTGAACGGAAAAATTCCTTATGAGCTTAGTAATGAATAATTAGGTCCGTAATTGCAGTTTAGTTGTCTCTGTGATGTAAGCTTGCATAGAAATATCTGAAAGACTGGAGTCTTACATAACTCAGTATTTCGTACGTATTGCGCAGTTCCTTTAAATTTGTATTTTATGTAATTATTTTACTCTCAAAACGATAATTTAATTAACTTAAACGTTTGTATAATGTTTTAAGAGAATTTTTTTTACTAACAACATAAATTTAACCGTGATCCTAACAGCTAGGAAAAAAAACTATGGCTCGTAATAATGATAAAAAACATTTTAATGATCGAACTTTGATGGCTGTAAAGAGAACATCTCCCTTCTCAGAATTAATTTACAAAATTTACTTTACAGACATCTCTTTTGAATCAAGTCACGTTTATGAGACGGATCAAAAATCATATATAATTCAAGATCATTTCAGTGCGTTCCATATAATGAAGATACGTGTATGCGACTAGCGAAACATTTAATACCTAAAAATTAAACAAAGAAAAGTGATAACATGCTTGTAAACGTTTTTGTTTTCTTTTCATAATTCTGAATGTATACATTTTTCTAAGAAATTATGGGGGTGTGGTGGTAGCTCAGTTTTTCTTTTGTCTTGGATTAAGCCACGTATTTCTTATCTCACTGCAGACCTACTTGTTACTTTACTGTAAATTACAGTTCAGTGAACAAACAGCTCATAATGAGTTGGTAGTAATTATTTCTATAATAGGAGGGTATTATCACCTAAAGAAGAGACACATGTTGATGATCAGATGTTGGCTGTTGACATTGTAATTTTAATTTCAGTTTGTCCGCGAGGGAGAAAGCTCACATCGGTCCACAACACGGAGCCAAGTAATTTGTGGAATTTTAAGACAGTTCATGTTAATGGCTAGGTAATGGACATGTACCGCAGGCCACATTCTACAAGCGCTCTATAACGGCGAGATGGAAGTATCAGCTAAATGCTTGTTATCAAGC
Source organism: Clitarchus hookeri (assembly GCA_002778355.1). NCBI lineage: Eukaryota > Metazoa > Arthropoda > Insecta > Phasmatodea > Phasmatidae > Clitarchus > Clitarchus hookeri. The sequence goes on from NQII01001220.1 coordinate 429,676, forward strand.
AGGCAAATTACAACGTGTAGCCTCAGGCGGCACTGCAGGGACGGAGGCATTTTTTGATCGTTACAACGTGATAACTCCAGCCGCCACTAGCGATCAGCATAATTACGGAATTTGTGTCGTGACTTGTTTTAAATTCGCAAGCCAGGCACACATGTTCCTAGCACATTTATTCGCTCTACATTATCATGTGGCTGCAGTGGCTCAAATATGCACGCCAAAATTTTTTTTTATAAATTATCTGGTTACGAAATAAATTGTCAGCATACGGAAATGTAGAGTATTAATAAAATACACGAAACGGCCGTACATAAGAAAATTATAGCGTAAATGTTTAGACGTGCTTGTGAACAGAATCAGTGGTTCACATCCAGTATGCCGCCTGCACGTCACAATAGGAGGATATTCTATTCAAGATCTGTTTTCCGTAATATAGGAAGTTTTAGTACTGATGTTGCTAAAGATGATAACTAAGGGCAGTGATATTTCGCGAAAAGATTTCGAGACAAGATACAGTCCAAAGTACTATAGGGTCGTCCATATTCTGTAATTTACTTAAAAGGTTCTGGCCCGTGTTAACAGTTTGCGCACGAATCACGAAGGTTCAGTGTCGGAGTTACTTAGTCCTGAGTGGCTCGGTCAAAGACGGACACGGCACCAGCAGCCAATGGAGGTATAACAACAGCTGAGGTGTGTATATAGTATTGAAGTATACTGTGTGCTCCGATTTTTACGCGAAAATTCACTGGCTCTATGTATAAGTTTAAATTTCACTGGTACAAACGTAAACTCACATCTACGTAATTCATTAAAAAAAAGAATATTCAGTTCTCTCTCAGATTGTTTGGGACATTGTAAACAACACAATGGCAAATTATATTTTACTTGAAGTTGAATGCATAATTGTTGTCACGCAGAGCTCATAATTTACATTATTTTATTAGTGTCACGTGTTTTTCGCGAAAATATTTACGCTCAAGCTAGACTTCAGCGTCTTACTTGCAAGCTTGCAAATTTCCTTTTGTTATTGGTCGCATGTCTGCGTGAGGAGACGTTTTCTATACTCGACTGGGCCAATCAGAATAAAGTTTCCCCTGACACTGAACGTCCGTGATTGGTTGGCAGGCACTTATGACGTGTGCGAGTTAAAATCATCAAACCACCATGTTGGTTCTGAAGTCTGAACTAACGTGTTTTGGAATACAACTAGTCATGGAATCTTTTCGCGATAGCCTCGTGGCCCTAAGTATTATGAATATTGGTCTAATATTGAAAATGTCTTTATATTTTAATATAATTTTCTTACACGCAAGGACATGTTCCCTTGCATACTAAGTTAACTCAAAATATGTTTACCGTAAATTTTGAAAACAGGAATAAAAGTAACGTGTAACGTTAGTTCTGCGAGCGTATTTTGATATGTAGGTTCCATCACGGTCGTTTTTTTCTTCAGTTGGATAAAAATGCAACATACAGCTGGATACTTTGTAAATCAAATTTTACGTGTGATTAAATAACAGACTATACAGCCACATCAAAGGAACCGATACGCCATTTCGTCTCTGTTTGTTTATGTACTCCGTGGTTTAGTCTTAGAATTGCTGCAACTCTGTATCAGTCCTCTCTCTCTTTTTACCTGTAGGCAAGGAACTGCAAAATTCTAGCTATTTTTTTTCAGAACACGTTAAACGTAAAACCTNGTACTTTGTAAATCAAATTTTACGTGTGATTAAATAACAGACTATACAGCCACATCAAAGGAACCGATACGCCATTTCGTCTCTGTTTGTTTATGTACTCCGTGGTTTAGTCTTAGAATTGCTGCTACTCTGTATCAGGCCTCTCTCTTTTTACCTGTAGGCAAGGAACTGCAAAATTCTAGCTATTTTTTTTCAGAACACGTTAAACGTAAAACCTAGGTACATCGGCATTACGTTTATCATTTGTCCATATTTTATTCGACACGCCCTGTTTATAGTCCATTCGCGGTTTCTTCACTATTATTTAATGAAACCTTTGTAAAATCCCCTCATTGTCTCTCAACACCTCGCTCTTAAGAGCCAACCGAATCTCTTCACTCACTCACTCACTTTGTAAAATCACTCCATGTATGACGTATTTGGTTATTTTAAAAATATGTCATGTATCGCAAGCGTTTCATACTTCTGATAACGTAAAAGTACCTTATTTTTGGTTAAATTTAAATTTTATTTATTTTTTTTTTTCCGAATTGTAATATTTCATTTTTAATTAATATGAGTAAAACGAACGAGAAAACAGGAATTTTGATAACGCTTTGTGAGAAATATTTATTATGCAAGGTATTATTGCACTGATTGCGCACGAGTGCGGTGCGTTGTCCGATTGTTAGGGCATTAACGCCCTACAATTGTGTACCCCAATCACGCGCATTTCACTCAGAAAGGGCGTGACTTCACATCAATGCAGCATCCAACGGAGAAACGACGCAAGCTCGTGTATATACAGTACTGTGAAGTTTAGAATGATGCCAAATAATAACGTGAAATTTGCAGGTCCCTGCCTATAGGGGGAAAAAAAATTTGTAAATATTTCAATTGTGCAAGGGGCCACGGAGGCATGGTGGTAAGAATATTCGCCTCCCACCTAGGTGAACCGAGTTCGATTCCTGGCGGGGTCGCTCCCAGATTTTCGTATGTGGGAATCATGCCGGAAGGTGCCGCTGGCCGGGCGGGTTTTCTCCGGAATATCCTGTTTCCCACGCCCTTGCATTCCGGCGCTACTCCATATTCACCTTACTTCACCCTCATCGGCTCTCAATACCTCAATGTTAAGAGCTCGTGTCACCAGTCATTTTGAATTTTTTATTTATTTCTTCCTAATTAATATTTAGGCGGATTTATTACAAAATGCGACAATAGAAGCTTTGCTAATTACTTTACCCATCATTACAGACATAATATATGACTGTTAACGCATATTTATGCATCAATTAACTTAATACATAGTTTTATATATTAATTCATTTTCAACTTTTAATGACAACCTTTTAAAACCTTTTAACAATCAGGTACAAAAATTTGCACATGAACATGAAGTGTAAGACTTCTATAATGAAAAGTTTTCAGTAATGACCCTGACTCTTCTGTTATTACACTAAAAAGAATAATTTCTGTTATAAGAGGCGATACAGCCTCTTACGAGCTGTCCAAATCTCTCTACTCCACTCCACTCAATTGTGCAATTAGTTGTTCTCGCAGGGACTACCGGTGTTGTATCAACGAAGCGGCGGTGCTCCGCTTGAAGTGGTCCAGCCAGACAGATGCTGGGGACAGCGCCGTTAATTGCAGGGTGTTTGCGTTGAAGAAGGGGAGAGGGGAGCGCACGACAACAATGCCCCCTCCAGGTGGGCGGCTCGCGCGCTACCGGCCGACCTTTGAGGCGGTGGCGGCAAGCATGCGTCACACTTCATACGCATTACCTCTATAAGGAGTGAAAGTGGCCGGCAGGCCGTGGAACTTCGCCGAGCCGCCGCCAGGGCGCTCTGCCGGCGCCGCCACGCTGCGCATGCGCAGGCGCCATTCTCGCCGTCACTACGCAGGTGGGCGGAGCTCTTATTAGTCGCTCTCTGCGCCCTGCACCTGGCGAGCTCTTAAGGCAGTAGTATCCATTCCATCTTAAATTTTCCTCACAAATCTTTGTAATGAAAATGTGTGGCCAGACATAAACAGGAAATTACTGATAACTAATGAGCCTACACTGCAAAAACATTTTTGGTAAAATTCCTAAACTGTAATTAAAGTTTTTAACCTATAAAATGTATGGCAATAATACCACACATCAAGCTGCAGATATAGGAAAGTTTTGCGTCACTACTATACAAAACTGGGAACTTCCCTACGCATTTGACTGTTTCCTGAGGAAATGTAGGAACGCTACAATTAACCTATAGGGGAAAATATTACCATTCCTGCTTTCTCACTAAGTGTATACGCGGGTATGGTAAATTTCCGAATAATTTCTTAGAGTGTAAGTATCTATAAAATGACGGTTCTGGGACGCCTGGCGCAGGAGTCATGAGCGGTGGGGCATAGTCATGGGGTACCGATGACGTCATTTCCCCATTTTTTCCTTAGAAATTTCCCTTTCCCCCCAAACAAACCTCATCATTTCCATTTTTCATTCAAAATTTCCCAAATTTCCCCAAATACTTTCCAAAATTTTCCAAAACCCAAAATTTTTCAAAAATTTGCCGAAGACCCCACAATGTGGCGCAGTGCCTCCTTTTTGGGCAATGAGGGATTGAAGGGGTTGAGGGATAGGACTAACATGCTACGCAAGGCTCTCATCTCTGATCGGCTACGTGAGGCTCTCGAAATGTTCTCGTCTCTGATTGGCTACGAGAGAGGGATTTTCTCAGAGACTTGCCAAATTCGATTAACATTTAATTCCTACTAGATGCTCTTGCATTCCAAAAGAGGGGTTGTCTCACAGTCTTCCCGAAGTCGATTAACATTTAATTCGTTCCTACTAGATCGTATAATCACGCTCTTGCATTCCATGATAAGGGGTTTTCTCTGAGTTTTCCCAAATTGGATTATCATTTAATTCATTCCTACTTGATTGTAGACATCATGCTCTTGCATACCATGCTAGGGGATACTCTCCTAGTCTTCCCAAATCCCTACCACAACACCCCGACTGGTCTCTACTTCATGCTCTTGCTTTCCAAGCTGGGGGATCCCTGCGACGACGCCCCGACCGGTCCCTGGGGTTGTTTCAGAGTATTCCCAAATGAGATTATCATTAAATTCCTTCCTACTAGATCGTATTCGTCATGCTCATGCATTTCAAGCGAGGGTTTTCTCAGAGTCTTCCCACACACCACTATGTCTCGACTAGTCCCTACTTTATGCTCTTGCATGCCATGCTAGGGAGTTTTCTCTGGACCGCGGTGGTGTGGTGGATAGACGACTCGCTTCCTGGGGCCACTGTGGCTAGGTGGGTAGACGACTCGCAGCTTGGTGACAGTACTCAAACTTCATGCTCACGAATTCCGAGGCTCCCTACGACGACACCACCTTCCTGGGGGCCGCGGTGGTGTGGTGGGTAGATGACATGCTTATTGGGGGTCGCAGTGGTGTGGTGGATAGACGACTTGCTTCTTGGGGGTCGCGGTGGTGTGGTGGATAGACTACTCGCTTCTTGGAGGCCGTGGTGGTGAGGTGGATAGGTGACTCGCTTTTTGGGGGTCACAGAGGTGTGGTGGGCAGACATCTTCCTTCTTGGGGATCACGGAGGTGTGGGGGATAGACGATTCGCTTCTAGGGGCCACGAGGGTGTGGTGGATAGGTGACTCGCTTTTTGGGGGTCACAGAGGTGTGGTGGGCAGACATCTTCCTTCTTGGGGATCACGGAGGTGTGGGGGATAGACGATTCGCTTCTAGGGGCCACGAGGGTGTGGTGGATAGGTGACTCGCTTTTTGGGGGTCACAGAGGTGTGGTGGGCAGACATCTTCCTTCTTGGGGACCACGGAGGTGTGGGGGATAGACGATTCGCTTCTAGGGGCCACGAGGGTGTGGTGGATAGACGACTTGCTTCATTGGNCACGGAGGTGTGGGGGATAGACGATTCGCTTCTAGGGGCCACGAGGGTGTGGTGGATAGACGACTTGCTTCATTGGGTAGTGGTGGTGTGGTGGATTGACTACTCGCTTCTTAGGAGCCACGGGGGTAGGTAGATAGACGACACACTTCATGGAGGCTGCAGTGGTGTGGTGGATAAACTACTTGCTTCATAGGGGTCGCAGAGGTGTGGTGGGTAGACATATTGCTTCTTGGGGACCATGGAGGTGTGGTGGATAGACGACTCACTTTGTGGGGGCCATGGGGGTGTGGTGGGTAGACTACTCGCTTCTAGGGGGTCGCGATGGTGTGGTGGATAGACGACTCACTTCTTGGGATCCGCGGTGGTGTGGTAGGGAGACGACTCACTTATTTGGGGTCGCTGTTGTGTGGTGGATAGACTACTCACTTCTTGATGGTCGCGGTGGTGTCGCTTTTTGGGGGCGTGGTGACATGGTGGGTAGACGACTCGCTTCCTGGGGACCGCGGTGGTGACAGTATTCAAACTTCATGCGCACGCATTCCAAGGCCTCCTACAACGACTCTACCCTCCTGAGAGCTATGGTGATGTGGTGGGTAGACGACTCACTTCCTGAGGACCGCGGTGGTGACAGTATTCAATATTCATGCGCACGCATTCCGAGGCCCCCTACAGCGACTCCACCTTCCTTGAGCCATGGTGACATGGTGGGTAGACGACTCGCTTACTGGGGACCACGGTGATGACAGTATTCAATCTTCAAGCTCACACATTCCGAGGCGCTATATGACAATTTCACCTTCCTGAGGGCGCGGTAACGTGGTGGGTAGAAGCCAAACTTAATGCTCACACATTCCGAGGCTCCCTACGACGACACCACCTTCCTGTAATCCGAGGTGGTGTGGTGGATAGACGACTCGCATCTTGGGGGACGCGGTGGTGGTGACAGTATTCAAACTTCATGCTCACACATTCCGAGACTCCCTAGAATGACTCCACCAGCCCCCCACAGTGACAGCGATGCTGCACACACATTCGCACACACATTGACACACGAGCACACGCACGCGCACACTCATGCACACACAACCCCTCAATCTCTCATTGCCCAAAAAGGAGTCACTGCATCACATTGTGGGGTCATCGCAAAATTTTGGAAAATTTTGGATTTTAGAAAATTTTGGAAAATATTTGGGAAATTTGAAAAATGTTTAATGAAATAAGGGAAATTTTGACGTTTTAGGGGGAGGATGGGAAATTTCGAGGGAAGAAAGGAAAAAATTACATCAGCTCCCCCCGACGACGCCCCACGGCTCATGACTCCTGCGCCAGGCACCAGGTGTCCCAGAACCACCATTTTCCAGCTACTAGTGTACTTTCGTATACATGGGTGCAAATACATTTTAGCAAAGCCCTTAAAATCTTAGATGGTAGGTATGCGTTGACGTCTCATTGACAGCAATATCATTAGAGATGAAACTAGAAACCTGTTAAACAGCAGCAAGACAATTAAAATACACGAGTGACATACCTGGGATTCGAATTANGAGATGAAACTAGAAACCTGTTAAACAGCAGCAAGACAATTAAAATACACGAGTGACATACCTGGGATTCGAATTTAAAAAACTCGTAAAATTAAGCTAGCTTGCAATTAACTGAAATATGGAGGTTGGATTCGGAGCATCGAATTCGGATTTAATCAGTTTAATGTTATGATGGAAAAGGTGCACTTAACTGAAATATTTACACAACCATCATTTTGAAAATAAGTGTCTGAGCTACTAAAATACATAAATTTACATGGCCTACCATAATGCTACTCGTGTGGAAAATTTTATCGATATAGGTTGATAGGTCTCCGAAATATGGCATGAAAACTTTTTTTTTAACGGTCCTAACTTAAAAAATTAAAAAAAGGGCTCTGTACACGATGTTTGTAATATATAATATCAGCATAAAAAGTTAGCTGGATCAAAATATTGATATGGCTTCCATTTTTAAAATCATTGTCTGACACCGTTTAAATCATGTAACTTTCTACGGCCTTCTGTAGGTGTGTAAAATTTTGTGGAAATTAGTTTAATTATTCCGGAAATAGGACAAAATTTTCAATTTATTCATCTAACACTTCTATGCCAAAAATTTTGTAAAAGAGGTTATCTATATGCATATATGTTGATTGATCCTCGAGATATGGCATAAAACCTCCATTGTTCATGTGACGATCTTCATAAATGGAGAAGAAAATTTTTATAAATTTGCACATTCGATTACTGTCATAGATGCTGTGTATAAACAAAGTTAAATTTAAATCCGTTGCATAGATTTGTAGATACAGCGCACGAAGGTAAAATATTTGTATACGTGTCATTCAGATCATAAGAGACATACAAACTTTAAATATATACATTAATAAAGACTAAGACAATTCTACTTCTTCGCCAAATTTGAAAGAAATATGTTTGATTGTTTCCAAAGCTACTGCATAAAAACTATATTATTTAATGTGGGGCTCTCTTAAAAAAATGGGGGAGAAATGAGGCTTTGCATAGACAACTTTAATTGATATAGCTGATGCTGTCAGCATACAAATTTAAGTTGAAATTTGTTTTACAGTTTCGCAAATAAAAAAGTTATTTGCGAAAATGTTTATATCACCGCCATTTTGAAAATATGTATGTCTGACAATTTCAATGTTTATCAGTTTACATGGCCTGCCATAGTGCTAAGGTCATTTGTTTCCCAAGAAATGACATTAAAAATATATTTCGTGTGGCACCAGCTTACAAAATGGACGACAAAAGNAGGTCATTTGTTTCCCAAGAAATGACATTAAAAATATATTTCGTGTGGCACCAGCTTACAAAATGGACGACAAAAGAGGCTCTGTGTAGACATATTTGATGTTTGTTATATGTACTCCCAGTGTACAAAGTTAAGTTAGAATTAATTAAGTTGTTTCGAAAATATAGCATACTATACTAAAATAGCTAGATGGCCGCCATTTTAAAAATAAGTGTCTAATAAAGTTTAATGAGTTATATTTACCTGGCCTATCGTAGTATTTCCTACGTGCCTAGATTCTCAAAAATTGGTTGAGTAGCTTACGAGATATAAGTTAAGAGCTTTATTTTTACACGCGGCGCTATCTTCCGAAACGGTGGACAAAACTGGTTGTTGTTTGGCTTATATGATGCTGGTTATAGGTACTGTCAGCGTACAAAATTTGGTTTAAATTGGTCGAACGGTATGGTAGTTATACCAAATAAACCTAAATATTATTATGGCCGCCATTTTTAAAATAAGTCCCTAATATAGTTTAATTACTTATATTTACCTGGCCAATCATGGTATTACTTTCGTGCAAATTTGGCGAAAATTGGTTGAGTAATTTTCAAGATATAACATAAAAGCTTAATTTTTTCATGAGGCGTTTTTTTTGTTCAAAATGGCGGATTAACAACAATATTCACCTCTGAATTCAACGCTCACAACTTGCGCTGTCACCATATATAATTTGGTTGAAATCGGTTTGAATGGTTTCCGAGATATGTCATATCACTCTAATTTTTTTAATGACCTCCATTTTGAAAGTAAGTGCTCTGCGTGGTATAACACTATAAAAGTCAGGTGTCCTTACTTAGTACTGTATGTGTACCGAGTTTGGTGAAATTAGGTTCATGCGTTCAAAAATTGAAAAGGGAGGAACACACACGCACACACCCACGCCCACACACACACACAGACACACAGCATACACACACAGACAGGAAAGTGATCTCATAAGCCTTTCTTTCCTTCGGTAAGTAGGCTAAAAATCAAAGCTATACATGATGTAGACGACTATTTAACGAATTTTTGGTACTTGTACTGTTTCAATTATACCTGTATTTTCCCATGTGGGACTGACATTATTAAATAATTAGGTAATATTTGTTTACGGTTACAGATGTGAAACTAATAATGTGAAAAAAATAAGTTGAATTTCGAAATAACTGTTAAGATGTTCCCTATGTAATGGCTAGCTTGGTTTTTAAATATTGACTCCAAAAATTAAGATATGAAGTACAATACCTAAATCCAAGATGGCAAGGATACTTCTCCCTTAAAAGTAAATAGGTAAAAAAATTTTTTTTTTCGCGTATGAGGCCAAGCAATACGGGAGACAAAACACGCACGCGTAACGCCCCATCGCTCATACGCGTAAGGTCACGTAAATCTTTTTGCTTTGTATGCCACATGCCCCAAACAAATTCAACCTGACCTTATATGTTGGCAGAATCTATGACAATCATCAGATGAGCTTATACCATTTTATCCGCCATTTATGTTGATAGGAACTTGAAAAATGGAGGTTTTATGCCATATCTCGGGGACCAATCAACCAATTAACACCAAATTTTACACGCAAATAGTGCTACGGCAGGTCATGTGAATTTACGTTTTAGATGGGGCAGGCTTTTTTTAAATGTGTTATTAGATATGTATATATAATTTAGATTAATACGTTATATCTTTTAAACAATTTCTTCGAAATTTTACAAAATCTTGTATGCTAACAGTATTGTATAGAAGCATCAGTTATGTGTATACAGAGGACTTATTTTGCGGGCTTTTTTTGTAAGATAGCGCTAGGGTATAAAATGGAACAATTACGTCATATTTCCGGAACCATTAAGCTAATTTCCACCATATTTCGCTCAACAGTAGTGCTGCAGAAACCATGTAAATTTTCATTATTTTAGTGGATCAGACACTGATTTTCAAAATGGCGGCCATATAAATTATTTAGAGAGGTTTGTAATTTCTTTTAACGATTCAACTAAATTCAACCAAGCTTTTTATGTTGACAGAACCAATAGAAGCATTGTGTACAGAACCTCTTGTTAGGTATTTTTGTACGATATCGCCTAATGAGAAAACGAGGTTTTTATGCAATTTATCGGGAACCAATCAGCCTATTTATATCAAATTCTTCACACAAGTAGCGCTACAGTACGCAATGCAAACTTACATTATTTAACTGGCGCAGATATTAATTTGCAAAATGACGGCCCCGTAAATATTTCAGGTTAGTAAACTATGTCTACCAAAATATTAAACTTATTACATCCAGGTTATTTTGTTTCCGTGACTTGACATTGACGATAGCATTATAAAAAGCACCAACTCATTACAGATATATAATTCATCATGTTTCACAGTTTTCAACATTTTTCAACCTTTTCAGAACAGGTGTAATTTATAATTTCAGGTGTTTAAAATAAGATTCTTTTTTATGCGGGTAGTACTTTAACCCAACATAACTCTTGTTACGTTTTCGCAACCAGTGAACTGTAAATGTTTGTGTTCGGCTATACAAATAAGATCCATTTACATAATAGACCAGTAACACAGTTTAGAAATCACCTACTCACAGTGAAGATAATTAGCCACTGATATATGCCCGAAGAATTCACGGATTAATTTCGGGTCAAGCTAGAATTCAAGGTTCGTACGTTTCAGCAAGCGACAGTAATTATATCACTGACTCAAACAAAAGACTATTGCAAATAATGTAACTAATGAACATGCCGTTACGAGTTAGCATTTGAATTTTGCTTGATTGCACATATAACTAAGGGCAGTGATATTTCGCGAAAAGATTTCGAGACAAGATACAGTCCAAAGTACTATAGGGTCGTCCATCTTCTGTGATTGACTAAAAATGTTCTGGCCCGTGTTTACCGTTTGCGCACAAATCACGAAGGTTCAGTGTCGAAGTTACTTAGTCCTACGTGGCTTGGTCAGTGACGGACACGGCACCAGCAGCCAATGGAGGTATAACAACAGCCGAGGTGTGTATATAGTATTTAAGTCTGCTGTGTGCTTCGATTTTTACGCGAAAAGTCACTGGTCTTACATATAACTGTGGAGTCTATCTTACATGCCATTGGAATCGCGAATTCTTCAGGTCTCTAGGAATTGAGTATCGTGGCGTACAGTACCGGCCAAAAATAACTTTCCTGCGTGATACGCACACAGTATTGTATATTGGGTCAGAATGGGACACTAACATTTGCTCGACTGAAGCTGTGAGCTCCGTCCGTCGGCCTGAGCAGACGGCGACCTCGAAAGCGCTTGCGCACTAGCGAGCGAGTTATAAAGCTCCGCTATGTCAGAAGTAAACTAGCGCGGCGTGCTCGATTATAGCAGCAGACGTAGACGCCGCGACGCGGGCCGTAAACTCGCAACGAGCGGGAGCCTTGGGCGCCTCAGATCTGCGCATGCGTTCTGGACTTCACCAGATCCGATATAGATAGGGCCAGTGACTTTTCGCGTGCAAATCGGAGCACAGAGTAGACTTCAATACTACACACACACCTCAGCTGTTGTTATACATCCATTGGCTGCTGGTGCCGTGTCCTTCTTTGACCAAGTCACTCAGGACTAAGTAACTCCGACACTGAACCTTCGTGATTCGTGCGCAAACGGTCAACACAGACCAGAATATTTTTTAGCCAATCAAAGAAGCTGGACGACCCTACAGTGCTTTGGACCGTATCTTGTCTAGAAATCTTTTCGCAAAATATCCCGGCCCCTAGATATAGGCTATTCGCGGTAATGTGAGCACTTTTGATAGCCCTCTCACTTGGAATTATAGCCAACGAATGTATTTAATTTTAGACTCAGACATTAACTTCCTAGTGCGGTGGAATATACACGCTGTGCTTATTGCTTACATGGCAATATTTATTTTAAAATGTGGTTAAAGGATCAATAATTGCCGAAATAAAAAAGTAGCTAGGGCCTCAAAAGTGCTCACTTTACCGTGAACAGCCTATATAGCCCATTCACGGTTTCTTCGGATGTTTTGAAACGAACCTATGAAAAACCATCCTAGGAGTAACATGCCAACCTGTTTTTTTTTTTTCAATAACTTGTATACTACAAATATATAACACTGTGATTTACTTTGAAGTATCGTATTCTTTAATAAATTTAACTTTTACTTAGTATTTTCTATAACTTGTGAAATTTATTTCGTATTCAATTCGAATTAAAAACAGTGAGAGCAGCGATGTTTTAGCAACGGTTAGTAAGAAATAGTTCATAGTTAAAATATTGTTTTAACAAGGTTTTTGGTGTCATATTTGCTAATTAAACGTTGCCTTTTGAAATTTTAAATATTTAGGTAGCCCTGATGGAAACATATTTCTCTGTTACGTTTTAAAAATATCAGCGCAAAATACGGTGCATAGACCCTAGTGACATGATGTTTTTTTTTCGACCGACAAAGAAAACTTCAAATAGGCTGTCAGCGGAGCGGAGCTTGTCACACACACACACACACACACACACACACACTCTCTCTCTCTCTCTCTCTCTTTCTGGAAGTTTCGCACCGCTAGTCGTAGCAGGAAAATTATACGTGTTTTCAATGTCAGCATATTCCACACTTATTACAGCATAAGCAATGATTTTTGAATTTGTAATTTACAACTGAAAAGATATTTTAATATTTGAATACTTATAATAATATATATATAGATGGGATGGCGGGAGGGTTACAAATCCGAAGTTGGCAGAAGTGGAGACTGGCGAGTGGCGAGATGACATGGCGTGTTGCTGTTGCTGAACGAAGTGTTCATTTTTCTCGCTCCGAATAAACTCAAATTACCACATGAAGTTTATAAACGTTGTGTTTTTTAAATCCACCTAGGCATGTTACAATGTTGTTATAAATCAGTGTTTCCATGGCAGTAATAAATATACTGTAATGTATGTCGTGACTGCTGCGTGTGAAAGGGCGTGGCTGCATCGTGGTAGTTACACTGGCCTAGTATGTGTGTGATTGCAAACATCGGGTGGGAGAAATTTATACGTTTTAACCGCGAATTGTTTTATGGCGAAGTTAATTATTTCAATCCATGTCTGTTTATTTATCACAACCTCGTAACATCGCCCTATGTGTTTGAAAAACAGTAGTATAACATGCTTACGTTTATGTGATTTTAATGTTTGCCGCAATCCCAACAAATTACAAAGCTGAGCCAGAAAATTTTTAATAAGTTATTAAATAAACCCTGTAAAAATTAAGTACCTGTGCAAACACTATGAGCTGAATAAAAGTTACGGTAGGCCTATTTGTTTGCATGTTCACCACTATATTTTACGTTTGTCGCTGATATATACAAAATATAAGAGACACGAGTTGCGTGTTTGAATTTACTGTCTTTTTTGTTGAACTTGTTGCCCCTTCGTTTTAATATTTGTTCCATCTGAGGCCGTCATTTAAACAAAATACTCCAACATACATCAATAACAAGAGGTTAAGAGGTCAAATACTACAGTTCTTTTCCCCACAGTTGTAACAGGGTTAAACACAGTAGCACCAAATTTTTTTTTGTGTAAAACAAATATGTTAACAATGTAATATAAAAATCGCAAGAGCTATCGTCAATGCAGACATTGTTAAAAAGTCACAAAGCTGACCTAAATATGGTTATAGGCCTAAATTGTGAACATCCGTACGTAAAAGTTTTTTTAATATGACAGAAATATTCGAACAGCTGTAAACAATGAACAAAGCATTTCACAGTTAAAACGTAGAAGTCACAAGGCAGTGTTTATGTTTACATGTAGCGGAAGGATACGTAATCGGTAACCAAAAGTGGAAATTTAGCAGGGCTTCAGAAAAGTGTGAAGTAACCGTGAATGGACTATAGTTTGACATACGTCCGTATTGGTGGCATAGAATAGAGATGGGGCGGACAGCCACTCATACCGCGAACTCTATAGCCTCCAGAAAAATGTCGGAACGTCGTTCGCCAATAAGCGCCTGGTAACCTACTCTACACCCGGCAGATCAGCCAATAGGGAACTTTTCGCGTCGTGGTGTGGCCAATCAGGCACAAGGCCCGTTCCCAGAGCCTGCGCAGCCAATCAGACAATGGGCACCCCCCCCCCCCCNCAAAGGAACTGCCACGCTATTCCTCTCTATGTACTTATACATGTCCAAGTCTTGATTTTTCGGATGTAGAAAACGTTATTTCATCAGGCGAATATTTTCTCTATTAAATAAAGCGATTCCTTCAAATAAAATAGAATCAAATGTATCGTAAAGACGCAGGAAGACAGCAGATAATTACATCCGCCCTTAGTTGCGCAGCCGATTGGTTGTAGTAGGAGAGAGACCCCAATTTGTCACAAATGCTTGTTTTTATACAGTATTAGGTTATCAGTCTCTATCTGAGCCTCTGTCCGTGTAGGGTCTTTCAAGACGGGAAAATTTTCCAGTCTCCAAAATGCCTCATCTGTTTTCGTCGTAAAAAGTCTGATGTTCCGATTCTCACGCGCGCTGCGCTTAAGGATTCAGCGTGTCCTCCTAGCACGAAATAATCGGGTAACCGTTGAATCTCCTTCGTGTTAGGGATTAGGGCTTGCAATCGTTCCCCCTTGAACGAGGAATTCCCAGTTAGCGCGAGTCATAAACACGCGTTGATTATGTTCTTCACAGTTGCACACGCCGCCCGTCGCTAACGCCAACTGAATGATTTAGTGAGGTCTTCGGTTAGGTGCTGTATTCTTTGTGTCGTTTAGATTTTTGCATTTATCTTTTTTTACCACTGCATTCATCCGTATTTTCTTCGTCGTGTCTTGCATATTTTCCTGCATATAGTAGTGTAAAGGTTTTTTTTTTCNACTGCATTCATCCGTATTTTCTTCGTCGTGTCTTGCATATTTTCCTGCATATAGTAGTGTAAAGGTTTTTTTTTTCCGATACTAAATGGGGTGTATTCGTCTCGTTTTCTTTGTGACAACTGACTAATTTTTTTTCTTCAAAATTTTGATTTTTATTTTAAATATGTTTTTTTCGTGCGTGTCGGATTTATATGCTATTCCTTATTTTCTGCCTCACGCTAGAAAGCTATTTTATCCTTTTTGCCTAAAATAACGTTTCANACTGCATTCATCCGTATTTTCTTCGTCGTGTCTTGCATATTTTCCTGCATATAGTAGTGTAAAGGTTTTTTTTTTTCGATACTAAATGGGGTGTATTCGTCTCGTTTTCTTTGTGACAACTGACTAATTTTTTTTCTTCAAAATTTTTATTTTTATTTTAAATATGTTTTTTTCGTGCGTGTCTGATTTATATGCTATTCCTTATTTTCTGCCTCACGCTAGAAAGCTATTTTATCCTTTTTGCCTAAAATAACGTTTCATTCCGTTACATACCACATTGAAGAACATATTCAAATTTTTACTTAAAACGTCATAGGAAGTAAGTTTTTCATTAGTATCGCCTTTTGTAGAGCAACATGTCTGTCAAACTCACCAAAGGATATTTACTGAATAATCACATAATTAGGATGTTTAAATTCATTCACCAGGCATGGCTGACGTCAGAAAACGAGCCATTCTAACGGACGTAGAACCACTTTCGCAAGCACGCACAGTACACGTTAACTTCCGAGTGCAGTGGAATACATACACTCCGTTTATTACTTACATGGCAACATTTATTTAAAACGGCGGTTAAAGATCAGAAATGGGCTGAAACTAAAAAGTAATTAGGGCCTCAAAAGTGCTCACTTTACCGTGAACAGCCTACGCAATTGTAAATTATTCTTTACAGTGCTTTATTAAGTAGTAAATTCTGTGTATAGTCCATTCACGGTTACTTAAAACTTTTCTGAAGCCCTGCTAAAGTTATAGTTTCAGATTATTCCTCGGCCTCATGCAAACAAAGCTTAACCAAGTCTAGAAAATTACACCAAAAGAGAATGCACTGCATTAGCTTTCACTCATTTACATAATATTTTGCATGACGACCATTTCTTACTACGCATTATCAACACAGCTATTTTATCTCTGTTTGTAAAAAATGTTATGATTTAATTTTATTAAAATATATGTAAAAGTTTAATATAAACAAAAATTCGGTACTTTTGTGTTAACAGAATTATAAAACACTAGTAATACGCAATGTATTTAAGAAAAAAGCAAACACGTCTTACATGCGGTGATTTTTAAAAGGTTTGATTCCGTAATCGTTAAGAAACCGCGAAGAGAAAACAACGTGTGTCGGGCTTGACGTCCCAGAGAGCCGAGGAGACACGCTTTAAGAAACTGCGCAATCTTCGCCTGGAAAGGCGACGAGAAAAAAGGCGTGGAAAAAAACCGGACGACTTGGAAACCGTGACCTTCCGAATGCGAGGCGAGCACGCTAACCGCGTCGTTACCAAACGCGCTATGTTGGAACTATCCCACCTGGCCGGCCTTGCAAAGCATCTGACGGCGACTGCGCAGTAGACGCAAGCCCAGACGACACGTCAACGAGAAAAGAGACAGAGAGAGAGAGAGAGAGAGAGAGAGAGAGAGAGAGAGAGAACAAATATTAGCATGCCTCGAAGTACCTAGTATGGGCTATTCACGGTTATTTAAGCACTTTTGAAATCAGCCTACCAACCTTTGAAAAATTTCACTGCCCCTACCTGCATAGGTATATATTTTAACGGGCACACTGACTCGCATGCGTCCAGAAAAGTTTGTAACGATAACATGCCTTAACTTTGAATAGGCAATGGGTAGGGCAAGTGACTTTTCGCGTAAAACTCGGAGCACACGGTAGACTTCAATACTATATACACACATCGGCTGTTTTTATACCTCCATTGGCTGCTGGTGCCGTGTCCGTCTTTGACCAAGCCACTCAGGACTAAGTAACTCCGACACTGAACCTTCGTTATTCGTGCGCTAACGGTCAACACGGGCCAGAACTTTTTTTAGCCAATCACAGAAGATGGACGACCCTATAGTACTTTGAACTGTAACTTGTCTCGAAATCTTTTCGCGAAATATCACTGCCCTTATCTATAAGGCAGTCATTATCCCCTTTAATACATTGTTCTTCTTGTTCCTCCGCTCGTGTGCTTATTCTGTGGTATTTAGTTTAGTTATTTAATGCTTAATGACCTAATTTCTTTTTGAAAAACTCCCTGTGTTATATGTACATTAACTTATTAAAAAGAGTTTTATCTTTGAAGTTTAATGGCAATGGTGAGTTCGTGTTATTACGATGGTATGATTGAACTCTGTCCATTGCCGACCATGAGACTAAATAAGAGTCTCACACACAGAGAGAACTCGGCAAGAAAAAAAAAAAACTAAAAAATCTTTTCAACGCCACAGACAGATAATTAAGAAAAGCTGTCTCCTTGTCAATGAAAAATAAATAAATATGTGTATAATTAAAACGACAAAAAAGACGGACGAATAACTTATTATTACAAAACAGTATAGACAACAAAAGCAAACCAAAATAAAATACAACACGATGACGAAAACGAAAACACCACCCGTGTTGTGTTTTCGTTTTTGTCATCGTGTTCATCAAGGCGAACCGGGTTCAATCCCCGGCTGGGTCACTCCCGGATTTTTGCATGTGGGAATCGTGCCGGACGATGCCGCTAGTCACCGGTTTTTCTCGGGAATCTCCCATTTTCCTCGCCCTTTCATTCCGGCGCTGCTCCATACTAACATAAATCACCCTCAACGGCTCTCAAGACCTCGCTGTTTAGAGCCGCCCAAATCTCTTCACTCACTCGTTTTCGTGTTTTCTTTTCTTTTGGTTTGCTTTTGTTGACTCTAATGTTTTTAGATAACAAGTTGTTTGTCCCTCTTTTCTGTCGTTTTAATTTTATACACATTTATTTATTTTTCATAAACAAGGAAACAACTTTTCCTAATTATCTATCTGTGGTTTTTAAAAAAAGTTTTTTTTTTGTGTGTTGTTTTGCTGAGTTTTGTGTCTGTGTGTGAGATATTTATTTAGTCTCATGGTCAGCTATGGACACAGTCCAATCACACCATCATAATTATTAAAAAGAGCNTTTATTTATTTTTCATAAACAAGGAAACAACTTTTCCTAATTATCTATCTGTGGTTTTTAAAAAAAGTTTTTTTTTGTGTGTTGTTTTGCTGAGTTTTGTGTCTGTGTGTGAGATATTTATTTAGTCTCATGGTCAGCTATGGACACAGTCCAATCACACCATCATAATTATTAAAAAGAGCTTATCTTTTCTTGTTTTGTTTACCTACCTGTGTCAAATCCTAGCTTTTCTTCGTCATACAAACACATCTCTGCAATACTGTATGTAGGTTAACGAGATAATTTTTAATGGAAGTAAAGTTTATACCGCGTGATGTCACAGCCGAGACTAGTTATGGAAATAAGCGTGGTTGTGTGTAATTTGCACACGACCTTGGTATTTATAAAAGTCCTCGTCCCTCGTCACTTGCACGCTATAGAACCACCCAGAGATTCGAAACAAGCCCTGCGATGATGTAACGTACCGTCTCTCACTACATGCTAAATTCACGTTTTTGTTTGGCAGCACGCTAGATTTCACCGCCCTATGTACCTTAGAGTCGGTGTCCTCTGTTTCTTGGCTTCTGCAAAAGCGAGGCGCCGCAATCCCTTTTGACTAGGAGGGGCGTGATTGGGTTATCTTGTCGTTACTTATTTCCGGTTGGTTCAAGGCCGCTCTGGGCGTGTCAAACCAGCTGTAGTCGAATAACAAGAGCAATAAAAACGCACGTGTGTTTGAAGTCAATTCTGTCTTCAAATTATAACGCCAATTTTGCAGGTTTCTAACTATCATATCGGTAGTTTGTGCATTGAGGTGATTTGGTCGTTTTATGTTTTAAAGCGGTTGCCATAGAATTAATGGCGGGAGAGAAAAGAGCGAGAGAAAAGAAGAACTTCTTGTATTATCCCGCTCGGGCACCATGTTTACGACCGTGGACACGTTGTACATTAATTACATTCATGACCGTATACTGCACACAGCAAGGCGCCAGTGACCAGACCTCCGTGTGGCTAATCTGATTTGTGGAATTTTCTACGGCTCTTTGACATCAATGATAAATATCAATTTAATCGAACTCGTAGCACGTTGTTCACGGGTTGCAAGTCAAGGGCTGAACACATACAGCGCATACCAAAGAAATCACGTGATTGCAAAATTTGAACTCTGAAATTTATGCGTGGCAGAACGGGTTAAGCAATAACTTATTGCGAAAAAAATTAATTTAAAATTCCTTTGTAGCCAAAGCTTATAAAAATAAGTAACTTTACCTGCAGTATCTCAAAAGCGTTGGGAAGGAGTAAAATGTAGCGATGATTAGAAGCTTGCAGATGCCGCTTTATTATTTGGTGTCGTTCTTAACTTTTTTACCCCATGCACATCCCAACACAATTCATGATTAACATTGGCTGTTGACCTTTCTACTTAATCTTTAAATGTGTGAACTCGTGACAGGACGTTCTTCACTCTGGCTTTGAATTTGGTATACTGGCTAAAGGAGTCCTTTGGGAGGGCCGCTAAATTTGCCTGCGAATAGCACAAGTCGAGAGGGCGTATAGCGCCATGCAGGTTAGTGTGCTTCCAAATAAAAACCCCAATTTCGAACGTCACTACTTATTACTAGGGATTTTAAAAATGCGCGTTATTTTTTGGCAGTACGCTAAAATCAACCGTCCTATACATATTCGAGTAGGTGGCGTTTGTTTGTCGGCTTCAGCGGCAGTCAAGGACTTGGTTGGACGTGATTGGACCAGCCTCTCTTTAGAGGTTTCCTATTGGTTCAAAGGCGTCCGTGATGTGTCCGGACAAACGCCAGTACAAAATTACAAGTGTTTGAAATCTAGTCTGTCTTAAAATAATAACGCGAATTGTGCACATCTCCGCTTATTTACTTATTACGCGAACTCCAGCCACACACGCCAACAAGGTGAAGTCACTAGCCAGAAAAATGTCGGAACGCCGTTTGCCAATCAGAGTCTGGTAACTTACTCACCAGCTGGCAACCCAGCCAGTAGGGAACATTTCGATGGCGCACGGTAGCCAAAGAGAGACAAGGCCCATTCCCGGTTCCTCGCGCAGCCAATCAGAGAATGGGTACGCTGACGTCAAAGGAACCGCCATGCCATTTCGTTTCTGTGTGTTTATCTACTCTATGTCTACGCGTCGAGAATGTTCCTACACGACACGTACGCGACGACCTTGAATCATTTCGTAAAAATACCTTCTTTCATTCTGATCCCTGCACGTTAATTATGTATAGTCAATTCATGGTTACTTCCAACTTTTCTGAAGCACTGCTGAAGTTTTACTCCAAAGATATTCCTCAACCTCAAGCAAACAAAGCTTAACTAGGTCTAGAAAATTACACCAAAGCTACAACGCACCGCATTCGTGTGCACTCACTCCAATTATATTTTGCATAATAACTATTTCTTGCTAGGCATTACCAACATACCTATTTTCTCTATAGTGTTATTATTTTTAATTATAAATTAAATATTAATGATTTGTAGATAAAATATAAGTAGAATTTCATTTTCATCAAATATAAGGTACTTTCATGTCAACAGAAGTATGAAAATCTTGTGATGCATGACGTATTTAGGAAATAACCAAACACATACACATAAGGTGATTTTTTCAGAGATTCTATTAAAAAAGGTTTGAAGAAACGGCGAATTAACTATACACGTTATTCATGGTAAAACGGTTATTGCCACGAGCTGGGAGCATTGCGGTGGTGACGTCATGGCTGGCGCCTGCCCTCTGGTCGCCAGCTGGGTGTTGCTAGCTCCCGACTGCGGCATCCACGTTTACAAGAGCCGTTGCCGCGGCACCAGCCTTGCGCCATCTCCTATAACCGGCTGTGATTCCACGCCGCAATCCGTTCTGCTGGAACGGGAGACGGGCAAGCAATGTGTTTCGCGACCTCCTGGCTGTGCTAGGCGTGAGGGCAGTCAGCCAATCATCTGGTGGGTTGGGGTGGAGAATGAAGAGATTTCGGCGGCTCTTAACATCGAGGTCTTGAGAGCCGACGAGGGTAAAGCAAGGAGAGTATGAAGTAGCGCAGGAATGCAAGGGTGGGGGAAATGGAAGATCCCTGAGAAAACCCGCTGATAGGCTGCATCGTCCGGCACGAATCCCACGTGCGAAATCCCTCTGGGAATAGAACTCGGTTCGTATAGGTCTGACCACTACACCACCGCGGCCCCGGGGGGATGATAGGGAATTCCCCTTCTCAAAAAAAGTTCTCCCTGGCTCATGTAAGGCCCCGTCCAAAATCGACATGGCGTACATAACATGCATAGCTCAAAGAAGTAAAAACCTGTATTTGAAATCGCAAAGTCTACAATTAGTATTTGGCGTGACTTACTTGGTGTTTATTGCGTAGCTTGGAGTAATTGCGTAGCTTTGCGTTAAGATAATCAGTTTTGAGTATCTTACGCCAAGTTTTTAACGCCAGCCAATGAGAATGTGAGATGTCATAAAAACTTATGTAATCAACATAGCCAATTTATATGCGTAAAATTTCTTGTTCAAGTAAAAATGATTCCTATTCGTTTGCTTTTTCCTAATTGGTTAGGCAAGTTTTTTTTCTTTTTGCGTTAACGTCTATTGTAGACGGACGGTGCCGCTTGTGCTGTGTAAGTAATGTTATTTAATCCAAGTCGATTGTGGACGGGGCGTAAGAAGAATTATTTTGCTGCCAGGGAATGTGATTTCCCTTCCTGAAGAGTAATAATACATGGTGATTTCTGAGACGAATCGTTCCCACGTTTAAATTATAACAATGAATCTTGACGCCTACTACAGATGTGAAGTACTGACTGGAAAACACGGGTTTTTCGGTGTAGCGCAAAATTTCGTGTCGTCCTAGGTGCACTTGATTTCGCACAGTCTAGAGACCTACAACACTGCGGTTCGTTTATAACCTACAAGCTAGTACATATATCCGTCAATGAATATCAGCCACTTTGCTGGAAAACGCGAATCTACGAAAGTCTCGAGTTCACTATAATAAAAGTCACTTCTCGTCCACCCGCACCCAAAAGGTTGATTCACACTATGCGTGAGAGGCTTATTACGATTATCGTGTCCGAATTCCGTTATTTGGTGACTGAGAGTTTGGGAATTTAGCGTTTTGAATTCGAACGACACTGAGCAGCGTTGCTAGTGATCAGTTTAGGAACTGCATCGCTGGATGTTTCAGAGCTTCTTTGTTACTTGGGCAGGGAAAAGAAACTTAATTAATAAATAAAAAATAATATTACTCGGAAAATTGTAAAATCGTTTTATTTACTAGCCCCCTTAAGGAAAACATATATTTAAAAATTAATGTTACTAGTTTTTTTTTTTTTTTACAGAAATTGTATTAAATATGACTTCCCTCGATACAAATCACACGAGTAGCCTAAAGAATAAAATTTAAAGGTTACGTTTTATTTTTATGTTCTTAGTTTTAATTCGCGTAACTTGCGTAGAAACAGGTAGTGAAATTATACTTAAACAATAGCAAGAGCTTTTGCGGAGGTGCCTGGAAATTTAACTTGCTTCTTCAGCTCCGTAAAATTTGATCTTGAAACATATAGATCGCTGATAATGGTCACGTGGCGATTTAGTAACTTAAAAAGCGACTGCTGATAGGGCCTCAGGTAATTGCTAATTTCTTCTGCACACGTGGAAACGTCTACATCGCTTCAAAATAATTTTTAAACAATTATTTTATTCGTCACCAATCCTTGTGTAAATGCGCGACGATTATACGAAGTCAAATGATTCAATACCCCTCCCCCCTCCCCCATCAAAAAATAACAATTTTCAGCCTTCAGTGACGTCGCACATTTGAGTTAATTGCGTTTAAAAGTCTTAATTTATTCTTAATTTAAAGCATATTGCATAATTTATCTATATTATATGAAATCATAGTCTGAAACAAGAAGTTACTGATATAACTAATAAGCCTTCTTTCCTCAACATGGGTGCAATTAATTTTTAAATGAGTTCTGAAAAGCTGAGTTGGTAAGTAGGACTTGACATCTCTTTGAAAGCGATAACATTAGAAGTGAAACTAGAAACGTATGCAACATTAGTGAGACAATTACAAATACACGCGTGTGTTACCCGGGACTTGAACACAGAAAACATCGTACAGTAAGCTAGCGTGCGATGCACTGCATTATGGAGGTCGGATTCGGAGCAAAGACTACGGATTTAATCAGTCTAATGTTTCGAATAATAGGGTTTTACTAACCCAAAATATTTAGACAGTCATTATTTTTAGAATAAGTGACTGAGCTACCTAAAACATGTAATTTGACATGGCCTACCGTAGCGCTACTTTTGTGAAGAATTTTGTGGAAATCGGTTTTTTGGTCTCTGTGATATGCCATTAAAAATTTAATTTTCTTATTGAATTCTATCGTACGAAATTTAAAAAAAGAGGCTCTATATATGATGCTTCCAATGTGCAGTGTTAACACACAAAATTTGGTTGAATTTGGTTATTTTTTTAATATTTATTTTTTAAGACTTTGCCATTTTGAACATTGTTGACTGACCGATTTAAAATCATAAATGTCTACATGGCCTCCTGTGGCATTTATAATGCCCCAATTGGTATAAATTAGCTGAAATTTTCCAGTGTAACATTTGGTGGGAATAGATTTATTGGCCCTCGAGATATGGCATATAACCTTTATAATTTTCATATGGCGATCTTTATAAAAGGAGGACAAACAAGTAATATAGTGGCACATTCGATGATTTCATACTACCAATTTAAATGTTAAGTTAAAATAAATTTCACGACTTCATAAAAATTGCAAACAAAACTAAAACGATTTTAATGCCACCCTTCTAAATATATAAAGTGTCATGCTTTAAAAAATACATATATTAATATAGCCTACCATAGTACATCTTCGCCAAATTTTGTAAGAATGTGTTGATTGTTTTCCAATACATGAGATAAAAGTTTTATTTCTCAATAATGGGGCTATCATACAAAATGGTAGAGAAATGAGGCTCTGCATAGACATATTTGATGGTAGTAATAGCCACTGCCAGCATACAAACAAAAGTTGGAATTAGTTTAGTTGATTAAATATACTGAGCTAAAATATTCATAAAGCCACCATTTTTAAACCAGTTCCTGGCCTACTTAAAACATACCAGTTTACAAAACCTGCTGCAGTACTATTTGTTTGCCAAATTTGGCAGGAATCTGTCAATTGTTTCCCGAGATATGACATAAAAACATTATATATTCGCATGTCGCTATCTTAGAAAATGGAGGACAAGATGATCCATATAGATACAGTTTATAGTTGCAATACCTACTGCCAGCATACAAAGTTAAAGTTGGAATTGATTAGATGGTTTCGACGATATAGCATTCTAGGCTAAAAATGACTGTTTAGCCCCCATTTTGAAAATAAATGCCTGACATGCCTAAAATATACCACTTGACATAATCTGCCTCAGTACTACTTGTTTGCCAGATTAGATAGGAATCGGTCAATTGTTTCCTGAGATATGACAAAAACTTTATTTATTCGCATGGTGCTATCTTAAAAAATGGCCAACAAAAGTGGTTATGTGTTGGCATATATGATGCTCCAATCATATACTTTCAGTATAACAATTTTGGTCGGCATTGTTTAAATGGTTTAGCAGGTACATCAAATAAACATAAATAAAATTGTGTGCTCGCCGTTTTAAAAGTAAGTACCTTTTTTAATTCAATCACTTACGTTTACTTGGCCTAATATAGTTTTACTTATTACCTGCCAAATTGGATGGGATTTGCTTAAATGGTTTTAGATATATAATAAAAAATATTTATTTCACTATTTGGTGCTATTTCCCAAAATGGCAAACCAACAGCAATATACATCTCGAATTTTAATTCTTAGGCGATTCTCTGCCAGCATACAAAATTTGGTTTAAATCGGTTGAATGGTTTAAGAGGTATTACATATCACCCCAAATTTTAAGATGGCCACCATTTTTAAAGTAAGTGTCAAACGTGGTCTAAAACTATACAAGTCAGGTGTACTTACTAAGTACTCTATGTGTACATTAGGTAAAATTTGGCAAACGTGTTCAAAAATTGAAAAGGGGCTGGACACACACACACACACACGCACACACAACATGCATACACGCACACACGTAAACACCCAAAGACAGGAAAGTGATCTCATAAGGCTTTCTTTCCTTCGAATAGTACGCTAAAAATTAGATACGGAATTAAGGGCCACCTGTTTTTGGCGAGAGTATTTGCGCTATAGCTTGAATTGTTATGACGTACACACTTGTATAGTCCATGTCCATTTATGATTACTCTCAACTTTTCTGAAGCCCTTCTGAAGTTCTAGTTTCATGCTATTCTTCCACCTCGCGCAAACAAGGCTTAACCAAGTCTAGAAAATTACACCAAAGGGACAACGCGTTGCATTCGAGAGCACTCAATTTAATAATATTTTGCTTAAGAACTATTTCTTACTAGGCATTACTGACGCGCCTGTTATATCTCTGTTTTATTCATATTAATTATAAATGAAATTATATAAGTTATAGATAAGATATAAGTAAAAGTTTAATTTATCCAAAAATAAGATACTTTAATGTTAACAAAAGTATACAACGCTTGTGGGACATGATACATTTAGATTCCAACCAATTACGTCTTTCGTGAGGAGATTTTTCTAAGGTTTTATTCAAAAACTGTGCAGATACCGCGAAAACATTATAAAATTCGTTTGGTTATTGGCCACGTGTGTCTGTGAGGAGACATTTTCGTTCACGACTAGGCCAATCAGAATTTAGTTAATTCTAAACTGAACGTTCTTATTTCGCAGGCTTACAAACAAAACGCATAACAATCAAAAGCAACCTGTCACGAAAGTTTCGGTCACAGAATCTAAACGCGAAAAGGATATCCCTAAAATATATCCAATTGTAATTTTTACTTACGGTTAGGGCCAGTGAATTTTTGCGTAAAAATCGGAGCACACAGTAGACTTCAACACTATATACACACCTCAGCTGTGCTTATACCTCCATTGGCTGCTGGTGCCGTGTCCGTCTTTGACCAAGCCACTCAGGACTAAGTAACTCTGACAGTGAACCTTCGTGATTCGTGCGCAAACAGTTAACACTGGCCAGAACAATTTTTAGCCAATCAAAGAAGCTGGACGACCCTACAGTGCTTTGGACTGTATCTTGTCTCGAAATCTTTTCGCGAAATATCGCTGCCCCTACTTATGGTGGAAGAATACGCAGTGTGTAGGGGCACCGGAACTACGCGAAAAGATTACCGCACATGCTAGATTTCAATACGCTTCCGGCGTACCAGCAGTTCTCGTTTGCTTGTTGACGGCGTGTCTTTGTGAGAATACATTCTCCTGTTCGACTGGCCAGTCAGAATCAGGTAACTTCAATGATGTACGTCTTGTGACTGGCGCGCAGACACCTCAAGTCACGTTACCACGCGAACCATCCAAGCACGAAAGTGAATCCGAGCCCGAAGTGTCGTGAAATACAACTGGCCGTGAATTCCTTTCTCGAAAATCGGGTGTCGCTGGCAAATGTTAACGCGAGTGGATCTTCGGCAGGGCTTTCGCGAATGCTAACTTCGTGTCTCCGGGCCCAGTTTCGAAGGGTTGATGCTCGCTAACGAAGGGGACGACGGTCTGGTCCGCCCAGTGAGAGGACTCGTTCACGAAGCGCGTTCGTAGAGGTTGGATAGGCCTCGGCCCCATCAAGGTGGCGCGTGCAGATTCAACTCTGTACGATGCTGTTGACAGGTGAGGTGGTAACCACGCACACCCACCGCGATTGGAAGGAGCGTAATATCCTTCTACTGGACTGCATTCAACTGCAGCCAATTAAATCACGGTGGTGCTATGTTGTTGTCTGTCTTCAGACTAAGGGATCTGGCCGGTGTGCACAGCATGGATTAATCTAATACACGAAGTGGCAAAATACAATGTCTGAAGTGGCATTTTGGCTGAATTAAATACTAGTTGCTCTGGACTATACTCCTGTTTTACCTCAAAGACACAGGCACAAGAGCCTCGACTGCCCACACGCTGTATGACAGTAGAGATAACAATGTCGTGAACAGTCTATAGCCGGCACTTAGTCCTTTTGCAATAGCGGTAGCGTGCGGTCGCCATAGCGATTGGCAGGGTGGGAGGGGGGAGGGAGGCACATTAAGGCATACAATGAGTCGTTTAGCAGTGGCGGCGGCCCGGCGCGGTAATGAACAGGGGTGTTGTCGAGGTCACAGCCCGCGCCCCCTTCGGCGGCGAAGGCTCGGCGGGCCGCGCCTCCTGCGACACCCCCCGGCCGCAGAGCGCCGAACAGTACAGAGGAGGAACATACGCTCGTGCCGCCAGCTACAGCCGGCAGTGCGGCGTCGCCGGCCAGCGGCGACACGCGTTGGAACTCCACTCGTCGCTCGGCGCCTGGCGACTTACAGTTGGGAACACCAGGATTTCGCGAACAAGATTTCCGCACATGCCGGATTCCAGTCACCCCTCCCCCCTTCATCGGGCTTGCTAGCAGTTTCCCTTTGCTTGTTGGCGGCGTGTCTTTGCGAGAAGGCATTTCCTTACTTGACTGTCCGATCAGAAATAGGTGATCCCGATGCCGTACATCTGTGATTCGCGGGCAGACAACTAAGACGTGCAACACCAAGATCATCCAACAAATTAAGTGGATATGAGCTTGAGTGTTATGAAATACAACTGCTCGTGAAATATTTTCGCGAAATTCGGCTATCCCTACTTATAGTCTATAGTCTGTTCGTGGTTTCTTCACACTTTTGAATCAAACCGTGGAAAAACTCCCCTTGTATGACGCTTCCTAAATATATAATGCATTATAAGCGTCTTATAATTCTGTTAGCTTTAACTCACCTTGTTTTTGGTTATATTGAACTTTTAGTAATATTTTATCTACAAATTATAATATTTAATTTCTAATTAATACGAATAAATACGGAGAGAAATAAGTGTATTGGTAATGCCTAGTAAGACATAGTTATTATGCAATATATTATTACACTGAGCGCATGCGGTCCGTTCATCCACTTGTGCAATTTTATAAGCTTTGTTTGCATGATGTGGAGGAATAGCAAGGAAGTAGAACTTTAGCAGGGCTTAAGAAAATNTGCAATTTTATAAGCTTTGTTTGCATGATGTGGAGGAATAGCAAGGAAGTAGAACTTTAGCAGGGCTTAAGAAAAGATGGAAATAACCGCGAATGGACCAAATTCGGCTCGTCTAATAGTGTTATACCAAGGTCACCTAATCACTTATTTAAATATGACAAATAATTTACACTGTAAAATTGTTATATCATTACATGCTTTATAAAATTTTTGTGGCAACATGACAACATTTATTTAGTTAATGAAGATATACCCTTTNTTATATCATTACATGCTTTATAAAATTTTTGTGGCAACATGACAACATTTATTTAGTTAATGAAGATATACCCTTTTATTTTACTCATAATTGAAAACAGAATTAAACCAAATTCTTGAAAATTTGGTTTAATCATGCGATGTTTCTCAATTTTTGAAATGAAACCATTTTAAATACAGATTTTGAAAGGTACCTTTGTAAGTTGTATTATTTCTTTGATGTATATTTTTTTAAGAAATCACCACACATCGTTTTCACCCGTAGTTTTAATAACACTGCGTACAGGATGTTTGTAAATGTTCTACTCGAAAAGAAACTATACAACCTGTATGCATAAACAAAATAATATTCCAGCAAATGAAAATATCCGTTGAAGTAACAACACAACAAAACAAAGGAAAAAGACACAGCGACGCTGGTAGTACCCAACTGTCAATACGGACGTGTACAATAAGTTGCATACCATTAGGCGGTAGTGTCAGGATCCAAGCGGAGTGTGTTTATATCCTCCCGGTGATACGAAGCATGTTTGTAGATGTACTTACTGACAGCCAGGTTCTCTCAGCGTAGCTTCGCCATTTTCTGTTTTGTTTTGTTTTATTTGATGCCCTTGTAGGCTAGCTGGGATTTTTGTATTTTCTACTCACATATCAGATGCTGGTTTTAGCTCGAGTGGACAATTTAGAAGAAAAAAAACGCTGGCTATATCTTAAAACTTTTATTATCTCTTTCAGTCATATATGTTTTACAATTTGCTGTGATTATGCATTTTATACTAGGGACTAAGGAAGGTTTATCTTTTATACGTAGATGAGGGAAGGGTTACGTTAACTAAACTGAAGTTTATTTATGAATACATAACGGTTATTTAATAGCATTATTCAAAGTAACAATCAATATAAGCTATTGGCAAGGGAGGTCCTAATCAATTACAATAAATGACTTATCTGAATGATACCGTTGTAGAATGTTGAGTCGGAAAGCGTCGAGCGGCATGCCAATCTGCATCTTGAGGGCTTCATCTCTGCGTGGGTCCTCACAAACAGACAGACCCCGAACAAAGAGTTTCTAAGTATTATGTAGTTTTTGGTGGCGTAATTGTTCCAAATACCGTGCCGCCAGGAAGGGAGCTTCGCTGATACGTTAAAAAAAACTTTCGTTTATTCGTCTGGCCTGGCTACCGGCGCATCGCTGCAGTTCGCTGGTCTTGTCCGCCTTTACTGAATCATAACAAATTGTTACAGCGAACTTCTAGGAAATAAAGTACTATGCTTGTATCGATTAATATTAGCTTATTGCTCATATCCAGTGAAAAACGCATGCTGTTCTCGATATTATTTATTGGCAGTAGCTAAGTATGACTCAAGTAAATGCTTCAGTGATAAATTACGAATGTTGAGTTGAGAGATTTGAGCGGCTCTTAACAACAATATATTGAGGGCCGATGAGGGTGAAATGAGGTGAGAATGGAGCAACACCGGAATGCAAGTGCGGGGTAAACGGGGGATCCCCGAGAAAACCCGCCGACCTGCGGCATCACCCGGCACGATTCCCATTTGCAAAAACCCGGGAGAGACCCGACCGGGGATTGATCCCGATAAATTACAAATGATTTGTTCCCCCCTTCCCCCAAAGTCAAAGAATTCACACAAGGTAGGGTGATTTAGAACNAATGATTTGTTCCCCCCTTCCCCCAAAGTCAAAGAATTCACACAAGGTAGGGTGATTTAGAACCGTGTTAAGTCAAAATACGGACCTGCTTGTGCAAAGTATCTTCTGAACTGGACGCTGTGACTTAAGTTATTAAGGCATTTATGATACAACGGCGAACATGGCTACGTGGCCAATGCGATACGTGCAGTGTNACCGTGTTAAGTCAAAATACGGACCTGCTTGTGCAAAGTATCTTCTGAACTGGACGCTGTGACTTAAGTTATTAAGACATTTATGATACAACGGCGAACATGGCTACGTGGCCAATGCGATACGTGCAGTGTACAGTATAGTCTGTTCACGGTTTTACTTCTCATATTTTATCCTTCTTGCATAAATAAAATCAACATTGTCGTAGGCCTAATCTCATTATTCATACGCTATTCGAGTAAAACTGTAGAATTGTTAAAAATGTAAATATTAAAAAAACTATCAGTTAAATACTTACACTCATAGTGTCCTGTTTATCGAACGTAACCAGGGAAGATGTTAGTAACATCAAACACAGGCACCTTTAGTTGTGGTTCTGACATATGGCAGTTCGTTGTACTGACATCTTTACGATTCCAAAAAAAAAAAAAATTGTTCGTTGCAACGCCTGAAATAATACATTAATCTGAGACAGAAATAGTAAGAGAGGATGACTAACCCGAAAATGCCCGTAGCTGTTACTGTCTTTTCCTTAAAGTGTTTTTAAAACACTAAGGATATTCAAGAGTACTTAATGTACAAGGAACTGTTTTGCATAAGTATTTTACTTCAAAGCGCAAGTTTAATTTCATTATAATGCCCTCACGCAGGGGGGAAACCAGTTTAAATTAAAGCGTGAAAATTTTATGGATAAAACTAGCGCAACAGGTTTATGCCGTAAAACAGCTGGAATATGGTCAAGGCGCTTGGAAATTTTATGGCACTCTTCCAACCAATGGATGTGCAAGCATTTCCAGTAACGTCGGCCTGTTTACATGTGCCCAGTCACCGCTCAGTTTATCTTCTCCAAGATCTGTTGACGCAGGCGGTCGTTTATGACTCTGCCTTCGGACAGAAATATTATTCTCGCCGCAAAAAATGACGAAAAGATGTTTGGGCAACTTTGCTAGTCTTTCGAAGTGCTAACAGATCCACGGCGAAGACAATCCCTGGAAAATCACGTTTTGTATAAGTGAATTGTCGCGTAAAATTCGGAGCACATGGTAGACTTCAATACTATATACACACCTCAGCTGTTGTTGTACCTCCATTGGCTGCTAGTGCCGTGTCCGTCATTGACCGAGCCACTCAGGACTAAGTAACTCCGACACTGGACCTTCGTGATTCGTGCGCAAACAGTTAACACTGGCCAGAACAATTTTTAGCCAATCAAAGAAGCTGTACGACCCTATAGTGCTTTGGACTGTATCTTGTCTCGAAAGATTTTCGTGAAATATCACTCCACCTACCTAGAGAACTGTTGTTAATTAATTATACCATTTGTCGAAAAATTCAGAAAGTATGGATACCAATCTTTGGCCTAAAAAACCTTGATTAATGATATTTGCAGTGTCACTTAAAAAATCATTATATAAATATTTTAACTAAAATTTATGAATTTTTGTAACATTTTCCAAAAAAAAAAAAAAAAACTTCATAACTATATTTAAATTTTGTAAAATAATTTACTCATAAAGTATTTTGTAAATACATTCACGACAATTTGCATAAAATTATAAACTGAAACGACTGCAAGTATGTCAGTAACATTCAGTGCAACTTATAAATGTATTTTGGGGGACAGCAAAGGCATTTTAATGCAGTTATATATTTCTTTTCAGCATTTTTCCACGCAGTAAACGTCATAAAAGGTGCGAAATTTTTACCTACCCGAGAACTTATTTTAAACTCCAGATGCAACAAAACTAACTTAATTAACACTTTGATGAACATGCCAGAAAGTAGCTAGGGCAATACTGGCAGGAAAATTTGTCTACTTTTGAAGACAAAATTAACACGGATATAGCTTAATAATTTCGTTAGAATTGGTGACGATATAACATAAACACTAAATATTGATTTCGTGAATAAACATTGTTATTGGTTTTTTATTACTCAAATGAACACAGAGCATTGTATCTACCGTGACAAATAAAAATACATTTCATTTGGTACACAGCCAACTCGCTATGTCATTGGCTGACAGCCATCCAATAATCTACATTGTACAGAACAATAAGCGTGTCCGGTGTAGTGTAAACAGAAAGTTCAGTGGTTAAGTGCGATTACAGAGACCAATTAATTAACCTATTTATTTGCGCTCTTGAAGTAGTGCATGTGGGCAACTCTATCCTTCCTTGTTTTAAATGCCAGTAGACGTGATCAGTTCAATTGGTTATTTATATACTTAATTTTACAGGATGTGTATTGACAATTTTTTAGTCATTAGACAAACATCATATTTCTGTACTTTCTTTGAAAACTACTTGCCAAAGATTTTCTTGTAATACTACAGCTGAAATATATTGTATATTTAGAACACATTATCTTGCAATCCCTAAAAACGTTGTTTATGTAACTTAACGTTTATAATAAACCTGAAGTTTACAAAACTTGCTTGATGAAATTCAAGACGAGTTCTACACAATTCTCACTAGGGTTTTGTGAAATTGACTCTAGTTAGTTTTTATGATTACAAAAATATATTTGGCAACTGGTTTCCAAAAAATCCCTTATACAAATACAAAATGTTTTTTACATTGTAGAAAAATTTGCTTGGCAGCACAAAAAAAAAAACAATGTTTCAGGACATAGACATGAAATACAGTTTCAATTTACTCCAAAATTTCTGAGCCGTCCCTTACGTCAGCGAGTGTTCAGTAACTATGTCAAAGCACGGCTGTCGCGGGTACTTTCAATGGAAATATTTATTGATTGCAATCGTGTGCCTTTTTTGCCACATTGTTTTACTGCCAGCAACAATTCCTTGTACGGGACTTCGTCAAGTCGCAACGCAACAATTACATGAAGCATGTGGGTCAGTTTCTTCCTGTAAAGGTTATAGGTCCACCTACCGTCACGCAGAAATTATTCACAGCGAGAAAACTCGCAGTATTCACTTGGAATGAAACATATTGAATTATACCGTACACAGGGGCCACTGTGGTGTAGTGGTTAGACTCCTCGCCTCCTACCTAGGCGAATCGGATTCGATTCCCGGTGGGGTCGCTCCCGGATTTTCACACGTGGGAATTGTGCTGGACGATGCCGCTGGTTGGCGGGTTTTCTAGAGGATCTTCCTTTTATCCTGCCCTTACATTCCGGCACTGCTCACCTCGTTTCGCCTTCATCGGCTCTCAAGACCTCGATGTTAGGAGCCGCCCAAATCTCTCCACTCCACTCCACTTTTTTCGTCGTAACTTCTGTTTCGGGGTAATTTCGAGAGATAATTTCGCCAGTTCATTTGGCAAAAAGCTAGACACTAGAATCCTTTGTGTACCTGTGTACGCGAGCGTCTATTTGTTCCAGTTTTAATCCATACCAGTTAGCAGTGATTCGGTCTATCTTTTCTTGCAGGTTAGTTGCTTGCTTTAATTCGATCAGGGCGTTTCTTACAAACTGCGATCCATTTGATAAATAAATTCAAAATTATGCGTGTTTTAAGTCTAGCTTCTCCTCAAATTAATTTGAAACATTTCCTTATACCCGCCCTCTGCCTACAGTGTCTCGTCCCAGCATTGCTACGTTTCACGCGAAGACGTGGCGGTAACGTAGCTGGCACGTGACTCACATCAATATAATACTCGGAGATGATGGTTTACTGCGGAAAAAGTTGACTGTTTGCAAGGCTTCAACGTACTGTGCACCTGTCAGATAGTCTTCTTTCCTTATTGGCTGCCATGCATGTATGAAGCTACAACCCCATTTCACTGGGCCAATGAGGATTCTGATAATATGAGGCAAAACGTTCGTTAATGTTACGCAAACAACTTAGCCGAGTCAAAACCTTGTTCATTCAATCAATAAAGAATAAACTATGTATGTTATAGAAGATATTATGGGTTAAAAAATTTTTTTCCATTTTCCATTATCTCTAATAATTAGGGACACCCAAATTTCGCGAAAAGATTTCACGACCAGCTGTACTTCACAACATTTTAGCTCAGATCCACTTTCGTGATTGCATGGTTTCCGCATCACGCGTCTTAAGCGTATGCGCGTGAATCACAGACGAAAAGTATTGAAGTAACCTAACTCTGATTGGCCATTTGAGTAGGAAAATGTCTTCTCAAAAGACACGTCGCCTATAACTAGGGGCAGTGATATTTCGCGAAAAGATTTCGAGACAAGATACAGTCCAAAGCACTGTAGGGTCGTCCAGCTTCTTTGATTGGCTAAAAAATGTTCTGGCCCGTGTTAACCGTTTGCGCAAGAATCACGAAGGTTCAGTGTCGGAGCTACTTAGTCCTGAGTGACTTGGTCAAAGACGTACACGGTACCAGCAGCCAATGGAGTTATAACAACAGCTGAGGTGTGTATATAGTATTGAAGTCTACTCTGTGCTCCGATTTTTACGCGAAAAGTCACTGGCCCTACCTATAAGGAATAGGAAACTGCTAGAATGTCCGTAGGGTACTGAAATCTAGCATGTGCGGAAATCTTTTCACGAAATTCAGGTGTCCCTACATGCCATGAAACACATGCGGCGTATTGAATCCAGCGGGACGTCCTCGAGTAGCATATATAACTGTTGTTGCAGAAAGTCGCAGTATGGTTGGCCTGTCAAGAGCCTGTTGTTCTGAGTGAGTTGGATATCAACAGTCAAATGTATTCAGCAACTCACACTCCACGTTCGTATCTACTTCACTCTGCTCACAAACAGGGGCTTGCCGACTACCAACAGCAGACACGGTGGCATGGGCCCGTAACTCGGGAACCATCGAACCTAGGGCACATTTTCATATTGACTTTTTGTTTCAAAGGGTACTGTCAACGAATTGACACACCCTGGGTATGTGATTGTAACTGAAAGGGTCAAAGTAGTCAGAGGAAATGTACTAAGTTCCAAAGAACGTAATCTTTGGTCTATCCACGAGGCTTAGGGAAGTTCTACTGGCTATAAAAGTCATCCAGTGTTGTACGGTGTTCAACTAACTACATTTGAAATCAACTTTTGAAAATGTCACTGCCACCACCTGCATATATGTTAAATGCCAACTTGACTGACATGCGCCCAGTGAAATTGGTAGCAATGGAGGGAAAGTAATTCTATGCCTTACAGTTGAATTAAAAGTGTTATGCAAGCATTTTTGAATGCTGAAATGATTTATTTTGCTTCCCGTTCTTTTAATGCATATAATATTAAAACTTGGCAAATTGATGAAATAGTTAATTTTTCTGATGATTCCACAATTTCGCTCGACCGACGCATGAATAAAGTGATCGAGCCTGTGGCAATGCTAATTTTGCATACGATGGAAAAGTACACAATGTGCAAACAAGTATAACTAAAGCTGGGCTTTGAGAACTGGTCAGCTTACCGCGGACGGCATATATAATCTCTTCGCGGTTTTTTCACACGTTCTGAATTAAACCTTTGAAAAATTACCCCATGGTTGTTTCCTAAATATTCCTGGTATCACAAGCGTTTTATACTTCTATTACCATAAAATAAACTTTACTTTTGGTTATATTAAACTATCACTTATGTTTTATCTATACGTAAATTGTAATATTTCATTCACGAATAAAACCAGTGAGAAAACAGGTGTGTTGGTAATGTCAAGTAAACATTGTTCTTACCCGGAATATTATGAACCTGGGCGTGCAAGAATGTGGTGCGTTGTCCCTTTGGGTGTTATTTTTGTAGTTTTGTTTGCATGAGGCGGAGGAATATCCTGTGAGTAGAACTTTAGCAGGGCTTTGGAAAAGTAGTAAGTAACTGTGAATGGAGTGATGGGCACAGCAGCTGAAACGCGTGGGGTTTGTTTTCGTGTTTCAGCCGGATTACTACAGGGACGCGCCGCACTTCCGTCGCGTCGGCGACGGCCCGGAGTACCGTCTGGAGATTCCCCTCGCCAGGCTCGACTACACGGGCGCCTACTCCGTCATCGCCCGCAACTGCCATGGCGAGGCCAAGGCCGTGATCTCCCTGCAGATATACGCCAAGGGTGAGTACTCGCAACCCTTTCCCCGTCGTAACTTCTGTTTCAGGGCAATATAGAGAGACCGGGAACATTTCGCGGATTCATTTCTAATAAGTCTGCATCGGGCCCTAAACTGAAGCATGCTCCTGTTTTGTCCGCCGTTTTGAATTCCTTTTCTCGACATTAAGATTTTTTCACTTTATACGTCATAACATTTCTCTTTCCTTGTCTCGCGGTTCTATTTTCTGATCTATATTGCTTTTATTTTGAAAAAATTGAATAGGCCATACTACGATCAGCAAAGTTCAAACTTAGCAAACCCATTTTATGACATTGTTTCTGTAAGGTAATTAATTACACAAACTCTAAAAGCTAAGGGTGACAAGAATTGCTGACATGTTACCTTCATACAACATAATTTAGGATTAGAATCTCGTGTTAGTCATTTATGTATATGTGCCGTTTATGAATTCATGTTTAAATATGTTGAGTTGGTGAGCTCGTTTTCAGTTAGACTATCTACATAACAGCTGGTAACTTAGAAGGCCCATATGTATATACCTGTGACGATCTAATCGTCACGCCTTGCTGTCCAAAATAATTGCCAAATTCAAGTACCTCTAATAATTTCGTCGTATAGCGTAAAGGTCACTGAATAACGGACTGAGAACGGTGCGATTGCCGGATAGGTGGCTCACACTTGGAGTTACGCCGTAGGTGGACTTGCACGACGAGTATGGCAGCAGACTGTCATCCGTTAGCTCACCGAACGCAGTTAACATCATCAACAACCGAAGATAAATGGTAAAGGTGGTCGTTACCACGGTGCATGAAGATATGTAACCAAATTTGCTGGATTCTCGCTCGCCAACGCATTTACCATTACTCTTCGCTCAGAATTGTGAGATGATGGGCACTGGTAATCATAACCCTGACTCGGTCTCCTGGTATATCCACACAAGACTAATTACTCGGCGTGAGTGGTGCGATAGGGAAGCTGCCACATCTACATCAGGAGAAAGAAGTTCTTGTTTATCGCTACGTGAGAAAAAAACATTTTACCTAGTACGTGCCATTTGACATTTGGACAGTGTGCTGGTGTTTACATTGAACTTGATTATCAGCAGCGAGCATGCCTGTAACGACAATCCGCGTTAAGGCCACGGTTACACAACCCTGTTGGAAGTTTCAATAAAACACACCACAGTAAAATTTGAAACATTGCACCCTGGTGCGTATTTGTATAGACACTAAGTAATATTTTCCAGCCAGCGTTACCTCTTCGTCAAGGAGTCGGGTTCTCATTATAATGGGCTCCAACCTACTTGATATTTTGACTTCATGCTCGTAATTGGGCGTAAAGCCACTTGCCTCTCAAACAGTCACTATCATCCAAGACTCGCGTAATGAAGAATATGATCGCAGGTAATGTTCGTCTGGTGCAGAGCAGTAAAGTGGAACACGGGTTTCTGTGACGCCACACAGAAGAGACCAAAAAGGACCAAGAAGAGCCACGGCCGGGCGATTCCCTAGATGTATTCAGTCTATGATCAACCGTGCACCGCTGTAGAACATATCCCGTGTATGGTTATCTCCGACGTGTCTGCACCGCATGCTGGGGGAGATCTTGAAGGAAAACTCTCGTCCCAGTGATGGTCGACGGAGTGAGTTGCGACAACAGGGCTGGCAGTACCGCGTCCGGACCACTAGTACATTCTAAGAGTGAGGGTGTGAACAATTGTGGAAGGGCCCTCTCGACAGCTTTCAGGTCTGAATGTTGCTGTCTTGTCTACAAGGAATGAGAACTGGCAGTGCCTGCCTTCATAGAGTGTATCGCTATCACTCTTGTATTGTCATAGGCGCTCATATTCTGCAGTCATAGTTGACTGGTCTTTAGCGTCCACCGTACTATACACATATCTGACGTTTATATTTCGTTATTGGTTGTCATGTGAGTGTCACTTTGCACCCACATTTTGCTGGACAGATAGGTATTATGCTACTCTAAAACTTAAAGACTGAGACTCGTCTGTAGACAGATATCACAGAGTGGTTTAAGGCAACAGATATGAAATGACGTGAAATGCAGCTGAGAGATTTGGGCGACTCTTAACATCGAGGTATTGAGATCCGATGAGGGTGAAACGAGGTGAGTATGGAGCAGTGCCGGAATGCAAGAGCGGGGGAAACGGATGATCCCCGAGAAAAAACCCGCAAACCAGCGGCATCGTCGGGCACGATTCCCACATGCGGAAATCCTGGAGCGACCCCGCCGGGAATCGAACCTGGTTTGCCTAGGTGGGCGGCGAGTAGTCTAACCACAACACCACCGCAGCTCCTATGAAATGGCGAGGCGGTTCCTTTGAGGTGTGTTGTACCCATTCTCTTATTGACTGCGCGAGGCTCTGGGAACGGGCCTTGTGCATGATTGGCTACTGCATGCTGCAAACGGTTCCCTACTGGCTGGGCTGCCGTCTGGTGAGGAGGTTGCCAGGTCCTGATTGGCGTACGGCGTTCCAACATGTTGCTGGACAGTGGATGCCATTTTTCTGGCGTATGAGACTGGAGTTGGCGGTATAAGCGGCTTTTTCGCCTCCGTAATGATGACCTATCGCGGGACATTTTCCTACCGGCCCGGTCGACGTCCGGCGGGTTCTTCGAACGGGCATTGATTGGCGAGCTGGCCTTTCGCCGCCACCAGCGGGGCGCCGACGCACCACAGTTTCCGCCTCTGCACTGCCAGATGCGCTGCGGCCGCGGTCCGTCACGTCACGCGTTGCGTTTCCCCATTGCTGTAGCATCCTTGTATAGCGTCTCCAAGGAGCTATCTGTGGCGTCCCGCCCGAGAGGTTGCTCTCGTCAGTCGGCCGGCGGAGGTATAACGCGCAGCGGCTCGACATCCACCTCAGGTGAGTAGCCGTCCGCACGCACCCACGCGCCTTCACGCGACGTACGCTATACTCACAGACACTGACAATTCACGAAACATTTTTCGAGTCAAACTGTTTCGGAATACACCCTAGCTGCGTGATATTTTTTAGCCTACTTTCCAAAGGAAAGAAAGGCTTTTTGTGATTGGATTACAGAATAATATATAAGGACACCCGAATTTCGAGAAAATATTTCACGACCAGTTGTATTTCATAACACTATAGCTCAGGTACACTTTTGTGATCGGGTGATCTAGATGTTACGAGTTTTAAGTGCCTGCCCACGAACCAGAGACTTAATTTATCGGAGTAACTTAATTCTGATTGGCCAGTCAACTAAGAAAATGTCTTCTCACAAATACACGCCGCCAATAAGCAAAATAAAACTTCTGGTACGCTAGTAGGGTATTGAAAAATAGCATGTGCGGAAATGTTTTCGCGAAATTCTGGTGTCCCTATAAATAAGTACACAGAGACGAACTAGGTTGGCAGCTCCTTTGTACAGCTCGTACCCGTTATCTGACTGGCTGCGCAAGGTTCTGGGAACTGGCATTAGGTCCGATTGGTTACAGCATGCTGCGAAATGTTTCCTATTGGCTGGCTGGTAAGTTAAGTTACTAAGCGCTGATTGGCGGACAGCGTCCCGACATGTTGCTGGCCAGTGGACGCCATTTTGCTGGCGTGCGAAGTTGGAGTTCGCGGAATGAGCGGCTGTTTCACCTCTGTATTTTTAAGTATTCCGTGTCTTGGGGTTGTCTAATATAGTTGAAACTACACGAACAACGGATAGTTTGGTTTGGATTGTAAAGTGCTTATTAACGTTCCCCAGTGTTATGCGTGAAGGCTTGTCAGGGGACGGCTTAAAAACTAACTCATGACCTAACTTAAACTAACACCCGTACCTTACCTGGGATTCGAACCCCGAACCTCCCGCACCCCAGACCGGCGACGCGCCAACCGACTGCGCCACGGGAGGTCGGCAACAACAGAAAGGTTCCATGTTTTATAACCGCGGGGATAAGTAACACATTTCTTAATTGTTTATTGGAATATTAAAAAGTATAGCCGCTGATTAACGTTACATAAAGTATTTTGGACACCTCATTCAGCTCACATTGCCGTGAACTTGGTAATTTGCATCTTAGCATAAACTTTCATCCAAAACAGAGTAACATGTACGTGATTTAACAAGTATTCTCCCACCTGGAACCTCATGGCACATAAGTAACACCAGAAAACTCGGCCACCGAGCTCGCTTTATCACGCGTATAAAGGATAACCGACAAGTGTGAATTTTCGCAGCTTAAGGCCGTATGGGAAAAATATGTGATCTCCCTGAGAAATTACGTAAGTCGTATTGGTCTCTTGGGCACAAAAATGTACTTACCCTGTGACGGTTTCAGCCTACACATGCATATAGGACTTCGTCTTGTTTCCTCAGAAAGATGTTCGTTTTTCAAGGAATATGTATCACCCCCCCCCCTCCTCCTCAAACGTTAGTGTGGCATCAAAGAGTATCATAATCATAAAACTTACTTTGGGTTTGCACAGAAAAATAAATGGTTACAAAACATATATTTTTTCCCATTTTTTAAATACAAAATCCCAATTCCCGATAAGGGACTACAAAATATCTATTGAAATTCTTTAATAAAATCCCATGACTTTAAATATCCTACGAAGACAACATATTTTTTAATTTTATACAAAATAATTAAATATATAAATTACGTATATTTTCATTATTATGTAAAATAACCCCGCTCATCCCCCACAAATTTAAAACAGAGGAAAGCAGTTCCTTCCCTAATAAAGTCCGCCTGGCCTGTCTCTTCGAGCAGGGGAGAACAAAAGCATTTTATACATTTTTGTCTTCGTCTTCTCGAACATTTTCCGACGTTCATGGAGCAAAAACGCTCCCCGGAGGCACAATGGCTGGCCGGCGTCATGTTGTCATGGAAATGCTCAGGGGAGGAACGTGGAAGCAAACGAAGCTTCGAAACAGTACACTAACGCCTTGCTCCATTTTCCATTAGCACTCACTCAGGCAGCAGCAGCGAGATGGTCTATCGAGCTGGTCCCATCGCACCATTGTCCATGACCCTCACATAGAAACAGCAATCCAAGGGAAGGTGAACTTAGGCGAATTCTTGATGTGCGTAGGCCTTCACAACCCGCCTCTCCTGATACTCGACCACGTCGGTGTTGCTCACGCGTCCAGAAAATCGCGAGACATCGGCTGGTAAGATTGTTACCCTAGGCTTCTTTTTCCATGGAACACGGGTCTCGATGATAGCAGCAGACAGCAAATAAAACAGACATACACCACGGAATTAAAACGACTACTCATAGAATGTAACTCATACAATTCCAACTCTTACAAGGTAGGGTTGCTTTTACAAACACATTTATGCAAACAAAAAAAAACCATATAAAATATTAAATTTAAAATCTATAAGCCTATTATATATACTACATCTGGGTATTTTAATTTTTTGTTTTACTTCCCTGTACATTCCCATATATATGATTTAATTTACTCCATCTACACTGAGTATACACCATTAAATATCATTAATACTCTATAAAATAAATATCATTAACACCATTCTAAGAACTGGGAATACACCATTTATTTAAAAAAAAATTAATTTCAAAATATATTTTGAATGATACAATTTTCACATTCAAAATGTCAAGACAGCTTATGGGATT
Source organism: Clitarchus hookeri (assembly GCA_002778355.1). Lineage (NCBI taxonomy): Eukaryota > Metazoa > Arthropoda > Insecta > Phasmatodea > Phasmatidae > Clitarchus > Clitarchus hookeri. Next base: position 472,025 of record NQII01001220.1, read on the forward strand.
TTGAGGGGAAGGGGTGGCCCCTTTGCAATACATTTGTGGGTACATGACATTTTTTACAATGGGAAATATGAACTTCTTCCGATTTGTCAGGAGAATGAGGCTCCATAATCAATACTGTCACGGGCGAAAGGAACCTAACTATTTGGTACAGGCTACACCATTTAACGGCTAGCTTAGCACTAAAAAATCGATTTTTGAACTGAAGTGTTCAGCATCAAATAAAATTAAATCGCCTGGTTTAAATTTTATATCTTTATATGAAACATTACTCTTCTGTTCCATTTTTGGTGACACGTAATTAAGTTACGTGTCACATCTGCCCATATTTCTTCCAATTTTTTATTACTCACATTCTCCAAACAAATGCTTTGGAGTGACCACATATTTATTAGCAGGTGCACCATACATCTTCCCAAAAATACCTCGGATGGAGCATTTTTATAATCACAATGTATTATATCATTAAAACAAAAAACAAAAGTAAATATAACACGTCATCCCAGTGACATTGCGTATCAGATTGAATACTGCGTAAGGCAATTTTTATGTTTCGATTCACCCGTTCTACTAAATTTGCCTGATGGTGGTACACAGCAGTGTCCACCATCTTTACCCCCAAATAACATTTAAATCTCTGAATTCCTGAGAAAGAAAATACGTAGCATTGTCGTTTACTACAAACACGGGCGAGCCAAAAACACTGTATAATCTCTGCATAACTACCTTACAAATTTATCCTGGCTTTTTGGTACAAAACGGAAAAAATAAACCAAATTTGCTGAAACTGTCTATGAAGACAAATACATATACATATTCAGAGGTAGTCCGGGCCAACGGGCCCATCACGTCCATATAAATGCGCTTCCAAGGATACAATGCCACCTTACTGGCATATTGCCCTTCTGGGTTTTGATTGTTCGATATTGCATACTGTCACACATAGCAACACTTGACCCAATTTTCCAGACCGTTGCACACTCCTGGCCTAGTAAAAAGTTTTAACACACAGGTAATTGTTTTATCCGTTCTACGTGTCCCCCGTAAAAGGATTCATGGTAATATTTAAAAACCATTGACCTTAGTTTTTCAGGTACAAAAACTCTGAATTTGCCTCTTTTTGTCCATTCTCCTAGAAATCCTTTATAACATATGTAACAAGAATTTACATCTTTGATTTCAGACAATATCTGTGTACATTCCGTGTCATAATTCTGGTGTTTGAAACTGAACCTAATCCCGCAGGTTTTCCTAGCAACAGACATTTAAATTGAAGGTGGCCAGGATTACCACATCGGTAGCAAATCGTCATTTTCACCGATTTTTGACCATCAGACATTTTTTTTACGTACAACTGGTCCTTGCGGTATTATTTTCCCTCCACTTTCTGCCTTTTCAGAAAAAACATTTTCCCGTTCTGTGATTTACCCGAAAACAAATTTGGCATTTCCGTTTCAGCTTAACCTGTACGGAATTCCCTTCTCCTTTTTGGGTCTTATAAAAACATTTCGCTCTGAGATGATTTGGCAGAAAACAAATTTTACACAGCCGTTTAGGTGTTACGTTCATATCCATCGTTTGGTTACAATCACCAATGGTTTATTCTACCTGAATTACCAACGCTAACAACTCTTGCATCTTTGTGGCTTTATAGCAAAAGTAAAAAACTTACTGTATTCAGGCAAAAAATTAAAAAACACAGTTTCTATCAAATTTGCTTCCACACATGGCAAAAACCAAAACTTCCACCAGTCTAACAGTCTCATTTACAAAATGTTGCATTGATTCTCCAGGGTGCTGAAATCTTTCTAAAATTTTCATACACTGGAGTGCAGTGGCTACTGTTTGCCGCAAAACAGTCTGAAAAAATTCTCAAAAGGACATATGCTCATTGATAGCTCGCCCTACCACACTCAGCAAGTATTAGNGATTCTCCAGGGTGCTGAAATCTTTCTAAAATTTTCATACACTGGAGTGCAGTGGCTACTGTTTGCCGCAAAACAGCCTGAAAAAATTCTCAAAAGGACATATGCTCATTGATAGCTCGCCCTACCACACTCAGCAAGTATTAGGGTACTTTAAACATGATTGCATCTTATAATAGTGCTGTTTCACAGATATTAAGTGAAACAACTTTAGCCATTTGAATGAACAGTTTAACAACAGCAGCAGCCAAACTCAAACTGCGTACTTCCTTGAAACCATCGCTCAAACTATTAGGCAGATATTTAAGATTTTTAAAAACGGTAACTGAAGCGCACTCACCCTTATGTTGACCAGCAACTCCTCCCTTTCTCGCCAACTCATGCATCAGGTGGCGCAAGACTTCGATTCCGTCCTTCGGCTTGTACGTAACACTCGAATCTGTGAGCATTTTCTGCAGGGGCTATTTTCCCAAACTTTGGATCCAGGCAATACGAACAGCTCCTGTAGAAGTCATTTTGCCAATACATTTGATGCACCAGTGTTTTGATATATCTCAATTTATTTATAAATGCTTGATTATTGGAGGTACTTAAAATTAACGGCTAATACCAGTCTTGTTCCGCTTATTAACCGACGCCAACTTGTTAGCGCACTCTCCAACCGCCTCGCTAAGTTTGCGGATTTGGTTTTCCTACAACGAAAACTTTGTACGTGTGTAATAAACTGTAATGTTATTGCCTAGCACTTTCAAAAGCGCAGCTTAGTATATTCTTTGTCTCCATCACTTAATCTTCTAGACATGCCAAAACTAAACTGCTCTCAACGAATTAACACTTTTTGCCCGTCGAATATCTGTTATTTGTGTGTACAATTTTTTTTAAATTCTTTAAATGAAAAATACATTTTTTTGTGAGTATACACCCACACTTTCGGCATGCGTCTGAAGAAAAAGGTTGTGGAACATAATTTGGAAATTTCGTATGCGAATTATGACGTGAGAAAATGTAATTTTAAATATGCTTTTAATTTAATTTTCGTCTTCCTTGAACTACATTTCTTAATTATCTAATTGAAATTGCTCAGATATAAATTCTTAATTTACTATCTGGGCCATAAATTAAAGAAACTTGATCAGGTAAAATTGTTTCTTTGTGACTAATGCAAGTTACGTAAGCCATCACTTCCAGCACTATACGAGTCTGTTTCTTTCATTGGGAGAATTAGCTTATGCGTGAAAGTAAATGACCACCGACACAGAGTTATGGTACTTAAAATTTTAGCTTAAGTATCGTCTCGGATCTTTTGCTAACACAATAAATAAAATAAAAAATTTACTAGTTGTGCCTTCCAGGTTTTTTAAAAAACGATTCGAAGCTCCGGTCGGAATTTGAATGGTAGACCTCGTGTGACACTATAATCTCTATATGCTACACATAAAACTTCTCTTACGCCCTACATTTATATATATATATATGAAATCCCTGCTGTAACGTTTTGACGCGAATACGTATTTAAAATCAGACCGACACATGAGGTATCAGGACGAAAACGGCGATGTAACGTTTGTATGTTGTGACCCATTTTGACACTCTAACTTCGTTACTAACAAAACGATTGAAATAAATGTGGTCTCTTTCGATCGGTTGTGTGCCTACAATTCGAGCATTCGAGCATGACATGCTGAACATGCGCGAGGCACGGGTAAGAGCCCGCGGTGACTGGTTGCCATTTAGGGCGTGGACGAAAACTTTCGGGCAGTATATCTCGCGACTCCGGTGTGTTGGCGCGCTGATTCTGGTGACAATCGAAAAATACCGTCTAGATATTTTAATTTTGGTTTTAAAGCCAAGTGTTCATTTGGATGCTTCCATTTCAATCCCATAGCCCAAATAAAATAATATCCGCTTTCGCAAGCGTATTCACGAATATACCCACGGCCCTCCACCCGACACTGCCAAACCCCGATTTTTTTTTCAAGTATTTTCCGGCATAAATATTTGTGAACGCGCAATTGTAGTCAATTCATGATTACTTCAAACTTTTCTGAAGCCCTGCTATAAGTTCTATACTTGCAGCGCACCGTATTTGTGTTTACTTAGTTTTATAATATTTTGCACAACTATGTCTTAATAGGGATTACCAACACGCCTATTTTCTCTCTGTTCTCATACATACTTATAAGTAACGTAATATTATAATTATGTGTCTGGAAATTTTTGTGAATTCATTTTAGGACAAGCTAGACTTCAAACACACATACATTTCTGTTATGTTTGCAATCGGATCACAGTTTATTAGACACGCCCAGGTGAACTCTGAGACAATAACATACCTGTACGAAAACAAGCACCGTATCCTGTGCCACCTGTTCTTAGGTAAAAACTGGCTACACACTGGGGCAGCTGCCAATGAACAGAAAGTGAAATTTCGAAAATACATAGTACAGAGGTGTCTAGTATATGGGTCGTTATAATTTATAGATAAAAAAATTAAATCTCAATTGAATAAAAAAATAATATAGGTATCTTTATGTTAACATAATTATAAAACGCTTGTGATACGTGACATATTTAGGAAAGAACGAAACATGCCATGAATGGGGTGGTTTTTGAAAGGTTTGAATCAGGAAGTGTGAAGAAACCGCGAATAGATTAAATGTGTGTAGTAGGTGAATGGATTAAGTTCGGGGTGGCAGGAGACTTCCGCCAGGCCATACCCAGCGGAGCTCAGGGGACGTCTTCCTTCGCGGGTAGACCTTGGTCGAAGTCGGGCGGACGACCGCGAACAGCAGCGGAAGTTCTGCCATTCCTACAAGGACGTCGGCCATGTGATCTCCGCCGGACCTCCTCCCGACTGACGTCAGGACAGCCAGCCTCGCGCCACGCGCCGCGACGCTCTGCACTCCGCCGTAGGCTTTACGGGTGTTGAAATAATATCGATACATCGAAATAGCGACATTATATGACAGATATATCGTTATAAACTGTCGATAAATTTCAAACGTAATCTAATTAAATCAATATATTTTCCAGGTATCGATAATAAATGTTTTTTAAGTGGTCTTTTAATAAGCTTTATTTTGAACACAAAAATTGAATGGAAAATTGCAATATTTACTTTTGTAACAAGCACCAAAAACAGGCACCATATATATCTGCAATGACTCGTGCCCTCAATATGTGATATTCCAAGCAATTTTACATTTTTCAACTCCTTTAATACATAAACTGTCGAATGTACAAAAAATCGATATTTTTCTTTCGATATACCGTTTTGTAAAACGATACATTTATAAATAAACAATATAAATAATATCGATATTTTTTCCCCGGTATCAACATGCCTAGTAGGCTCTTCTCAGTTTGTAAATGCTGAAATATGTCACTGTCTCTACCTTCATATTATATTTTAACTGTCGCAATTACCAACACACGCCCAATATAGTTGGCAGCGACGAGGGAAAAGTATAGCTCATTCATGGTTACTTCCAACTTTACTGAAGCTTTGCTAAAGTTATACTTTACGGCTATTCGTATGCCTCGTGCAAATAAAGCTTAACCAAGTGTATAAAACTACACCAAAGGTCAAACGCACCGCATTCGTGCGCACTCAGTTTAATAATATTTTGCGTGAGAAGTACCTTACCAGGGTTTACCAACAAACCTTTTTCTCCTCATTTTTATTGATAATAATTGTAAATGATATGTAATTGAAAACCCAAGTGGAGGAAAATGCTACGTTACAATCTATAAACAACCAGTTTTTTTTGTAATATAGCTATATTTTACATAGATTCATAAAAACCCCATAGAGTGTCTTAATTCTGAAAACGAATACTACGAAAAGTTACTTTTAAGAACCTTTAACGTCAGTTGTATAACATAACACCATCCAATTGTGTCTTCAATTCATAGGTAAAATATGAGTAAAAGTTTAATTTAACCAAAAATAATATACTCATATAAGTATAGAACGCTTCTGATACATGGCATATTTAGAAAACAAACAAGTCATAAATAGGGTGATTTTTTAAGGGTGTTATTCAAAAAGTATGCTCTACCGTCTCTTCTTAGGCACTGCAGTCAGGGACGCGGTGCTTCTTTGAGTCTGGCAGAGAAAGGTGTCCATCGTTACACGCGTTTGGTATTATAGCCGTAAAGGTGCCTCCTAGTAAAAGTATTTGGACGCCTCAAGGTCACGTATTGCCATAAGGAAGCATTGCGGCGACGATGGAAAATAACATACACAAGCTTCATGTGTGTTCTGTTCACTAGGAGTTTTAAGCGTTAACTACAGGGCTTTAGCACAGCGATCTGTTCAGTTACAACATTAGTCTCTATAGTTTAAAACACGCTTTTACAGGAGGAATGAGTATCGTAAACAGATGGCCGCTTACAACAGATTTTTCGCTGACTCTTGACACTTTTAAACGACCGCATTTATGATTTGATAACCAAAATTCATGAATGGGCAACGAAATATCGACTTTCATATCTGCCCTGACAACGGGATTGGCCTTGAAATATTATGCAGTTCGTTGAAAATTGTAATAGACAAAGCTGCTTTCAGTGAGGCCCACGTGACAGCAGAAAGCGGCTTTCTTAAAGCTCAGGCATGCATTTGGCAAAACTGGCCCTTTGCAGGAAATATTTCTCTTAAATCACTTATAGTCGTTTCGAAAATCAGGTATTCTGTAGAACTACCGTTTGGCAGAACAGTCATTTTACGGGGGGGAAAAAAAGTTTGGCAGTTATTGTCTTTTTTGAATGACACTCACGCATTTGGCATAAACGGTCTTGGGCAGAAAATGGCTCTCTTTCAACACAGTAGTCAGGCAAAACACAATAGACTGGCTTTAAGCAAAATAATCTCCGTGATGTAATTACAGAAAGGCAGTTGGCAGAGACGAACTTTGCGAGAAAATGTCTAGTTAAAATCACTGACTGACGTTTAGCAGAGCATACATTCGACATAAGGGTCTTTTGGCATGAAAATACCTCAGGTGATTAGCAAAATACGGCAGAATAGTAGTTTGTCATTACATGTGTTTGGTAGAAGAGTAATCCGGCAGAAAATGACATGTCACAAACAGACGTTTGACAGAAATTTGTCTCATATAAAACACAGAAAATCATTTGACAAAAGAAACAATGGCCGAATATTCTGGCAAGCAACTTTTCTGCGAGATAAAATATTTCAATTTTTTCTCGTACCCACTTTAGCGAATTCGTTATAAGCATAAATATTTCTTATGATTTATTTTAAAATTCAACCACACTTTTGACATATTAGGAAGCAAATGATTTATATGTATTTCTTTATTTTAACAGCTTATCATTAAAAAAAACTACGACAATGCCAGAAATAAAATATAACCTATCAAAACATTTAGCTCGTGAAAAATATTTACTCCACATTAATTTACGCTGCAATAGAAATCATTTTTTGCTATTGTTCTCCTTTTACACTTACGTCCTCATGCATCACCTAAGTTTCGTCTTATGAATGTGATAATACAACACTACATGTTGTTTGAAAATGAATACTATAAGATTTATCTTATTCACATAAATGTTAGCGTGTTACAGTAATTTTAAACCCTAGACTTTTGAAAACTCTTGTTATCTGCAGTTATATGGAAATATTTTTTTAACACACACGCGCGCGTGTGTGTGTGTGTGTATATATATATATATATATATATATATATTTAATGAGGACATTTCACCACCAGACGTCAACAGATAATGATTGTAGTTTTTATTCCAACCAATATTCTGCAGATTTTCTTCTGCTGTAAAATATATATCTCAGGCAGATCGTACCCAAGCAGGAGTAGAATTACCATAGTCCACAAAAGGAATTTCGAAATGAGGTGCTACTGGTAATGCCATGAATTTATTTACAAACAGCAATATTCAGCCGCTTAAATGTCAAATGTGTTCCAATATGGTGTCAAACATATTGTAATTTGAAGACCAGAAGTGGTCGCTTCATTTGCATAGCTGCTCTTTTGAAACCACAATTTAAACTTACCTCCAACATCCATAACATTTGCATTTTTAGTGCGTATGTCGCTCCAGATATGGAGCCGTGTCGTCGGAATGCTTTGCCAACCTAGAGGTCTAAAACTTCCTGTATTAATAAGTGGATCTTGAGATAATGGACAGCTTGTACAGTACGTACAAGCTTAATCGATTGGTCGAAACAAGAAATAAAAATGTCCAATACGTTAGGATGATCCAACAACAAGATTGTTCACGAAGCGATTTTGTCATTGTTGTATAAGGAATTAATTTTATTATATATTTTGTCTTACCAGCATATCGCCGAAGCTGATGAAATTCTTTGATAGTTGTACTTGCCTTGCAACACAAAAATTTAATTCGCCAAGTGCGCGTGTATAGGCCTGTAAAATGAATGTGAATTCGTCCAACAAAATTCGGCTGCAAGTAGAAAACAGATGCGAATCGTTGTCAAAACTTGTTCCTAAGGATGGTACGTGCCTTTAAAATTGAACCGGTGCCATAAGTTCATTGCAAATAGCAGAGTCAAATAAGTGGATTGGGAAACCCTTGTTTGTTTTTAATATGGGGTTTGATGAAAGTCATAATTTATTTATGACTCACGAGTACCCACGCATGAAAATGCCATGCAGATACACAATTTTTCACTAACGAATGTTTTAAATTTACTATGCATTAAAGAGTTTCTACCTGGCAGAGTCATGTAAATGTTCATCTTTATAAATCCTTATGCACTGGTCTCTTTAGGCGTTTGATAACAAACATTTTGCATACTGCCCTTTTGAAAAATACTGCAAATTTTTATTTTGAAATAAAGGCAAAAATATCTCTTTAACTGTGGAGTTAAGTTTACAATTAAAAACCTTATTTTCGTTTATTTTACCACGCGGATTGACAATTCGAAAAGTTCACCTCGCGAAAGTTATTCACGTTGGGGGTACACATTTTTCATATAGTCACAGTTTCATCATAAGTACTTCATAAATTATTTACAATATACCAAAAATTAAAGTGTTTCACATCCAACTCCGAAGGCATTTACCGTCCTTAGGAATGAATCACTTTAGATCATAACTCATACTTACGTTTACGTGTTTTTGTTATATGGTAAAGCTTCTACCAATATTCCACAAAAGTGAACCGGGTTCGATTTCCGGGGGGAAGAGGATGGGACTCCGGATATTCGCACGTGGTAATCGTGCCCGATGATGCCGCTGGTCGGCGGGTTTTCTCGGGGATCTCCCGTTCCCCGTACTTGCATTCCGGCACTGATCCATATCCACCTCGCTTTACCCTCATGAAATTTCAAGACCCCGATGTTAAGAGCCACCCAAACCTTCCCAACCCACTTCTGCCAAAGTTCTTATATATTATGTTTATATACACGTCCTGTATTTGTTTGCTTAAGAAACTTCATAATGATCGTAAGGACATTTGTAAGATAAGCACGTATTGATATCTGTAAAATATGTTCAAACGCACACATGAAAACGGAACAAAATTTTTCGTGAGTCTATATATTGAATATTGAGAATCAGTATAATGAATTTCTTTTTGAAAATATATTTTCTACCTACCAACTGACACTTACTTTTAAGTAACAGAGTTACCTATTAAGTAGCAACCTTCTGAATTCGCGTTATTATTTTGCATAGAACTAGACTACACGCTCAGATATATACTCGAGGCAGAGTCATTTCCTAATTGGTTGCTGCTGACTGCTGACGTCATATAAAGCTGCCAGCCCCCCTCCCTCCTCTTGGACTACACAGTAATTCGTGCACACAGTTTGGAATTGTTTATTATTTGGTGCTGAGTTACCAAGGCGTGTGTAATTAAATATGGTACAATCGCAAACTTTGTACGAAGTTATAGTGCTTCAAGTATGACGAGGCAGCGTATTTTATAGATATATACAAGTTAGTTACTCTCCATTTACATATAACTACATCGTTAACGTTGATTGGATGTTACCTGTGTCGTACTTGCATGTGAACTTTTAACTAATGGCACAAAATTGATTGTTTCAGGCCAGGGGAAGGAGGATAAGATGGACCACAGCTCCATAAAACACGGGTAAGAACCAATAGTTAATTATTCTGAGTTATTTACTATTACACAAAAGTAAAAATAAGAGTTTATGTATGCTTTTGAATGAATTTTTTTCTTAGTCTAGTCACACTTCGATTCATGTTAAAATTGTTTCATTTCTTCGGCACCATTACTTGTAAGATTGAGGGAAGTATAACTTACTTGCTTTTGGTTGACGTTTATACACTGTAAAACATTTTCTGGTATACTGTCTAAACTGCAACGAAAGATTTTAACCTATACACTGTTTTGCAATAGTAGCACACATCAAGCTGCAGATATAGGAATATTTAGCGTCGCTACTATTCAAAGTTGGGAACTTCCCTACGCATTTGACTGTTTCCTGAGCAAATGTAAGAACGCTACAATGAATGTATAGGAGAAAACATTACCCATTTCTGCTTTCTCACTAAGCGTATACACTGGTATGGGAAATTACCGAATAATTTCCCAAGAGTGCATAATACGACTAAATAAGTTAAAATTTAAAACGTTCTTCTGTAAGGACACGATTTTATTCACCATCTATTACGTACCTGCCAGAATTTATATTTCCCGATAGATAAAGAACAACTGCAATATTCGCAAAAATCTCGTGTTTCTGTTTAACAATTTTTTTCTATAATTCTTCGGACTACCTTGATTTTCTGTCGTTAAAGTTTGAGAAGCCAATTTGTGTTTAGATATGTTGTGGTGTGCGTTACCTAGTCAACGCAGTTTGGAAAATAAATAAAAATTAATTGTTAAAATAACGGGCTGGGAAGATTTTCTTCTGTGTGTGTGTTCCGAACCTCCTTTTGAGAAAACATTTTTGAATGTAATTATAGCACCAAAAATAAGTCATCCTGGAATTTATGTTTGAATGACTGCAGTCATACAATAAAAGACGTATCTTTGTACTCATCAGTGATTAAGTATTTCCTTAAGTATTTAAAACTGAATGACAAAAGAAATACGTAGGTTCCCGCACATGGATTTGTACGAGCTGTATTAAGACTTTTGTGAACGGCAAATTGAATTTCAGCAGCTATTCCGTGCTCAACTTGGCGGTCAGAACCCGTCCTGTTCTTCATTGCAGTTTATGCACTTGCGTGTACGCAATTGAGGTACGCATTCCTTCACGATCATTGCTCCGTGACTGTCACTTTAGACGGGTGTAACTGGTTTAGCATTGTGCTGTTTCCCACCTAGTGTTGATCGCCGGAGACGTTAGCGTCTGTCGCAGGGCCAGCGATCATCTCTATTCCTAGACCGGAAAAAGACGGCAGTTGCCAACGGCCATTCGCGCGCACAGGTATTTATTTAAATCGTGTTGCACGTTGACTGCGTTCTGAAATGACTGAGAAGTTTTACATTCTCCAGAAGACTATGAAATTGTTGTGAATGTTGTAGGAAAGTACCATGACTTCTTTATTTGGAACACAAGAACTACCGTGAACAGAAATTAAAGGACTTTTATTTGGATTTGGAATCACATTGCGCGAGGCATTGGAAGATCGGGTTACAGTAATAATTGGGTTTTTTTAAAATAATCAGACATTAGTATACGTAGAGCATTTTGTAATTTTTGGTTGCCAACCTCGAGGAATACGATTGCCATAGATATAACGCGGGATGATATACACTGAAAAGCAAAAAAAAAACTGGTACACCTGCCTAATATCTTGTAGGGACCCCCGAGCACGCAGAAGTGCCGCAAGACGACGTGGCATGGACTCGACTAATGCCTGAAGGTATGCAGGATGCAATACACACCATGAATCTGCAGGGCAGTCCACAAATCCAATCTGCGCCAATTTGGAAAGGTTGCACGTTTGTCACGTTTAATGATTCTCGTCAGTCGTCGTTTGTCCCGTGCTTTCACAATCTTTTTCCAGCCGCAGCGATGTCGAATATGTGATGTTGTACCGGATTCCCGATATTGAAGGTACACTCGTGAAATGGTCGTAAGCGAACACCCAATTGTTATCGCTACCTCGGAGATGATATGTACCATCTCTCGTGCGCCGACTATAACACCACGTTCAAACTCACTTAAATCTTGATTACCTGCCATTGTAGTAGCAGTAACCGATCTAGCTGCTGACCGCATCGCGTTACTCTGGTTGGTTCCATACATCTGTTATCTGCATACGCANACCAGTTTTTTTGGCTCTTCAGTGTATTTGTGATATCAGAGAGGAGAAGGAAAATATGTAGATAGTAGACTTAATATAAAGTAAACAGATATTATTATAGCATAACGAATATAGGTTATATGGATACCTTTAAAAATACAGACATATAGCAACGAACTGAAGAAGACTTCCAGCAGTACATACGAACGTAGACGCTGTTGACACGCGTAGAAGTTTAGAAAGAGCACAAAGTTCGTCGCTGGCGTCCACTGCCGCGAGATCATCACTTCCGGAGGAAAACGTACCAGTGCTGCCACAACCGCTTCGGAAAGAAAGATATTTTTTTAATTTGCCCCTTGGTATTGCTGAACCATGAGCATGTTAGTAGCTACCAAACGCAGCACACAGAACTGCACTGACACAGACAGAAACATTAAAATTTTTCCACGTTCATTTTTTTTTAAACTATAATTTAGCGCGCGTAAATATTTTTCGCGAAAAACAGGCGTCTGTTAAATTTCCCCGTGTTTCATCGCCACCTGTCTAATGGATTTTCCATTCATACGTCTCATTAACCTCTGCCAGAATAAAGCAGGACACGTTAAAAAAAAACGGATGCGGAGGTGTAATTGATACTCATTATCGCCAGAACAGTATGCTACATTCAGAGGGAACATCTCGTCCTATGAGTGTGTGGATCCCTCGCCTTTAATTGCATCAAGTTGTTGCATATTTGGCAGGCGATGGGAGGAGAGCCAAGGGTCCGTGGTTGGAGTCGTTACTCGCCGTTAATACCGTGCAGTTAACAATAAATTACCGATCTCAGCCTTTATTTCCATTTGTGCATATAAACTAACGGGTAAGGAACTACGAAGGTATGCTCATTAAGGAATATCACTTCACGCCATCTTGCATTTATCCATTTTCCGGCGTAGGCTGCATTTAAATTGGTTTTAACGAAATTTTTCGCACAGCACGGAAGAAATAATAGCTTCTCAAGCATCAACAAGTTGCATCACTGCCGTCATTTATTTATATTTGGTAATTGCTAGGAATAAGTAGGTGATTTTTTCCTTGCGGGCGATCAAACAAGTAAAACTAGCCACGGTAGTCAAGCAATGCCAACTTTACAAGACATACAAAGCAATTTCCTACGTCCTATCGTTCCGTAAAACTTAATGCAGAATATTTCAAGTAGGTTGTTGCAAAAATTCTACAAATACAAGATGGCGGGGACTGAACCCCATCAATCCCTTAACGTATCCATTAATTTTTCCGCTCGGGTGTTGCAAAAAAAGAAATTTTTGGTGCGAGAAGTACTTAAAAATTATTCGTTACAACACCTGACATTCTGGAGCCTATGGGATGGGTTTCCGTATATCAATTACACAAGAATCAAATAATTATAAAATAATTGGTGTGTCAGCAATAACTAGGGGCAGTGATATTTCTCGAAAATATTTCGAGACAAGATTAAGTCCAAAGCACTGTAGGGTAGCCCAGTTTCTTTGATTGGCTAAAAAAATGTTTTGGTTCGTGTTAACCGTTTGCGTAAGAATCACGAAGGTTCAGTGTCGGAGTTACTTAGTCCTGAGTGGCTTCGTCAAAGACGGACACGGCACCAGCAGCCAATGGATGTATAACAACAACTGAGGTGTGTATATAGTATTGAAGTCTACTGTGTGCTCCGATTTTTACGCGAAAAGGCACTGGCCGTAGCAATAACCAATAGCATTGCCTAGGGAAAGGCAACGCTCTCATTGTTAAGGGCACCTGCGTTCCAAAACACTTTAGTTCAGAATCACTTTCGTGATTGGACCATTTGAATTGTTACGTGTCTTATCTATCTGCCCGTCGATCACGGGTGGACAGCGTCGGAGAAAATTCTGGTCGTCTCGCTCATGCGACAGACTATCTTCACACAGAGACCGGCGGCCAATAACCAGAGGAAAGCTGAAAGTGTGCACGTAGAATATTGAAGTCTGCCCACAGCGAGAATCTTTTCGCGAAAAACAGGCAGCCCTGCAAATCGGTTCTACCAAATGGATCTGTACATCACCGATCATGATTTCACCTATTCTGCAACGTGTCAAACACGAACTAGTATACTAGGGATAATATGTTGAGAGGTTACGGACCTTTGATCCGGCATTCTCCTGTAAAGGTTATGGAATACACTTGTGCGAAAACTTATCCCAAGGGGACACCTGGTTTTCTCGAAGAGTTCCACACTTGCTAGATTTCAACATGCTATGTGCACACCGGCAGTTTTCCTCTTATCGGCCGTGTGCCTTCGTCACCGAGTACTCAAGAATACAGAGGTGAAACAGCCGCTTATTCCGCGAAATCCAACTGGCGTACGCCAGCAAAATGGCGTCACTTGCCATCAACATGTCGGAACTCTGTTCGCCAATCAGCGCCTGGTAACTTACTTGCCAGCATGCAGTCCAGCCAATAGGGAATCATTCAAAGTACGTGGTAGCCAGTCAGACACAAGGCCCGTTTCCAGAACCTCCAGCAGCCAATCAGCGAATGGGCACGCCCACATCAAAGGGACCGCCAAGCCAATTAGTTTCTGTATTTTTATCTACTCTGTGCCTTTGTGAAAAGACATTTTAGTATTTGAGTAAAGCAATCATGGTAAGATCACTCCGGTATTGAATATCTATGATTCGCTGGTAGACACCTAACATCCAATAAAGAAAGTGGATATGAGCTAAATGTGTTTAACGTATATCTAGAGAACAACTTTTTTTTCGCAAAAATCTGATGTCCCTGTTTTACATTTATTTAATTTTATAGAAGTTAAAGTAATGTTCTCCTTTTTCCGCGTGTTTCATCAATTTATTTCAGTTTTGAGAACAAAACAATGTAGAGTTATGTGTCGTAAATATCTTTAAGGCTCAGCTTTACCCGCCATATCGGTTTTTTACATTTAAATTTAGTTTAAAGAAAAATTTTAAAAAAAATGCTACCATAGCAATTTTGTTATTTGTCTGTCTCTGCAGTGCAGACGTGAAATCCGAACTATCAACGTTAAAGTTTGTGACAAACGGCGTAATATAAACTTTAAAATAGCAATAGGTTCCTGCCTTCTTACAACTATAAAATAACACGTAGTAATATTAAATACAAAAATATTAAACAGTTAGTAAAATGTTTATTTTATAAAGTCATAAATTTTCTATAATTATACTGAGACTAAAAATATGACACGAAAACGAAGACTTTCTGCATAATACGTGATGTCGGACCTTAATATTATGGTGTTGGCGTTTCGTCCAATATTCTAAATTTAGTTTTTTTGTTAGCATATAACTGAATATTAATAAGATTTAAATTTGTTTATGATATGCAGCTGGAAGGACAGTGGTGAGTTCAAATACAAATACTTTTTAAAAATACAGTTTTATTTAAAAGTCAACAAAATCCTCAGCTGTTAAGTCAGACTGTATCGTAAGTAGCTATGTATTATATGTTTTTAAGAAAACCTTATCCGTATCCAAAAAATATCTATCAATATGTAGCGATGTATTGTATGTTCGAGTCTTACAGGAAAACAGCACATTGTGTCTGAGTGAAAAATTTTGCATTTCGTTATCTATACGTACATAAAAATATAAGTTAATACAAAAATATAGGGAAATAACACGAAGTCGAAGTATTCTCAAACAAGTGACTATTAAACATTTCTGTCACATGTAGCAGAAAACATTTTTTTTTGTAAGTGTACTTGTGCCATAACGATCGTAACAAAAAAAGTTTTTTTTTCTATGTTATTCGCAGCAGCTTTTTATGAGAGTGTGGAAAACAGTCTCAGTAACTAATTATTTATATATATATAATCTATTCGTGGTTTATTCACACTTTTTGAATAAAACCTTTCAAAAATCACCCAATGTAAGACGTGTTTGNATATAATCTATTCGTGGTTTCTTCACACTTTTTTAGTAAAACCTTTTAAAAATCACTTAATGTAAGACGTGTTTAGTTATTTCCTAAACATACCATGCATCAAAAGCGTTTTATACCTCTGGTAACTTAAAAATATTTTATTATTCTTTAAATTAAAATTTTGCCTATATTTTGTCAACTTCGTATTTTCTTCGTATGTTATCAGTTTTAGTAATGAATTTTCCAGTTGAGATAAGTGGGCTATTTAATTGTGAATAACAAGTTCGTAATTGTGAGTGGGAAGTAGCCAATATTGGACCGATGCCTAAAATTTGGCGGGTTTGTATAAACAGGTGAACATTTACTTGCAAGTGCATTAACTACTAATGTAGCCATGTGATTCATCTGTGGTATGGCGAGAGTTCGCGTGTGTGTGCTTTTGTAAAGCAATGAAATTATTTTATGATGGTTTAATGTTACATTTCGAGGGTGCCTAGGTGAACGATTTTACTTCAATTGGAATGCAATTTTGATATGAATGTATCCCCATAAACATCGTACATTTAACTTTCTTGTCAATGGATTATTAGAAACCCTATAATTTTGCATTATAATTAAGGGCAGTGATATTTCGCGAAAAGATTTCGAGACAAGATACGGTCCAAAGTACTATGTGGTCGTCCATCTTCTCTGATTGGCTAAAAACGTTCTGGCCCGTGTTAACAGTTTGCGCACGAATCACGAATGTTCAGTGTCAGAGTTACTTTGTCCTGATTGGCTAAGTCAAAGACGGACACGGCACCAGCAGCCAATGGGGGTATAACAACACCTGAGGTGTGTATATAGTATTGAAGTCTACTGTGTGCTCCGATTTTCACGCGAAAAGTCACTGGCCCTAATTATAATTCAATACCAAAGTAAACTGCACACAGGTACATGCTAGGTTCATGTTTTTCATTGGACATCATTTCATCCGACATGGTCTGCAGGACCCAGAATCAATAGTAAACGCCTAGCGCTCTGGTAGCTTCGGTCCGTGTAACTGGGTTAAACAGGAGAATTAATTCTGCGTGCTGCAGCAACCATTGAACAAGTCACTTCTGCTCGAGTATGTACAGAACTGTGGAGTACAGCTTGGTGCAATTTTATAACGCAAAACAACGTTCACTGAGCATTGCGGTTAGAGAGTTTAGTTACAGAACACCCAAGATTATACAAGTGAAACTACTGCATGTATCTCCAACTCCGGCTGCGCGATATACTAGCAGTGTGGTGAGGCGCCATCCGCTACAGCAGTTAGTTATTAGGGAACGAACTTGCCAGGCACCATGTGCCCAAAATACAGGCTAGAAAATTATTAAAGAAAAGTTAAAATAATGTATATAATTATATATATAATATATAAAATTGTAGGCTCCATCTGTAGAGACCTGAAGAATTCGCGGATTCTTTACGGGTCAAGCTAGAATTCAAAGAGTTGTAGCTTTATGTTTCGTTTGTAGTTTGCCAATGCGTTATTTGACACGGCCTGGAGAAACTTGAGCCAATAATCAACATGCAACAAAATGCTTGCCGAAACATCACCTTCCACTGTAACAGCTAGTAACCAGTTAGCATTTAATATTTGCTTTCTGGTGCATACAGCTGTCCAGTCTAGCCTACAGATAATTTAACTCGCGAATTTTTCAGGTCTCTCCCCATCTGTCAGTAGACGGAAAATAAAAGAAAATATAAACAACCGTTATCGAAATAAAATTCAATAAAACTGCGCTTTGATCACAAATTTGAATGACCACCACATTGGATAACTACGTCATATTGTATAGGCCATTAATAGGGCCAGTGACTTTTCGCGTAAAAATCGGAGCACACAGTAGACTTCAATATTATATACACACCTCGGCTGTTGTTATACATCCATTGGCTGCTGATGCCGTGTCCATCTTTGACCAAGCCACTCAGGACTACGTAACTCCGCCACTGAACCTTCGTGATTCGTGCGCAAACTGTTAACACGGGCCAGAACGTTTTTAGCCAATCACAGAAGATGGAGGAACCTATAGTACTTTGGACTGTATCTTGTCTCGAAATCTTTTCGCGAAATATCACTGCCCTTAGCCATTAACATTTTTTTTGTTTCGTGGGATTCGATAGTAACATCCTTGAAGTTTCAACCATGCCCCCCCCCCC
>NQII01001220.1:493257-515060 GCA_002778355.1 Clitarchus hookeri
GCGGCCCCGCACTGCTAAAGTTCCACTTCCAGGATATTCCTACGTCTCATAGAAACAAAGCTTAACCAAGTCTACAATATACACCGAAGGGACATCGCACCGTATTCGTGCGTACTCACTTTAATAATATTTTGCATGAGAACTATATCTATTTTAGCCCTTTTTTTTATTCATATTAATTACTTATGAAATATTATAATTGACAGGTAAAATGTAAATAAGAGTTCAATTTAACCAAAAATAAGATACTTTTGTTTTAATATAAGTATAAAACGCTTGTAATACATGTCATATTTAGGAAACAATCAAACACGTCATATGTGGAATGATTTTTCGAAGTCTTTATTAAAAACGTGTGAGGAAACCGTGAATAGACTATAATAGGGATTTTTTAGCAGCAAGCGTTAGCCAGTCAGACATAAGGCCCGTTCTCAGAAAATGGGTACGCCCGCATCAAAGGAACCACCGTGCCATTACGTCTCTGTGTATTTATCTACCCTGCGGCAGGTGGTGTAGTGGTCAGACCACTCGCCTCCTACCTAGGCGAGCCGAGNTCTTTTTAGGCATCTGGCTCGTGAACGAGCTTGGAATCTTTCACAGGGTACAACAGCCAATCAGGAACAAGAAATATTTACTACCCTCGCGAAGCTATTAAACGAACAACTAAGTCGCCCTGACCTAAGAACGCACTTGGCTCCGCCTACCCTTGTGAAAGAGAGAGACAGAACGACTCACAAAGCACCAACCTCGCCCAACACAGGTAGGAATAACTGGCAGGCGGGCAAACGAATCTGAACGTACTCCCTCCCACCCACAGTGCCATCATCGACCAATTAAAACCTTTTCCGTGGATTAGTGGCCCGACATAGGCAGAGCTCCCAAGTCTCCAGTTACAGTGGCGCTACCATAGTGTGCCTACATTAAAGGCACCACTTCTGTGTTCTTATCAAAGCCATGAAAATTTCGCGTTTAGTGTTGCGTTACATCGTACTTAATGCACGCATACCTTGGCATGATTTTTGTCTCTTGGATACAGTTTGTCACGCCGGAGTGACTATAAACTGGCAACAAAAAAATTTATAATGGCGTGTCGGACGCCTGCTGCATCTTAAAAAGAAAACGTGTTCTCTTAGTTTCAGCAGCCAACGAATAAATGAGGTCAGCCAGTTTATACGGGTACATGAACTTAAGGCGATTGCCAGATAGTGGTGTGAATTTTACAGGTTTTAAACTGTTAACCTTTTATTCACAGTGTCCCATAGAGTTCAGTAAAGAAAGTTTCTGACGTGTGGAAAGTATCGTTCGGTACTGAGACAACATTGCGTAGCCTCATAAATAGCTAGGGATAGTGAAATTTCGCGAAAAGATTTCAAGACAAATTATTTCAAAACACTGTTGGGTCGTTTAACTATCTTGATCGGCTGAATCACTTCTTGACACGTGTTAACTGTCTGCACACGAATCACGTAAGTGCAGTGTGCCAATGTTGCCAGATTATATGTGGCTCGGTAAAATATGAAAACGCCTTCTCAAGCAGACAACAGCCAACGGCAATAGACAAACTTATGTTGGGAGCTTATAGTATTGAAGTCTACCGTGCACTCATATTTTTTTCCGCGAGAAATCACTAGCTCCATAAATAGCTGCTGTCGGTAGCATAAAAAAACAAAAACATTTTTATATGTCCCGATATACCGGATGTTTTTAAACAACACCGATAAACTCCAGCAGCTTATTCCAAACAAAAATATAAACCGGAATTTTACGCACACTTTTCATCTAAAGTGATTTATAAGGAAGCTGTGCGCCCCCACAAAATCCTAATTGAAAATGCCTCCCAGCGTATTGTGTGTTTCTTACATGTCAGGCAACACACCGTCTGTTTTCAGAGTTACGCATGTATTTCTCGAAAACTGTTCACATGGCAGTGCTCCCACAGTAATATTTATTTTTTGTTTATTTATACGTCCTGATTTATAAGATGTCTTAAAAAATCACGTACCACTTAAGGTGCCAAAGTACCATCCTAAAATAATATACACATCTCCATTTCTCACCATGGAGGCGGACGATATTGCCAACCGTATTTTCAGAGGTGTACGATTGTCGTTAATACAAAACACCGTAGAACGATTTGTTGCTCAATCGCGTGTTTTCTGATATTTTGAACGAAAAACATTTTAAAATTCAATTTATTGGGGATTCATAACTCCTTTAATAATTCCCTTAGAGAAAAGGTAATACATAATTTTAGTGTTTTTTTTTTTTGTGAGGAATAACTAGCCGGGGTTAATCAGTGTTAATTGTTAAAAAAAACACCCGCCATATCGATAGCAGTACAGTTCCGAATAGAATATTTGTTTGTTGCAACGCCTAAGACGATGTATTTGTGTGTAACTGAAAAGATTAATAATCTGTGGTTATATTTAGAACCGTGTAACGACCATGAAGATGAAATGAGGTTGAGATGGAGTAATCACGGAATGCAATGGTAGGGTTAATGGGAGTACCCCCAGAATTCCCACGGGCCGCCAGCAAATCTCGCCAGCGTTATTCCACGTGGGATATGCTGCGAGCTACCCCGCCGAGAATCTAAACCCAAATTACCGTAACGGGATGCCGGCGAACCAACCACTTCCTCACCGGGACGAATACTTTGCGGTTCAGCAGAGGCCCCGAGCGTCGTGTTGAAAACTTAGAACACTAAGCACGAGGTAGCGGAGTATATGAGTATAAAGAGATGGAACAGACGCTTAAACTGCGAGCTCTAGGAGCATACGCCAGCAAAATTACGTCACCTACAAGCGACATGTAACACCGTTCACCATTCAACACCTATAGGAACGTAGTCTATCCAATAGGGAAACTTTCGCAGAGCGCAGTAGCCAATCATACACGCACAAGACCCGTTTCCAGAGCCTAGTGCTTCCAGTCAGAGAATGGGTACACGCCCGCATCAAAGGAACCATAATGTAATTTTGTCTCTGTATACATAGTTGCTCTGTGTGCGCATTCTTAACACTTTGAGTGCTGCTGGCGTACAAATAGGTCACCTGAATTTAACTGAGGTGTACGAAATTTGCCGTAACATTACGACATAAGAATTATTTAAAGCAACGGGCGAAGAAATATTTCTTTGCCAGTAGTTTTCAAAAGGTTCTATGTAACGTACTATTAAACAGCAACGCCCAGAGAGTTGAGTTGAGAGATCTGGGTAGCTCTAAACCACGAGGTCTTGAGAGCCGATGAGGGTGAAATGAGGTGAGAATGGAGTAGCTCCGGAATGTAAGGGCGGGAGAAACGGGAGATCCTCGAGTAAGCCCGCCGACCAGCGGCATCGTCCCGCACGATTCCCACTTGTGAAAATCTGGGAGCGACCCGGCNCATTTCTTCTATATTTTAAGGCTGTTTTATGTTTTTTTTTTCATATTATATCGATAATAACTTAATTAAAATAACAGACAATTTTTAAAAAAATGCATCGTGTTTTTTATGTAAATATGAGAAACCAACTTAAAATAACTTAAAATATTGATACGTATAAATTCCAAAAAAATTATTTTAACACAATGTTTTGTTTCAACAGAGGTATTTATTTAAGTTAGGACTGGCACGTTGCAATTATACTTGTTAATAAGACACTTGGTTCACCTGCAGTAACGGTTTAACTTCTGGTTAATTCGAATGTAATTTTTTTTCGAAATTTTAAATTGGAATACGTGAAAACCGCACAGCAAATTAAGAAAATATTATTATCGTGAAATTTTAACTGAACAATTATTTTGAGTTGTTTCCTAACGTATTGATTTAGTTCAATTTGGGATTTGTACAAAAATATCTATAAATTGTATTCCCTACAGGTGGTTTCATTCTATTTGAGCAGTCATTTTCTTCCATTGTCATACTTTTTCGGACTATTATTTCATGTCATAACAGAAAAAGATGCAATGTGCCAACAATGTAGAAAGTAATTGTACATTCTTGAACGTCCTTGACTCTTCCAATCACAGTGCCCTACACATAACACATTACACAGGAACTAAATTTAATGGCCAATACCGTACATAGTAGGGGCGGGAACTTATACGTTATACGTGAAATCCCTCACGTGCTGGGAGACGTCATTCGTTGTTTTGACTTCATCCCGACGTTTCACAAACAGCTACTACCAATATTATCACACACAAACACATTTTTGCTGATCCTGACCTATCAACTAGGGACACCCGAATTTCGCGAAAATATTTCCGCACGTGCTGGATTTCAGTACCCTACGGACGTTCCAGCAGTTTCCTATTCCTTATTGGCTGCGTGTCTTTCTGAGAAGACTTTTTTCCACTTGACTGGCCAATCAGCATTAGGTGACTTCAAAGCCGTACGTCTGTGATTCGCGCGCAGATACCCAAGTCGTGTAACACGGTAACAGAGCGATACAGTTACAAATTAAGATCTTGTTCACGAAAACACCAAAAACTGTACATTTGGTTGTGTCTGAAAGGTTCAAGTTATTTACACGAAAAAAAGTTAGGCATTACTGACGTACGTGATATGCTACAAACACGAGCCGATCTATATTTCTGACGTACGGACACCAGATTTTCGCGAAAAGAGTCTCCGTCTAGTTGTATTTCACAACACTGATTGGACGGTTTGGGTTGCTACGCGTCGTAGCTACCTGCCGGCGAATCACAGACGTTCTGGTTGGCTTAGTCAAATGCCACACCTCTGATGAGGACGCGGAGCCAATAGTCAAAGGAAAATTGCAGGTGAGCAAAGGATATATAAATCTAACCTGCATGACAATATTTTCGTGGAAACCAAGTGTCCCTATTTATGAAAATTTAAATTGTGATTTAAGTGCGAGGAAGTCGCAGGCCTGTACGGTAAGTAGAGGTAGTATGGATGTTCTGAGCCATCGTGCATGTGTGTGTGTGTGCAGCTTCTTCCCCTGGGAGGAGACATCGTGGCGGAGTTTGACGGCGAGACGGCTCGGCTGACGATACAGCAGGTGTACCCAGAGGACGAGGGAGAGTACACCTGCGTGGCGTACAACGAGCTGGGCAAGGCCTCCACCTCCGCCTGTCTCGTCGTCGACGGTGAGTTAAGATGTGTTGACATCCAGAACGACTCTGTTTGACAAGCGCCGAGTCTAAGATCAAGTGGTTTCGATCTGACTGTAATCCAAAATATCTCACTGCCTCCAGCCAGTCTTTTTGCAAACATTGTGTAACTTAAGCTATTATAAGAGCGCCGCTGTGACTTAGGACTTGGGAGCTCTGCCGATGTCGGTCTGCTTCTCCCCGTATAAGGTAGCAATTGTTCGATGGAGGGTGGGAGGGAGTACCTGTAGACCCGCCTGCCAGATACCTGTTGGTGCTTTGCGAGTCGTTCTGTCTCTCTCTTTCACTAAAGTAGGCTGCGCCAAGTCC
Organism: Clitarchus hookeri; assembly: GCA_002778355.1. NCBI lineage: Eukaryota > Metazoa > Arthropoda > Insecta > Phasmatodea > Phasmatidae > Clitarchus > Clitarchus hookeri. The sequence goes on from NQII01001220.1 coordinate 498,687, forward strand.
GTTCTCGGGCCGGTGCGACTACAATTCATTAGCTGCTTCGCATTTGAGTGACCCGTTTTACACCTGACCATGTAGCGCGAGATCCGGTGTTCGTTTTATTCAATATTTCCGAATAACTCAGAGTCACCCAGGAAGTATCTAAAACACAGTGATCCAATTGAAAAATATACTGAAATGCACGCGTATTTGAAGTATGCCTTGTCCTGAAATGTATTCACAACATTTTCTTGGACCTTGCACAGAATACTTAAAAATACATTGGTGAACAGCTGCTTGTACCGCGAACTCCAGCTGCACAAGCCAGTAAAATGGCGTCACTGGCTCGCAACATGGCGGAACGCCGTTCGCAAATCAGCACCTCGTGACCTGCTCATCAGCTGGCTGCCATGGCAATAGGGAACCTTTCCCAGCATGCAGTAGCCGATCAGACACAAGGCCAGTTCCCAGAGACTCGTGCAGCAAATCAGAGAATAGTTCACTCTTTTCCAGCTTGTTCCCAAGAGAATTCACGCATTATTCTGGTCTCTAGTTAAAGCGCGCGAACTACTCGTACTGCTCTTGCTGCGTAAACTGCGTTCAGCTCATAAAGCGGAAATTACTACCGAAACTAACCAACATCAATTCAGGAAATTAGATGGCTGGTAGGGAATCACATATTTTCCAGCAGCGTATTGCTGGGGTAATTTTAGTTAGTTTTTATTTCTAGTACATTATTAAATAAGCCCCTCGTGATTCTTGAAGTTCGTACAATCACCAGACTTGTTTCGCCGATCCGTCTCTTATGACCTCGCTGTCGACGAGACGTTAAGCCCAACTACCTACCTTGTTTCGCCGTCACTCATTTGGTGCTTACAGTAATTTATCTTTTCTAGCAGTTTAACTTTCAGGTACTCTCTAGCCATCTCCCTTCGCATTATGAGTTCAATCACTTTAAAACTGACGATTTATAAGAATAAATATTTTGTTACAAAATTTTTACGTAACTTCAACACAGTCAGCCTTGCTTCAAATAAATGCATATAATTACAATGTAAACTAGAGCTTAAAGTTACTGTAGCTGTTAAAATACAAAGTGTCAGAAGTAAAATTTTAGTACTGGTGTTTTCTAGATGCGGCCTATTATGGTTGAACTGCGAATATTACAGTGAAAATTGAACTACTGAATTAATTTCTTTACACAAAGAATGTTTAATAAATTTAATCTACAAGGAAAAATTTATAAAAATTTTATTTCAGCCCGATTTTAGCAATGAAAGCACTATAAACATAGAGAAAAATAAAAACCAATTTGTTTACCCAAAGAATTTCCTTCCTTTTAGTTTTAATTTACTATTTGATTAATTTAACATTAACATATTTCATTATAAAATGAAATAAATCCTAAAGGGCTTTCACAATAGGTATTCTGATTACTGTTATGCCGAACAATACATTGCCAAATTTATATATTCTCTATGTGAAGTGAATGTAGAGGATTCTGGTATTTGTCAAAATAATTATTCACCACGAAGGTATATTGAATGATTCCATTCTCAAAATCTAGTTAAAAACACATATTCAGTTACATATCATAAGTCCAATTAAAACCAAAGATAAGACACTTTTATGTTAAGAGTAGTTTAAAACGCTTGTGATACATTACATATTTAGAATGCAAACAAAACATTTAATATAATTCATTCACGGTTACTTCACACTTTTCTGAAGCCCTGCTAAAGTTATACTTCCAGGATATTCCTCCGCCTCGTGCAAACTAAGCTTAACTAAGTCAAGAAAATTACACCAAAGGACATCGCGCCGAATTCGTACGCACCTATTTGTAATAGTATTTTNACCAAAGGACATCGCACTGAATTTGTACGCACCTAGTTGTAATAGTATTCTGCATGAGAACTATTTCTTACTAGGCGCTACCAACACGAATATTTCCTTACTGTTTTTATTAACATTTACTATAAATTATATTATAATTATTTATAAATAATATATAGGTGAAAATTCAAATAAATGAAAAACAAGAAATTTTATGTTAACGGAAGTATAAAACGGCTGTTATACATGGCGTATTTAGGAAATAACTAATCACACTATATATAGGGTGATTTTTCAAAGGTTTGATTTAAAAAGTGTGAAGAAACCGCGAATACACTCTACAAGGGGTGATTTTCCAAGGTTTGATTTAAAAAGTGCGAAGATACCGCAAATAGACTTAAGTTTAAATTTTAAATAAACTCTTCAACCTGAAGTCAACACGATGTAATGTCAACCACATAAAAAAGTTAGATTAAACCATTTTATGTAAAATCAGGTGTTAAAATCGCATTTTTTCTGTTTTTAATACATGAATAGTAACAACTATGATAGTTGGCAAGATACAGCAATTTTACACGAGTAGAATAATTTAGATGAATTTGGGAAATAGGTGTAGGGGCGCGGAGCATCGGAGCTGCTCATGCTCTGTCATTCCGGTTATCCAGAAGCCATCTTGTCCGCCATGTTGTATGTAGGTGACCTTGACCTATGACCTTAACCGTGGTGATCTGTAATTGTGAAAACCCAAAGAAAACCCAAAAAATTTCAAAATTTATAAAAAATGCATTTAAAAAGTTTATAAAAAATCATTAAAAAAGTTATTAAAATGTTATAAATAAATGTATTATAAACAATGGCTAACATTATTTTAAAATTTATTTTAAAAATTGTTATTTAAAAATGTGTTTAAAGGAATTTACATTTCCGAAGATCCCCAGTCCCACGCCCAGCAGACGACTGACCCCACTACTAACTCCTATTGGCTGTTTAGTCGGCAGGTCTCCACCCCCACCACCCTTCACCCATACTCATTCTATCGTATACAGCCATTTTGGTTTTTAGTATAATTTCTTTATACATTGCTGGAGGACACCATCTTGGATTACATATGTTACTTTTACATCACCAAGATGGCGCTAGTGTGTTAATAATCGATATCGCCACCAGGCGAGTTGTCGATTTAGACGCCCAGTGGCAGCCATATTAGATTTTGTTTTTAAAGTATGTGTTGCGCTGTCAGCGCCCTCCGTGTTGGATTCTATTTTCAACACATAGGTGATGTTAATTTCTCGATTATGCTGCCTGCTATCGGCCTGTACCGAATGGTGACACTGACCATTCTGGCAAGGTGCGTAAACTGTCTTTTTTTTTCAACATATGTATTTTTATTTGAAATATTCTGCATATAAAGAAAGTTTTTTTCTTAATAATTAAACACAACATACTTTTTTAAAAACTATTTTATTTTATTTGGTAATGTACAAAATGAGAAAACACATATACAATGGTACATTAACTGCATTTTTCTGTGTTCACTGCTTGATGTCCGCTACAGCGACCCAAGCATTGAAGCGGGCAGGGAAACCCCACCACTTGACGTACGCCCTCCCATTATGTCGTTTCATCACCTTCTCGATCAAATACATGTCTGGAAACTTCGTAGGCTGGATCTCCTCAGTGTAGAACCCAGCATGAATGTGAACATTATTCAGATCATCGAGAAAGAAGGTCCTCGGAGCATAGTTGCGTATACGTCGCACACGAAAAAATTCGGTGCTCAAATTCGCTGTAAATCCTTTCTCGAAGATGCCTTTCTGTTTGGAGATGCGCACCAGGTCACCAACCTTGGCTTTAGGCTTGCATGGGTCAGTTCTTTTCACATCAATGTACAAGCTTCGAAGACGGGAGTCGTTTTTCATGTATTTTGGCTTCAGGCGAATGGTAGAATTAATGGTAGAATTATATTCACGAACGAGTTTTGGCAGTAGTGTCAGCCACTTGTAGCTGCCATTAGCAGTGAAATGCCTTCACATTTTTCCCTTCCGAGTCCTGTTGAACCTCTCGATACTACAAGCTTTGAGATTGCTGTATGTGGAATAATGATTTATGTTGTGTTTCTTCATCAGAGCCGTGAACTTGGCATTGTATAATTCCTTGTCTTGGTCGGTTTGTAGAATAGTCGGGATGCGTTCTTCACGCAATACATCTGCCATGGCCTTGGTAACATCGTGTGCATTCTTCGACTTGACAGGCCTGGTCCAGGCGAATTTGCTATATCCATCGATGACAGTCAGTATGTATTTGTAGCCTTTGTTGACCCGAGCATACGGTATCATCTCGACGAGGTTGGCTTGAAATAGGCCGTTCATCCCTAATATCACGACCTTGCGGCAGCGGTAGTTGCATCTCCCAGATGCGTGCAGTTCATCGGTGATTCCCAATCGACTCATTCTATGTAGCCTCCCTCCTTCAGTTCTTCGACGATTGAGATTATCTCATTAGTGTGAAAGTAATTTCCAACCCTTTGCGAAGCGAGAAGTAGTAGTCCATCAACCAGCTCGTTCAGGTCGTCCCAGAATATGTAGTCGGTGTTCTTGTAGCCGTCTATCTTCTTTAAGCCTTCGCTGCTTTTCAGTGCTAGGCTGCTAAAGAGGTCTGCGAGAAAGTCAATTTTTTCATTATCTTCGTCCTTATAAGCGACGGTCTTGGGCTCATTATTTTGGTAAAGTGCATGCATGAGTTCAAGCAATGTCTTGTATTCCAGCAGGTCTGATTCTATAAACTCCCTGGGCCCCTTGCGGAATAGAAGTTCGTAAAGCCTGGGGGTTCCATGTGTCTTGTAATCACCTACTCGGATGAGACCACCTGGTAGCAACTCTATTTCATCAACACCGAGGAACCATTTATAATTATGCCTGTATACAATGTATGTCGTATCATTATTACGAGATGTGTACGATCGTAGGTAGTGACGAATCAGAGCACTGGGTTTGAAGACTCTCTTCCGTACTTTTTTCTTGTGTGGCAAATCCGCATCTGATCCATCGTCCCATTATGTTTGTACATTATCACGTTTTCGTTTCTTCATAGTATCAGCAGTATCGTCTATTTCGGTCTTCACGACAATGGGTGCTCCATCGTTCTACCTGAGCACTTCGAGACGACGAGTAACGGGCTTAAATATTTTCTCATTTATAAGATCGCGCGAAATTCTAGCCCTCTTCAAACGAACAGACTGTATCGTCCGATGCACCAAAATAGTTTCGATCTTGCCCAGGCATTCGCTGCAGACATCCGTTATGTCCCCGCTGTAATTTTGAATATCCGTTTTCGTGGCGAGGTGGGTAATCGAGGTAGCAAATTTATCGTCTATGGAATATTTCAGCCATTTCAGATTCTCTTCATTTTGTGCAGATGCCACATTCAATCTGTCGATTATTTGCCTTTGAACACTCGTCATGTGCTCGTCCATGGCCATCATAGCGTGGACGCTCGCGGTCTTCACACGCTCAATTTTCGCCCCGAGCTCCGATAGATAGTTGCAAAAAAAAATGTGTTTTGTTCGGTCAACATACTGCGCAATTCCGAGATGACAGAATTGCCAGTTTCAAAGACAGAATGTTTACTAGCAGCATCCTCGGATGGCTTGGGTTCGCCATCATTTCGAATTATTCTGGTATCAGAATTGCATTGTCCGTCGTTTATTGGTATGAGACAACGTCCATCTTCGTCTTTGGCAAGACGCAGCTTGAGGCTACTTTGCCCGAATTTCGATATGCTGTAGCTCATTCTTGACGGTCGATGACGAACGGATCGAATTCTTGTCGGTACCTGCAATTACATAAGGGCCAGTCCTTAACGATCGCCAAAAATTTGTACTTGTCTTTCCAGCACAAGGCACACAGACAGTCCATATTGGTATGATAATCGTAAATATGCCGCAAATTCATATCGTTCATGCGAAACAGCACCAATATGTTTGCATTGTCAAGGAGCAGCTGCTTGGATATGCACGAATAAGTCTGGCCGAGGTACACACAGTCCACCTTCGCATGCCGCCCAATGCTAAAGTACTCCTGGATGCATTGTTGTTTCTCGCAGACAATGTCATCGAAGGCAAATATCGAGTATGCCAATGCCTCGCTAGGAGGCACGATGGCTTCGTAATCACTTCAATGGAAATAACCTACACCATTCACAGCCTGAAGTACTTGTGCCAGTAATTGGTATTTAGGTTTATGGAGCGATTTTGAATATAGGTACACGTTCTCGAACCGAAGGCCATTCTTTCCTTACAGCATGCTCAGTAGGACGCATGTTTTTCCGCAATTTGATGGTCCCGCGATGATACACCTCACTGTATTCGGAAATAGACTTCCATGCCATGATTTGTGGGAGATATCTTCATCTTCAGCATGAATGCATATGGGTAGAGTACCATCGTGTTTGATAATACTTATGTTACCACTACTATCTTGTGGTGCATGTGATGCTGACTGTGATGCATGTGGTGCTGACATAGGTGTATGTGGTGCTGATATAGGTGCATGTGGTGCTGATATTGGTGCATGTGGTACTGATATTGGTGCATGTGGTGCTGATATTGGTGCATGTGGTACTGATATTGGTGAATGTGGTGCTGATATTGATGCATGTGGTGCTGATTGTAGTGCATGTGGTAAGTGGGTCACCAAATTGTTTTCATAGGCAAGTGATTATTTTTCAGTTTTTCGCATCCCTGAAATAACACAACGTGTTATGTTCGCAGGACCAGGTGTTTAACTTAAGTAAAAATTATGAATTTGTTCTTATCCACCGTCCTTAAAAACGAAAAATATAAACCTTCAGTATCCCAGTCGTCTTAATATGTTATTACAATACCGAAGAACACGTAAGTTATCTCAAGAACAGTGCAGTGGGGATTATTATGAAGGAAACATAATGTTATGCCCAAACTGTTGTAATAACGTATGCAATTAATCATCGGGAACTGTAAACGTACGTAATGCAAATAAAAACAATTTTTGACGAAAGCACATTATCCATGACTATTCTGTTAAAATCACGTAATCTACTTTGATTTATGATTGTGTTTGGGTTTTCTTACGGTGGATGGAGGGGGTTGGGGGGAGCCATCTCTTTCAGTGGTCCAGTAGTGCCATTTATGTCGTTTAGAAATTCTTGGATGTTGTGCGCGACCCAAGCGATTGTCCTTTGTCCATTTCCCTGTAAATCCACGACCGTTTCGCCTGCCCCATCATTGCCTTCGGTTGTCCCATTTCCCTGTCGACAAGAACGTTCTGAATTAGGTCCGCTTTTCACCTCATTGTTACGACTTTTTGTTTGCGGAACTAATCCACCTGTCGCACGGTCTGTTCATTCGTTTCGCACCACACCCATGCTCTTCTGTGTTCCCGCGATATATTGTCTCACGTTGATATACCGATAGTCACCTACAGAATTAATTTCCCGACATATTTATTTTGTTGTTCTGGTTGTGTGAAACATTTATCTTCTGTAACAATACCGTTTCCTTTTCCGCTACTTCTTCACGCTATTAATCTGCTACGTGCAGTCAAACTATAACACATTGTAACCAAAGTTATTAACACTTTGGGTCGTTCAGTTCCATTACTGACTGGTATGTCATGTATGGCTTAAAAGTAGGGACGGAAAAGTTTCCCAAATTCAGTTAGAGCAAGCCAGAATTCAAACACGTGTGAATGACTGCTATGCTTGCATTGGACCAAAGTTTGTAAGACGTGCCGAAGTAAACTTTGAGCCAGTAAAAGAAGTGCAACGAAACAAGGGCAGAATTCTGTAGCACCTGGTTTGAAGTAAAGAAAACCGCTAATAAACAGAAAGCAGAGGATTCAAAATACATAGGACACTGGAGTCTAGCCTACAGGCTGTTATACTCGCGAAATTTTCGTGTCCCTGCTCTTAAGGTTTTTATCACAGAATACTCAATAATATATCATTGTACTCTTATCTTATTTCGTATCATTCTGACACCGTATTAACACTAATGTTACGGTTACAGTAGACAGAAAATATTATCATTAGGGAGCCTATAATTACCGTTATAAAACGACATCAGTTAAGACTTTACAATACTCGTCATAAGTAAATGCCGCTACACACACCTTGGTTATAATTTATTTAATAATTCCAAAGATATGTTAATTAATCTAATAATAAGAAAGTCGAAATTTAAAAACCCATAAACATGTTAGTAAATACTTGTCTAACAAATTTAGTGAGCATTGCTTAATATTCGTATTCCATAAGAGCTATTTTTCCACTTGACTTTATCTCCCAAAATGTAGCGGAAAATTTTTATTAACAAGTGAATTTAATCCTCTCATTACGTACCGTGGAGCTACGGTGGTTGAGCTGTTAGCCTATTCGCCTCCCACCAAGGCGAACCGAGTTAAATCCCCGGCCGGGTACTCCAGTACTTTCGCATGTGGGAATCGTGCCGGACGATGCCGCTGGCCGTCGGGTTTTCTCGGATATCCCTCGTTTCTCCCGCCCTTTCATTCCGATGCTGCTCCATACTCATCTCTATCACCCTCATCGGATCTCAAGACATCGTTGTTAAGAGCCGTCCAAATCTCTCAACTCACCTCAACACGCAGACAAGAAGGTGCTCTTATAAAGTTATCTTTCACAGAAAAAATTAATTTAAAAAAAAATAAAACATTTTGTTTAGAATCATTATTGGATTTCTCGCGAGAGAGTACAGTCCTTATTCGTCTCTTTTCTCATGGTATTTATATCACGAACGAAAAGTAATGAGTTGAAGAAAAACAGCGTGACAGTTGGAAGTTTGGATGATTTAAACGCTCAGGCAACTGGTTTCTTACTTTTATTTTTCAGCAGAGTATTGAAGTTACCTGATTTATTCCTGATTTATGTCTTTGCTCGTTAAAAACAAACAGGTTTTAGAAGCTGTTGCCGCACTTGCGGGTTACAAGCGTGCGTCAAGCATGTTTTGTCACTCCGTGCACACGTGCTTATGGCCAATTCTCGGGATCTTCACACTTTCTCAATCAAGCCTTTGAAAAATCACCCAATTCATGACACATATGGTTATTTACTAAATAAATTAGGTCTACATATCACACTCTTGTTGTACTTTCGTTAACATTAAAGTACCGTTTTATTGTTAAANTACTAAATAAATTAGGTCTACATATCACACTCTTGTTGTACTTTCGTTAACATTAAAGTACCGTTTTATTGTTAAATAATTGTATTTATTTCATAGTAAATGTTAATTTCAAACAGAGAGAAAGGAAGTGTCTTGGTAATGACTAGTAAGAAATATTTATAATGCAAAATATTGTTAAAATGAGTTTTGTTGTGTTATCTACAAAGTAAACGTTTCTTTCCAACATATTTACGTTTTTAGGTAAATATCAAAACACATTTCGTTGTTGTGTGTGTAAATATGTATATATGTATATATATATATATATATATATATATATATATATATATATGTGTGTGTGTGTGTGTGTGTGTGTGTGTATTAACTGCACATTGGTAGCTTTCTGTTGCAATGTAAGGTAGTGACTTGAACTCCTTTTTTATTACATTTTTATTATTGGCACAGAATTCTCAAGAAGGTGACTGATTACGCGTTGGCCAAAAGCAAACGCAACATAAACGTACCAGTTTTTGCACTCCAGCTAGATCCGAAATGAATCCGTGAAATCTATCAGGTCTCAACGAATCACTAACAGAGAAGATCACCGGGCTTTGAGCCTCGCAATGTACAGCACTGACGAAAAAAAAAATATTTATGAGCATTATGCACACAGTTTCGTACACTGGGTCAAGATGGATTAATAATTGTACAGTTGCAAACAACAAGTTCGATCGCAAATTTTTTTCGGTGGCATAAGCTGAACAATAAGAACGCATACTTTAGTTTTCTTTTGTGACTGGAGCAACGTAATTGTGTCACTTCCTGTTCAACTCCTAAGCCAGTGGTATGCAGGGAAAAATGAAGGGACCGTATAAAAAGCAACCAAGTTGGGTAAAAAAAAGTCTCGCGCCATGGCAGCCGGCAATGAATGAAAACTTGTGGTATGTAAAGGACTGATAAGTCCAGACTGTTGGCAATAAATTTGAAAATGTCACGTGCCTCTACTTACATAATCCATTCGTAGTTCTTTCTATCTCTTTCTGAAGCCCTGATGAAGTTCTACTTTCAGGCTATTCCTCCGCCTCATGCAAACAAAGCGCACTCTATTTAATAATATTTTGAACGAGAACTATCTATTATGGTCTACTAGTAACTACCTACACAACTGTTTTCTCCCTGCTTTTGTTCATAATAATTATTAATTGATTATTAAAATGTACATATAAAATGTAAGTAAAAGTTTAATTTAACCGAAAATAAAATACTGGCACGTCAAAAGAAGCACAATAAACTTGTGATATGTGACATATTTAGGAAACAAATAAACCCGCCTTGCATTGTATGATTTTTGACTGGTTTGATACAGAAATAGTGAAGTAACCGTGAATCGACTATAGATATACATGTATCTGTGAATGAAAGGGTCAAATCATAGACTAAAGATGAGGTAGACCGAATATTCGTCTTCTGCGCATGAACCCAACACTGACCTACCCCAAAAGACCACAACTTTCAAAGTCACCTGGTCAACAGTGGTGAAAGTGTTTGTTTATATCTTAATTTTTCAATTACAAGCACTATTATATGAATAAAATACTTTAACCAATTTGAATTTAATCAAACTGCATTGGAACTCGGTCAAAGGAAGTATGCATACATCTCAAAACATTTGTTTACAAATCAGTTTTCTAACCTCAAATCCAAACCGTGCCGATTTCGCAAGACGTGTCGGCAGAAAAGCTGTTCAGTGTTGGGACACGGAGATTGGCTGTGCGCAGCCAGCGAGATCGGGTCACCCCACCTTTGGTCTGGGCATCCAATTTTTTAGCTCGTCTAACGGCGAACCGGGTAAGGAGAGCACGGCCAGTGCTAGTAAGGCATAGCAGCCTCCGGTCGGTTCCAGGACCCGCGGATCTGAAGAGCAGATCTTGCGTCTCTCCTGGCTAATGGGGCCCACCCAGAACAACACTTTTGCATGCGACGTACGGCCAGCAGATAACTGACTCTCTCTCTCTCTCTCTCTCTCTCTCTCTCTCTCTCTCTTCCCACACGCCCTTCTCTCACCTGCAACAACCACTTAATTAACATATATCGTTCGCCGCAAGTAAAATACCCGCCCAAGCGCACCTTACATTGTTCCACGCTTTATTTATTCCGCTCTCACATTTCGACATTAATTTGCCTCCAAAGAAACGATTTTTCCTTCTTAATTTTTTTTAAAACTCGAAACTGTAATGAGGTAGTGTAAATTCAGAAACTGCTTCTTATTTCTTTGCTAAAGTAAGACGCCAATGTATTTACGAACGAGCTTGGTAGAAACACGATTTAAGCCTTTAAAACCACAACAGAGAGGGAAGTGTAAAGAAGTGAAGCAGCCGCTTAAAAAAGCTAACACCGTCTTCAGACGCGTGCCAAATGACGTCACTGGCCAGTAACACGTAGAAACGCTTTTCGCCAATCAGCGCAAGGTGACTTACTCGCCAGTTGGCAGCTTAGCCAATAGGAAATATTTCGCTATACGCCGTTTTCCCTTCGCCATTTATACCGGGAATGTCGCGTACTGCTTGTTCTCGCTGTATTTGTACAGTTCTTTTTTGTGTGCCAGCTAATTGATCAAAATTTTCTCTAGTATTTATTTATCTTTATATTATAAAATGTTGACATTTTCCTTGAAAAAATATTACCATTTTCTTTTTCCAGTTAGATTTGCATGCCATGGGGTGGGGGGAGGGGGCACTCTACCTTACGACTTCAGGGCTGTTAAAGAAAGNTAATTTTCCTTTTCCAGTTAGATTTGCATGCCATTGAGGGGGGGGAGGGGGCACTCTACCTTACGACTTCAGGGCTGTTAAAGAAAGTAAATTTGGCCGCTTACTCGTTTGGCAAATGTTGACTCATGTATACACAACTAGTCTGATGGAAAAAAACCTGTTCATTGCGAACAATAATTGGATTTACGGTTTAAACCGGCGACAAATTAATAATCTTGCAAACACTTCAAATAATACCAACTTGCATATTAACTGATGCCAATAATATTTCCGTGAGTGGAGATTATTCATTATAAAGCTGGCAGCTTACAAATTCCATGGTAAATTAATTGTGCTTGAAGACGAATGTAGGTAAAATTTAATACCTGTTAGAAATTGTAAAAGTAACAGTGCTTTTTTTTAATTCACCAGCCAAGAGCCCTTGCCTGGCTTCGTGCCTTAGAAAAGTGCATCAGATCTGTGGCATCACATTGTCACTGTCCTAATTCTCTGTAAGGGCACAAACAACCATAGAATGTCCCCTTATGGCCCCCCCCCCTGCCAGTTTAGGGACGAGCAACGTCCCCATAACATTCCCTACACCGTAAGTTTTTTTTTTCAGTTGTTTACAACAGTTTTGTAGATTCTTTCTGAGATATTATGGACACCGTTGTTCGTACAAAAACCAGGGAACATACGAAAATGCGTTTAATTGATTTTTTTTCTCGTGCATGCGTTGAAGCCTGTAACAATTGCGAAACGAAGACCGGTGTTCGAAATTCCACCCACTTCGTCATGAAGGGATCAAAGGCAGGTAAATAAGAGAATGTGGCAGTGCATGCTAACTAATCTCCGGCCATTACCAGTAACACAGTTAATTATTTAATGTCCGTATATATTCTTTAAACAAACTCCAAAGACAAAACCACTTCAATAGTCCAACCTAAGAGAATGAGAGAAAAATAATGAGTTCTGTAATAAAATCTGGAAATATTTACGTGCAGTTGACAAGTGTCTGACGAGACACTCCCACTAAGATCCTGGGTGACTAATAATTTTGACACCTGCCAAAGCTGAGGTTTGGACGTAGGTGTTGTAATCTGTTCTGTGGCGTGAGGCGCCAACACTTAATACTAGTCCTCAGTGATCGGGCGTAGGAATGCTTCGACACTGTTGTTTAATGGTCCAATTCACTAATGAATGAATACAGGATAATTCATATTTCACAAATCGAGGTTTTATTGTTGCATGAACATGTGAATTGATACATGAACCCTTGAGACAACTCCCTCCCTTTTCTACGTATGCTCCGTACAATTCGCGTCGTAAAAGGGGGGGTGGGGGATCTTCGTCGCACTTGTTGGATGATTCTAAAAGATCCTTCACACTGCGGGATAACTACTAAAGGTCCTTCACACTCGCTGGATGACTGTACTTATCTGGCTTGCTGTGCTGGTAGTTGTTCCTGCAGATGAGGTCCGGTGAGCTGGAACTGCTCTCGTCCTGTCACGGGCGCCTCGGTGACTCGTCTCGACGTCCCTCCTTCTCGGGTCGACGCAGGACTCTGCGTCTGATGGCGGCTGGCTGCCGTGCTCGTCTCCTGCGGAATCACTCCTCCCTCCCGGAATCTCATCGGCCGACTGCCCTGTTTCCTCGGACTCCTGCGGTTTTGTAGGCCCTCATTGCCATATTAAACTGCCCCCGCTTCTCCAGGTAGCCGCGGACCGCCCCCCTGGGTAATCAACCGCGGGCGTGTACTCCAGCTCCGCACTTGGGTCCAGCGTCTGCTGTTTTGTTCTGGTTTATCAGTTTCAGCACTCCGTTCTGTCCGTGCGGAAATAATTGAAAGGGGCCTCTCGTTTCTGCGTCCGTGTAATTCCCCTGTCTGGCTGCTATTATTTACCCGCGCTCGTCCAAACGCTCTCTCGGTTTTTATTGTGGTCAAAAGCCTGGGACAAAACACAGCCTGGCGAGGTCATAAATACGTCTCGCCGTTCCTGCCTGCTCGCGGAGTCTGGCGTCTGTCCCTCTATTCTGCCTGGAGGTTTGTTGTTTGCTTCGGCGTTGTGGGAATACTTCAGGATCTCCCCCTGGCCGCTGCACTCGTGTTCTTCCCGCTGTCACCTGATACCATACCGTGACGCTATTCTCCCGCATGTCCGCCTTCCCATGCAAATGGTCGTCTTATAGGGCCGATCTTGCGCCGTTCCCTTCGTCACGGCTGCCAGGCCCTAAATCCTGATTGATGTCGTTCGCCTGTGAGCTTCGTTAGAGCGTGGTACGGACGAATAAAATATAGGGACGCCGCAGGCGTCAATTTTTAATGGTGAAAAATTTCCCCGGTCACGGATGTAATGAGTTCTTGATCACCTTGCATGGGGACTACTGCTTTTATGTTACCTATTTCTAGATTATGCTAAATTTTAACTAATAATAAAAACTGATGAAAAAATGATTTCTCGATATTATATCTGTTCTATAGTGGTTCCACAGTTGGCTCGTTTGTTGAGTCAGTAGCCTCCCTCCTCCGAAGTCAATCCCAAGACCTTGTACGAGGGAAATTTTTTTATTGGGGGATTCTCGTCTTGTGAGTGCGGTGGACATTGCCGTGGTGTGGGGGTTTTCTTGGAGCTCTCCCATTTCCTCTTCGTTTTCATTCCGCTGTGCCTCCTCCCCCGTCTCGTTTCACCACCTCCGTTCTCCGGGCAAGCCGTCACGGCAGTTCTGTCGCTCGGGTTGGGCAACCGGCTCCATCTAGCAACAGCCTCCCTCTCATACACGTAGCACTGCCTCAGGCGGGAACCACACGTGGAATTCTTTGTTTCCCCTCACGTGTTCTGTAGTAGTGGTGTGTGTGTGTGTGTGTGTGTGCGTGATGAGAATGTCGGTGCCCGCAGTGCCGGAGGAGAAGGACATGCTGCTGAGCCAGCGACTCGCGAGGCCCCCAGGACTCTTGTCGGCCGGCTCCACGCCCAGGAGCACCCCGAGGAGCACCCCATCGAGGAGCAAGTCGCCCTCCATCTCCAGTAAGTGCCGCCTGCCACGGCCTTTCTGCGACGCCACCTTGTGCTGCTAAGTATTGTTTTGGTCAGATTCTTAAATAGGTAATGGAAGTCCAAGCACTGTGAGATCTATACACGTTTACGTACACATTCAAATCAAGCTATGAGTAGAGAAGTAGAGACATGCAAAATTCGTGTTAGAATCCAGCGTCGTATACGCTGTTCACGGTAAAGCGAGCACATTCTAAATAAATCTTCAAAAAATGTCACTGCCACACAGGTTACTAGTTAAGTGGACAGTGAATTAATAACACCTGACGTTTCATTCAGAGTGAAATACGTAAATGTAGGGTTACTGAAGTGAAGATGTGTTGTTTTATACATTTAACAGCACGAATTTGCATATTATTAAAACACTCACTTTCCTAAAAGTTTCACTGTTTCCACGTGTATGGCGCATGAATAAAGTGGAGCACGCCATTGCAATGTTAATATTTCATGTAGCAGAAGGATACAACATGAGAGGAAAAGTAGATCCTGAGCAGACCTTTTAAAAGTGCTCGATTAACTGTGAACAGCCTCTATAAATATTCTAGTCGGTATCGTATATTTGTTGGCTTGAGCATTGGTGAGGATCCAACTTCCATTTCGACTTGATTGAAAATGATTGTGTAGTTCTATCGTTAGTTGTGTATTGCTCTAAAGATGTCAGCTGGATTAAAATATTGAGTAGTCCGATGACAGAATAAATACAAACACAAGATGGTTAGAAGTATATTAAGTCTTCAAATAATAATGCGAATTTTACAGCTATGAGTATGGATCTACAAAATTCGCTTCATGGCCTGGAACGCAGTGACCAGTAAGAAGAGATGAAGATAAGTGGAACAATTAATTAGTAAGGAGAGATGTAGAGAATTGGAGCCAGGGTCCAGTGCGTAGAATATTAAAACAGCAGGAATAGCAGTCAATAAGTGCAGCACACTGGGGACAATGTTAAATACGGATAAGCATGGATAAGTGGGGACAATGTTAACTGAGGAGAATCGTAGAGTAGTAGGAACAGTGTCCATTATAGATAAGCTCATAAGCGGGGAGACATTGTCCAGTGAAGTTAGAAACGTAGTGTAGTAAGGACAATGTTCATTGAGAAGAAGAAGAATAAGCACAGTAGTAAGGAAAGTGCTCATTAAGGGGACGCTTAGATTGGTGGGACAATATTCTACTGAACAGGAGTGAAGCGTAGTGTTGTGGGAACACTGTTCAGTAACGAGTAATGTTAAATGGTGGGGGACAGTGTTCACTAAGGCGAAGTGTATAGCAGTTGCAAAAGTGTTCATTACAAGCAAGCGTAGAGAAGTAGGGTCAGTAGTTATTTAGTCGAAGCATTGAGTAGTGAGGACAATGCTCACCGAGGAAAAATGTAAAGTATTGAGGGACAGCGTTCCGGAGAGTGTTCGTTGTGCTGTGTGGAGGGCTAGGGGGGAGCGTTGAGAAGTGAGGACAATGTTCAGTGAGTGGAGGAGATAAGCAAGACGGGCGGTGTGTTGCGCTGTGCAGGGCCGCGAGAGCGCAACGCGACGCCCAGCGGCGAGGGGCGACAGCGACGCCTGCGGCTGGTGGCGCCCAAGTTCTACGCGGTGCCGCACAACCG
>NQII01001220.1:519969-548172 GCA_002778355.1 Clitarchus hookeri
CTCCTAGTTCAGAGAAGGGGGGCCGCGGTGGCTGGGTGGTTGGACTGTTCGCCTCCCGCCAAGGCGAGCCGGGTTCAATCCCCGGCCGGGTCACTCCCGGAATTTCGCTAGTGGGAATCGTGCCAGACGACGCCACTGGTTGGCGGGTTTTATCGGGTATCCCTCGTTTCCCCCGCCCTTTCATTCCGACGCTGCTCCATTTTCACCTCATTTCACCTTCATCGGCTCTCAAGATCTCGTTGTTAAGAGCCGCCCGAATATCTTAACTCAACTTAACTCCAAGCAAGGCAGATACCGCGTCTTCCCTGGCCTGCATGTTCGTCCGATAGGGCCCATGTCACCTATTGAACCTGTCTGGTATATGACCACACGGCAACCATCCCACCATTCTCATCCAGCGGCCAATACTTGTGGACCTCGGGTAGAAGCAGTCTGGCAGGCGATTACCCGGGAACATATCCAAGACCTGTTTAATTCGATCCCTCGGCATATAGCAGCTCGAATTGTAACTTGTGGAGGCTGTACAACGAACTGATCTTTGCAAGTAATGTTGTTGCATTGCTGTGAAACTAGTCGTTTGTATATGATACCAGTATTTAATTTCACTCTGATGGTTCCTTTATGGTGTTGCAATTTTACGAACATGAGTGTATTTGTAAAGTAAGACGTAGTTGGCCTTAGAATTTTAAAACGTATTTAAAGCGCTTTTTGTAATGATTCGTTATTTTGTAGTTATTATTTTAATATTTTCGTGTGCGTATTCGTTGCGAAGTGTTTAATCTTTGCCTTCCACAGCTAGAATGTGTATGCGTGAGAAGGGGGAGGTTGTAAAACGGGAATTCTATACGTAAGATCAAAGTAGGAAGTTCTCCACACTTAAAAAGAAATAGAAAACAGACCCACGATGTTTAGCCATTTGTTCTGTATCACTCATCCGAATGTTAAGAGAAATAAATACACATGCCTCTAGTTTACTGAGCATTCGGAAGAAAAACTTCCCCCTTAAAAGTAATAACGCATCCACCTAGGACATGCAAGTTACCTCATCATTGTTCCTTCATTTCGTTTACCTCGCACACTGAAGAACAGGTTATGCACATTCTTACTTGGCTGTTACCAGATGACTGAGCATTTTGAAAATTAACGTTTGATAAATGTTTCTACTCACAACTGTTGGTATTTCAGCGTAATAATACACTGGCATACCTAACACTTATATTTGTTAGTAACACACAAGAAATATGCATGTTTTAAATGTATTTTTGAAAGTGAAATGTTGAAACTTTCCTCTTTACGTTCAAATAAATATTTCGTTTCAGTTGTTGTAACAAAATATATTTTTTTCGGTCTGTCCAATACATCTTAACTTACTCAAAGGAGCTCATGAGAAGAGCTCATGTTGGCCCGTCGCTCTATCAGCAGCCAATTACAAATCGTCCGTATGCCAGCAACATCCTAGCACCGTATCTAGAAAGTCTATGATTGCAATGGTGTTGGCTTCTGACCACACACAGTATCGACCATAGTTTCACTATTCCGTAGCAGCCCTTACGTACAAGAATACGTTCGGGATAGTGTGTTAAGTGACTAACGACTCCCCAGATCGTTTGGTTTTTGTTTTGCATACAAATGAGTAATTGGCGTCAAAGTTACACTTTTATTTACCTACACAAATCTCACACCCACACTTAGTGGACGCATTACAACTAACTAAATCGCCGATGGAAATGGTCATTTTTATTTTGCACAGAAAAAGTCTAATGTTGAGCTAATAGTATTAATGCCACTACAACAGTAAGTTTTTATTATCTGTGAGCCGTCAGTAACTAATGTTGTTGTTAAAGTAATACGCTGTTAAACCGTTAATGTAGATGTATCATTAAGTTATTTTGTAACAATGTTACCTCGTTACTGTACTGTTAAAATTAAAGATGGTGTTTATGTGCGGCCAAACAAATTTTGTGTTGAATTGATGTTACCATTCGTGAAAAAAAAACTTTCTTGTATATTATTTCTTTTAAAAAACATTCAAATGTACAAAAAATTAAGTGCAACTATTTTGTAACAAAAATAAATATTACAAACAAAAAAATGACAGTCGGGAGAAGAATCGAATACGCGTCTTGAGCGCTTGACGTTCTCCTATTCACGGAACCGGATAACTGACCAACTTCTCTATCTTAAAATGTCTGACTGAGATTCATATTATGTCTATTCCGGACAAAAATTGACAAACTGCAGTTATCTTTCGTTATGTGGAAATACCTTATGCTATACATGCAGATTTGGCACACGTAAACTGTTTTGCAAGGCTTGAGAACTGGTCTAAGCGACACGTACTTCTCATACTATGCTTTAAAATTTTAATACGGTGGTTTTATTTTACGAGATTATCGCTATTCACCACTATCCGCCATTTTACAACGCCAAGCCAGTGTAAACTCGTGTTGGTTGGACATTTCCTTAATGTCGCAGTAACACAAAATATTTTTTCCTTCCTGTTATTTTAAGCGTAATACAACATTTGGTAGCTGCAACATTACTTATAGGCTTTACTAACATTGGTACTTCAACAGCATATTTGCATTATAGTAATATAAAAATATGTAAATGGTTAACATTATTAACTTTGTCACAACATTGTCAATTTTACTACAACGTAAAAGTTTTGAAATACGCCTCAATAGTAATTTTTTTGTTGCTAGAACGGTAGACTTTTTCCTGTGTGGAGGAAGGATACGCAGTCTGCTTAACAGATGCACACAACTCAGCCAGACAAAAATATTCGCGGACAGAGTCGATGCAAATTTTTAACTTTGACGTCGACTTGATGAAGGGTGAAATTATTTCAACCAGTTGGATTTATGTCTTTTAGTAAAGTAAATTATTACCCTTTCAATTTTCTGTACTTATACGATAGAAATTTTGCCCGCAAATAATTCAAGGCTAATGCCAAATTCTAAGACATTGCACTATCTTTCGGTAAACACGTGAAGTTGATAACGAAGAAACAATGGCTGGCAGATAACTTCAGTTCTACGCATGATCTTACCAAAGAATGAAACGTTCACGTAAACTAAATGCTGCAGCATTACTGAGGTGACTTTGAAAGAGATTTCGTGTCTCGTTTGCTTCTCGGGTGGTTAAGGCACTCCGGGAAGTGACATGTTGACGTTGCTGGTTGGCGTGGTGAGATTCTTCTTCCGGAACAACGATGGGTCCAGGTTGTTGTCGAAACTTGTGTCGTTCCTGAGCGTTATCTCCCCTTAGCCCTTCGCTGTTCCTCTTCTCCTCCCTTCTTCTTCTCAAGATTTTTCCAGTTTCTGTCTGTACGTTTGATTCGTGCTTCCGACTCGGTATTATAACCTCTTGGTGTTAGTACTGTTGTTGTTGCGAGGGCTAGTACAAGAAGGCAGGGGGTGGCTGCGCAGGGACGGAGAGCTGGTGGTGAGGTCGGCGCGGGCGACGCCCAGCTGGGACGGACTGACGGCGCGCCTGGACCTCGAGTCTCTGGAGCCGGAGGACGCAGGGGTGTACACGTGCGCGGCGGAGAACGAGGCCGGCCGCGCGCGCTGCTCCGCCGAGCTGAAGGTGCTGGCCAGCGACGACCCATGCGATGAGGACCGTCGGCCGCCAGTCGTCCTGCGCGGCCTGCCCGACCACCTGCTGCTGGCCGAGGGCGACCCCGNCCCCGCCGAGCTGCAGCTCCTTCTGCGAGGTGACGAGACTCTTCTGCTTCGCCTCCCCCACCTAGCGCATCCGTCAGCTAGTCCGTTCATGGTCACTTCCAACTTTTATAAACATCCTGCTCAAGTTCCACTTTCATGCTTCTCCTCCACCTCGTGCAAACAACGCTTAACAAACTCTGTAAAATTACACCAAAGGGAGGGCCGCGGGGGTATAATGGCTTAGACTACTCGCCCCACCAAGGCGAACCGGGTTTGATTCCCGGTGGGGTCACTCCCGGATTTTCGTACGTGGAAATCGTGCCGGACAATGCCGCTGGTCGGTGGGTTTCCTCCGCCCTTGCTGGAGAAATGGCAGGATCATTTCTGTAATTCTTAAAAGAGAAAACAAACCTATTTAATTCTTACAAATGTGTCAGACAGCTTAAAAATAAGTTGTTTGTCTGTGGGCTATTACTCAAGTCATGATAGCTTTAAATACAAATTGTTTGGATACAAGTTTGTTGATTCTCCTCTTTGTGAAGTCTGAAGATTTGAGGACAGTGCACTCTACTTCCAACTTTTTGTTTTAATGACAGTAGAATATCGTGTCAATGAACTTTGAAACATTATGTAAATTACAATGAGGAGTATTGTTTTAGATGGCTATTTTTTTTTACTAAGGTTGGTCAGAGGCTTGAAGAGTTCAATTTGTATCTTGAGGACCATCAAAATGTGCCCAATGATGGCTGAGCCTACTGACAATAATAGTAATGTGACTGGATGACCATTCAGTTGGACCTCTGTAGTGTATGTATTGGATACTTTGATTTCCAAAGACAAAGCCCGTTGATAACTAGAGTAACCAAGAAAATCGACTCGGTTATTTATCTTCGTACGACTTGTTCGTATACAGTTGCTACAAATCTCAGATAAATCATTCTTTTTTCGGACAGTCGGCACCAAAGCTATGTCTGAACTCTGCACAGTGGAAACTAACCTTAGATATATATGGTTGTATGTTTGACCCTTGTAGCACTGCTAGGGAACTATCTAAAATTCTAGAATTTAATATATGTTAGCCCACATACACTCGGACACAGACAGTCAGCTTGGGCCAAAGATCCAATGCCGTTTGAAGATGATGTTAACTCTTTCCTTTGCTGTAGCACTACACTGTACTGGTTACATCTCCATCATATCAGCAGAGGTGGATTCATCGTCTTAAAAATTTTGCTCCATGGTTGAAAACTAACCAATTTGTTATTACCCATATCTCTGAGGACATCATAAATTATTACCCTTGACCCTTTGGGCTGCTCAATATCATATTCGACATTTGTCCTTCATTTGTGAGATTCAGAATAGTTGCTAGAACGTCACCCTCAACCACAACTCCAACACGATTAATCCTTCGAATCGCTTTCACATTTAGCCCTTCTTTGACACAGTCTAATTCTGAATTCAGCTTTTATTCTGCCACACCGGTTCCTTCTTCGGGGGTTTAAAAGACAACTGCAAACTCTATCCTTGCGGTTTTCATTTTTACCAACTGACATCCCTCTTCTTGAGGACAATCTATTTGCCTCCTTTAAGAAGTAGAGCAACAATGCCCCTCAATGTGGGGCGATATCTAGCCCTTCAATCCTCTGCAGGTTGGAGGGCTTCGACATTTCCAAGTATGCCAATTTGTTCTCTCCATATGCTTACAAGTCCTTTGCGTTCAGCTGCTCTGGTAAGCTTAAGGTCAAATAGTGCCTTAAACATAGTTAATCTAGGCAGAAGGTAATAATTTGCCTCACAATTTACTTTCTTTATCGTGTTCATTAAATATGGCACTAACTCTTTAATAAGCCTTTCACCCTCAGCCCTCAGAGCTTCATTGTCGATCGATGCTCCTCCAGCAGTTGTCTCATTCTCATTCCTGTCCTTCTCAGTCTCATCCTCATCATCGCCCATGGCAGGACGTCATTTGAGGGAACACTCCTCTACAAGGGACTTCATCTTTTGGGTTTTTGCTGTCCCTATACTTCATAACTCGCAGATACCATCCAGTTCAGCTCCATACCTGTTGATTCCGTAACCTGAAACCATGAGGTGTCTTGTTCGGTCATACACTCATGTAACAACAATCTTTGAAGTGCATGCTGCAGTTAAGGTCGCCTGATCATCCACTGAACATTCAAAAGAATCGCCAGGTATGTTGGTTCTCTCTCAGAGACGCACCCAGTCTGGGAATAAAACGTTTTATTTTGTTTTACCTTTAATCAAGTTTCACTCAAAACAAACATTAAAGGAGGACTGTAAGTTCAGGAGGGTCAGGGACCAATAGCTTTGGGCTGTGACCCCAACTAGGAACAGCCTAGTTGTAGCCTGATTTGCTACGAGTGAAAATTATTATTGCAGTACACACCATACGGTGGCCAGCTGACTAATGACCGTTGGTATTTGCCACCACCCACCCATGTTGAGAGGAGGTACACATGTCAGTACCAATTATCATTTTACAAGTAAAGCCTCGGCTCATTGACAAACCCTTGGTGCTTTTTGAATAGGCTCAAGCACAATTAAGATAATGGCTTGAAGTAACTTTTCGGTACCCAGCAGAAAAAAAAAACAATGGGGTAGATAACAGGAAAATATTAATCTGAATCTAACTCACACAGGTGGTGCCCCAATAAAACCTTATTACAACACAGCATTCAACCCCATCTTAAAGGAGGAGAGTCAGAGTTCCAGCATNGGGGGGGGGGGTTAAATGTCAATCAAATGAGCGTTGTCTCCGTTTTGTTTCACCTTGTCAAGAACCATTTTGGTGCTATTGCCGAATCATCTTTTTTGGACTAAGCATGCTTCAAGATGGAAGCTGTGACAAATAGTAGGTTGTCCACTATGACTTCCGTTTGTGGGTAACCACTTGCCTATATATTTCGTAAGTATTCTGGAACTATTGTGTCAAAAAGCTTGGCACACATTATTAATTTGATATTTTTTTCAAGTAATGTACTTATGTGATACATTTTTTGTTAGGTATTTCGTTATTGGAAACACTACAAAAAATACGCTCGTGAAATGTTTCAAAATGAAGTAAAGGATTGTTTCAACATTATATAGGTGGCTACACTGCTGGTGGTCTTTCCAAAGTAATTCGTTAACATGAATTTCCCCAAGATGCTGATTAGCAACACTGCATGAAAGTAAACAAAGGTGGTTAGATTCATGCTGCTCGTTACAGCAGATCTAGACGTTGTTAGTTGCTCACGTGTACTGTTACTGACACGTCCATAGTTACTTCCCACTTTTTTGAAGCCCTGTTAAAGTCCTACTTTCAGGGTAGAAAATTACACCAAAGGGACAAAGCACCGCATTTGTGCACAGTCAGTAGTATGATATTTTGGATGAGAACTATTCCTTACAAGGAATTGCCAATACACCAATTTTCTCTGTTTTTATTCTTATTTGAAACGTTATAATTTGTAGATGAATTGTAGTTAAATGTTCAGTTTAACCAAAAGTAAGATACTTTCATGTTAACAGAAGTATAAAACGCATGTGATAAAAAACCTAACACGGGGTGATTTCTCAAAGGTTTTGATTTAAAAAGTGTGAAGATGCCGGGAAGAGACTATAGATACTTGGCTCTCGCCCTGCCCGCAGGCACGCCGCCCATGGACGTGGTGTGGACCAAGAACGGCGTAGAGCTGCCAGACTGCGATGACTTCCGGTACCTGGACCACGGCGAGGGCCGGCTGGGGCTGCGGATAGCCGACGTCTTCCCCGAAGACGAGGGCGTCTACCGCTGCGAGGCGTTCAGCGACCACGGCGACTGCTTCACTGAGTGCCGTGTCGACGTGCGAGGTCAGTTTTCCCTCCGTCAGGATACACTCGCACAATGCAATGCTGTCCTTGCCGTCTCGTGTTTCTTCATACATCTTTATACACTGTCCACTGTTAACTGAGCACTTTTGAAAGCCCTGCTTCAGATCTACTTGTATGGACATGGTGTAGTCTTCAACCACATGTAAGGGGCCGCGGTGGTTTAGTGGGTAGACTATTCGCCTCCCACCTAGGCGAACTGGGTTCGATTCCCGGCAGGGCCACTCCCCGGATTTTCGCATGTGTGAATCGTCCCGGATGATGCCGCTGGTCGGCGGGTTTTCTCGGGGACTTCCAATTTCCCCCGCCCTTGCATTCCAGCGCTGCTCCATACTCATTGCCAACTTTACTAGGAGCATGGCGGTCTGTATGCCCGTTAAAATATGTAGGCAAAGTGGCATTTTTCTAATGTTTATTTCAAAAGTTCTCACTTTACCGTGAACAGCCTTTATCTTACTGTCGAGTTTTAATAATACAATTCTAACCAAATCTTTACATACATAACTTATTCACAGAATTCGTGGAACCAGAATGGACTCATTTCAGTCTGTATGAGAACTTGAAACTTTCTTTGAACATGAAATGTTTCTTAAATGCAGACACCACTGTAAAATATCCGACCGTTTTTGGAATCACTTGTTTTTTTCCAAAAGAAGGCAACGCATTTCCTGCGCCAACCAGGTGGAACCTTTAAGATGAACAGTTTTTTTTGTCATAAAATGTATTCAGAATTCATGTTTTATGCCCTAAAAAGTCATATTTTCAAAAAAGTATCTCAGTCATAAGTAACGAGAAAATATATTAAAATCCAAAATAGAGTCCGAATTTTGAAGTGTGCTTAGCACAATTTATATTACAATGCCTCACTTACTGCTGGGGCCGCGGTGGCTGAGTGGCTAGACTGCTCGCCAAGGCGAACCGGGTTCAATCCCCGGCCGGGTCACTCTCGGATTTTCGCAAGTGGGAATCGTGCCGGACGATGCCGCTGGTTGGTGGGTTTTCTCGGGTATCTCCGGTTTCCTCCGCCTTGCATTCCGGCGCTGCTCCATTCTCACCTCATTCCACCCTCATCGGCTCTCAATAACTCGTTAATAGCCGCCCTAATCTCTCATCTCTACTCATGTAATGCTGCAAATCTTAAATATGCATACATATCCTTATTTTAAGCCATTTATAAAATTTAACGAAACCATTTTAAAGCGTGATTTTAAATATTCCTTGAAGAAACACAGAATAGCTATGTTATTTAAATGTGAATTAGCTCGTTTCGGCAAGTGAGTTAGTTTTTATCAGGAGAAAAGTCGTTTTTACACTTACCAATGCAAGTTAAAGCTCTGGCCGAATGATTCAAACTTAAAGGAAAATAAGTTCCCTTGTTTTGTGGTAGCACTCATCCACTCATTTTTTTCTTTGTATTTCGGTCCCATAAATAAAAGACGCGGCCAAGTTACCGTCGCCATATATTCACGTCGGACTGGCTTTGTTTTCTCGCAGTTCTAAAGCGGCGTTATATTTATAACCGCCTGGTCCATTGGCGGGCTCCACGAGCCGAGAGGCCGAAATCCATAAACTATGGTAAGCAGACTCAGCGTGCGGACCCGGAATCAAGATTTACAGCTCGCTTCACCTAGCGGCGACGCGAAAACTGCCTATGTGCCACGAGCAAGCCACAACGAGACGCCGAAGAAGCCAGGAAGGGCGGGGCAAGAGAACATTTCTCAGAAGATATCCTGAAACTTTCCACACGACCAATTTCGTGACACGGTATCCTGCTGCTTCACAACAAGCCTTTCGCGTAAACATCCATCAGCAAATCGGGATGTTGCGGCTTGTAGCGTGTGCGGGGAAAATTTATTCAAATGGCTGCCTCGTGTCGATTGGTACACAGACACGCGTTGACTGGTGCCTTTCTGTTTGAGAATATGTTACCATGAATTTTCCCTTTTGGAAATATTTGAGAATGCTTCTCGCAGCGGCCAGCCTACCGGCTGGCAGCTGCGAGATTTAAATACGGAATCCCATATTAGGGAAATTTCGCCTCAGTGCGTTCATTTTAGAAATAGGCGTTTCAAACAAAATGTATATTATTCACCAATTTTTTTAAATAAATTTTTACATAAAATGGCTGGCCTGTTTTCAAGAATTTTTTTTAATTTATGTTTTACAAAAAAAAACACATTTTGCCCATTTCTATTGAAAATATACGCTGGTAGGGACTCCTAAAAAATTCATGAAGAATGTATAGAATTAACGTTATATGAAGGAAAGAAAGGTTATGATTCTGTTTTGTATTCACTAATATTCTACTAGGGTACGAAAATTATGGTAACACACTGCGAGTATATTTCCATCTTCAGATTTACTAAAAAAAAACTTGCCTTTTCTCAAGCAAAAATTTCCCCAGCAAAAAAATTCCCAACTAATAATGCGCAGTTTCAAAGCATAAATTAATGATATCTGTGCATCGGAGGTAAAGGGCATTATGTCAAAAATATGAAAATTTACAAGAGTGCTGTTTACCTCGATATCAGGATGCCATAAAGTGCCCTTTCCTGGGGGCTAAATTGCTTACTTTTCCGTATAGTCTACAGTGCTTTGCAATCCGGAAATAACGCGAAAAATACAATAAGACATAGTAACAACCTCGGTTTTGTACAATATGCACAGTGTCCTTTACCTTCCATGCACAGATATGAGTATCTGCATTTCCCCTGATATGACGCAACCCAATCCACACACGCGAAATAGCGTGGCTGTTCCTTTGATTTGGGCGTACTCATTCGCCGATTGGCTGCTCAGGCTCTGGGAGGAAACATTGTGTCTGATTGGCTACTGCGGGCTGCGAAAGATCTCTTATTTGCCGGGCTGCCAGCTGGGAAGTGCGTTACCAGTCGCTGACTGGCGGAAGGCATTTCAGAAGTTTTGCTGGTCAGTGAAGCCGTTTTGCTGTGTGCGGCTCGAGTTCGCTATGTAGCGGATTTCCCACCTCTGTACAGTGAAGTACTCTGTGCCACTAACGTTGGGGCTAGGGTTGGTATGAGAGTTGGTCACTCTGAAAGGCATATGCACTTCAGCCCCGCATTTCGTCTCACCTCGGCCAATCTTCGTGCTGGCGGGAGCGATAGGACAGCCGGCTCCGACTAGCACCAGTCACACGTGACATTACATTTTCACTTCGGGTATGGAATACCACTCCTGTAGCAAAGTAGTAGTAGGGGCCGCGCTGGCAGAGCGGTTAGCCTGCTCGTCTCCCACCGAGGCGAACCGGGTTCAAACCCCGGCCGGGTCACTCCCGGATTTTCGCAAGTGGGAATCGTGCACGGACGATGCCATTGGGGATCTCCCGTTCCCCCCGCCCTAGCATTCCGGCGCTGCGCCATGCCCATTTCAATCACCCACACCGGCTCTCAGGACGTCGCTGTTAAGAGCCGCCCAAATCTCTTCGCGCAACCTCCACTCACGCCATAGTAGGACAAGGTACAAAACAACATGCACAGGACCCCAGTGTCAGTGGGCGGTCACGTGACGAACACTTCAGGAAGTGTGAGGGGGATAGGCACTCAGCAGCTCGGGCACTGCGGATCTAGGAGGTTCAATGCAGGGCCCTTGAGTAGCTCTTTGCGTATCTGATGCGTATATTTTGAGATACAGCGCTTTGGAAAAGCCGTTTTTAGCTATGCTGGGGTACTCCAAAATTATGTTTCCAATGTGCGTGACATCTTAAAAGCACTCTCAGCAGGCCTCGTCTGAAGTGTGTGTTCTTTTCGTAGATGAGTTCAAGGAACGCTAGTTTGCTAGTTTCCTCTTGGTAAAACGCGTGTTTCAAACTCACTGCAACGCAGTTCAAGCCACAGGTAGGCGGGAGCCTTAAATAAGTATTCACGTCAAAATGTTGGACGGCCTTAAGAGCCGAGCTGACCTTGCGGAATGCGAGGAGATGCGGGCGAGCGCCACGCCGTGCCGGCGACCCAGTGTTTATCTCCCCGCTCCTCGCTGCAGTAACTGCCAGCGCGTGTTCGGAGCGCCGCCGGAGGTTGTCTTCTCGTTCCGTTCCGGCCGCTCCCGTTCGCGACCGGCAATGCCGCTATCCTCGAAACACGAGCGGGGCATTAATATGACATCATGATAACGTGAAGTGGCCGTTCTGCCCTAACTGGCGTGCAGGGTGTGGCCCCCAAGGAGGGTGAGATAGCGTAATAAGCCGGTATGATGGTAAGCAGTGCCATTAAATCGTTCGCAATAAAATAATGCACCAATAGGGGAGTTGGTGATAAAATCACAGCCATGCGCCCAGTTGGGCGAAGGTGGCGTAATCAAGGCCGATCACGACCTCCGCATTCAGAGAGGCTTGCAGGCACGGAAGCTCCACGAGGCTCGTTCAACTAGTTTCAGTTCAATAATATGAAGTTAAACTGGAGTCGACAATACCAATGACCCGAAGTATAGTTCACAGTTCGTAGCGTAGCGTCGCAACTCCGGTGATGGCTTTGCAGCTGGGGACTGGAGCAATACAAAGCCTTGTTGTTGTTGGCCGCTCCCTATCCCCGCCGACCTTGAGCCGCGCTGCTTCCTTCGAGCCGCCCCCGTTCCTTGGTCACGACCTCGCGCACCGCAGTTTACATGGCGGACCCTCACTCGGTCGCCAATCTACATACCCTATCGACCATTCATAATTACGTCAAACTTTTCTGAAACCCTGCTTAAGTTTGCCGCCTGGTTGAAGAAATGTTGCACGTCCGAGCCCTAAAATCGTGGGAGCGGTAGGGGCGACCGAAACATGGGCATCAACTCTGTCGTCGCCTCTACACGCAAAGCACTGAACTGACGTGCAAGTCTTGCCGTCGATAACGCGCCTGTATGAGACTTTCAGTGGAGACCCTGCACCATTTTATGACGAAATAATAAAAATAAAAAATTGATGCACGACCCTATTTATTTTTTAAATATTTTATACCGGAATGTTAATATTTAAAAATGACCTTGAAAACACCCGATTGAGCCATTTTCACTATCACGAAAACATGCTTTAGAGAGAAATTGAGGAACTGAAAAACGTATACAGAAGCCTTAACGTGTCTTAAATGCTTTCGTAAGCAAAACCCGCTCAGACAAGTTGGACGGCTTTTTAATAAAAAGTTTTCTGCTGGAGCTCTGCACACCATTCGGCGGCCTATCCAGACGGCCACCTTAACGGTCTTGTCTACCAGGCCGGCAGCCGCGAACTCAATTGGGGAATCAATGTTAAACGAAATTCCTTCTCGTTGCGTCAATTTGAAAAATAACAATTTCAAACAAAAAGTATTCTACGTGAAATTTCTTAGGAAATATTGCTATATTAAGACATTTTGCCGATTGTTTTGTTTAACATTTTTTTTCTCAACTGTAGTGTTGAAATTTAAATACAACAAAAAAAAAAGTGAATAAATAATTTTTTTTTAATTATATAGTAATATTCTCTGATGAAGTCGTTTCAAAATGTTTTTTTTGTTTGAAATATTTATTTTTAAAATTGATGCAATGAGAAGGAATTTCTTTTAACATTGGTTCCTCATTTGAAGTTAGCGACGGCCGGCTTGGTAGGCAGAGCCATTAAGTTCTACTTTCATGATATTCCTCCGCCAAAGCTTAACCAAGTCTACAAAATTACACCAAAGGACCAAAGTATTGAATTCGCGCAGCGCACAATGTAACAATATCTTTTATAATAACTATTTATTTATATGGATTACCAACATACCTATGTTCTATCTGTTTTTATTCATATTAACTATAAACGAAATATAAAAATTTGTAAATAAAATTATTTAAAATTTCTATAATTTAACCAATAATAAGATAGTTTTATTTCAACAAAGTATAAAACGCCTGTAATACATGGCATATTTAGGATATATCTAAACACGTTTCACATAAGGATGTTTTTTCAAAGTTTGATTGAAAAAGTGTGAAGATACTGCGAACAGGCTATATTCGCAGTATGTTCATACTTTCTGAATCAAAATTTTTGAAATATCACCCAATGTGAGATGTGTTTGGTAAGATTTTTATACTTCTGTTAACATAAAATTATCTTATTTTTGGTTAAGTTGAAATTTTTCTTATATTTTATCTATAGATTATGTTATATATTATTATTAACATGAGTAAAAACTGGGAGTAAATATGTGTGTTGATAATGCCTAGTAAGAAATAGTTCTCATGCAAAATGTGATTAAATCTGAGCGCGCACGAATGCGGTGCGTTGTCCCTTTGGTGTAATTTTCTTGACTTGGTTAAGCTTTTGTTTGCACGAGGCGGAGGAATAGCCTGAAAATAAAGTGGCACTTTTACCCGCGTGGGAAACAGTGGATGTAGGACATATGACTGCATCCGATAGGCGTTTTCGACACTATATCACGCTGTATACCTGAATATGTACGTAGTTCACGTTTGATTAAGCACTTCTGAAAGTTCTGCTTGGGATCCACCTTTCTCCTCGTTTTATATTCTTCCACTAAACGTAACATTTACATTTTCGTGGACATAATGACTTTATTCATGCTTCAGTCGAGCGAAAACTAGAAGTTTTTAGGAACCCGAATGCGTAAATAATGTGTCAAATCGTTCTCCAACGTGTATAAAGAAAAGCCAACTATATTTGATATAAATTTAAACATTACAATCGCGATAAAACGTCAATACTTAGAACTATTTTACTAGATTCGCTTCCAACTTAACTCGGATCGGAACCTGCATGGCAATGTGTACGGTAGCATTTATGTTGCTGTTAACGAGTAAAGATTTTTTTCAAAGGATCATTCCAAAAATGCTCACTTTACCGTGGACAGCCTATATCATATTCGATAAAACTACTCCAAAACAAAGTCCGTTTGGCGTAATACTTTCGGATGATATAAAAATAGACATGTATGAATTTTAAAGGAACCCAGTTAAGAGTGTAGGCTAAACGTAATCAGTTAAGGTGGTTTGCCATTGTCCCTAATGGTAAGCGGCGTGATTGGCATCAACGTCTTTCGGTGTTTTCCGGACACAGGCAATGGGTAATTTTTTTTTTTAACTCAATCGTTAGTAAAGATTCGCATACGCAGGTCAGATTTGCTTAATACCGCTGTGAAAGATCGGGATTACGATTGCTTCACGTTTCACGTATTACGTAACGAAAAACACGTTCGCATAAGCCAGCTACATCTTGACTGATGTGCTCCAAGGATACCCATTACGATCATTTCGCGTTACGTCCAATTGATGGAAAAGCTTGTGTCAATGTTTAGCTTTTGAGGGATTCGTGATACGTGACTGTGCACCACGTGATCTCACTAGCCAATAAAAATAGGGACGTTGTTGTATTTTATTTGCTTTTCATGGGTTTATTTTTATTTCCACCCTGTCGTCTTCTCACGGTTTTAATTCATGTACCGCACATATAACTTTCTCCCGGGAATGAGGACGAATGTGTAATAGAAGTTAAGCTGAAATTATTTATTTTTAATCCGTATAAATTTAGGGAAATTTACGTTACCGCAGTTTATATATTATGTTTCTCAGAGGTGTAAAAATGCATGCATGAAATACAGAATGTTTACCATTAAGTTTGAATCTTTAAACAAAAGGCTTATTTCACTAAACCAAATTTTGATTTTCTAAGCAGGACAAAGTTTATTACATACGATTTATTCCATGCCCATGAAAAACGTGTCTACACACCCCAGAGACATTTAGTTTTTTGTGGTTAAGAGAATTTCCTAGCTTTTTTCAAAGTTTGTATAAATCACTAACGCCATACTTTCGCAACCTGTTCTTGCCACATCAATATTAAAACACAAAAATCTGCCTGCATAACAAGAATTTTGAGAGTTTTCAATCTGAAAATCAACGGAACGTATCCACGACGTTTTCATTTAGTGCACTAAGGTTACGTTCTTACGTGAAGCATCGTAATATACCACCCAAAAAGACGACGTTTAATGTACACGTGAAAGTGTAGGGTGATGCGCGTTACGTGTAACGCGAAGGCATCGTAATCCCGGCCTGAAACGCGGCTCAGGCGAAGGGCCCACTTGTCAGGGTTCATTCAGCACTTCGAGTGTGGCACATATTTACAGATATTCTAGATGAGTCGATGAGTGATTTACCTATATCCACCACTTCAAATAATACCAGTTCTGTTGTTCTCTGCATTCCAACTTACCACAATCTTGTCGGTCCTGGCTGCACCAGACAAGCTTACTGTACTGTACAACGTTCATTGCTGGCCAGCTGTCGACCACTATAGTGCCGAGTTGAAAGTTTCCCAATTGAATGTTCGTTCCATAGTCTGTTCATGTGAGTAATTTCACGCGTCCGTGTGCTGCCGATGTAAAATTAAGCTGCAGCCTAACTTCATTGAATCTTCTGGTGACGTAATATCACGTCGTGTACGTGTTCGAAGAATGCGGGACCTCGTAGTAACGTTACGGCCAACTACATGAAACTCTGATGATATCAGGCAATGTCATATGACGTCGATAGCAATCAGAGTGTTTATAAATACTTGGTTCTGAGGTCATTGTATTTAGTTACGACTCAGTGGGAGTCACTGGATCACATCGGATCATGTGACATCCAGAGACGCCATCGCAGAAGCGAACCAACTTATGAGTATCAAGAGAGACTTTCAAATAAGCAGATGACGTGATTATTTTACCAATGCACCGGTGCTTGTGCGTTCAGATACTTTGGCATCTGGATCATTAAGGAGAGTAACGTTCAACCGAGCACCAAGAAAGGCGGCATTTAATGTGCCAACAATCAATTAATTAATCCGTTAAGGAGATTTCAATTATAAACGAACCTAACGGCAGTGTACGTAGCGTTTTTTCAACGGTTTCGTATTAACAGGCATCTAGTAATAATACGTTTTTTTACAAGTTCGGTTTAAGGGGCTCTATCACAATATTTATCACAACAGCGAATAAATAATAGCGTCATAAAATTTCTGTCAACAGCCAAAAATATGTATATGGCCGGTTTTTTTTTTTGAGTGACAGCAGGAGTGGCAATAACTACATTATTAAGACACAACAGTACGCACTTTGAAAAACTTACTAAGCTGTTTCCCAAACTTTGTTAAGCTCTAGGTTGTAGTGGAAAATCAGCGAATGAAATATTGCGTGCGCTAGTCAACATTAAGGGAAAACTTGCACGTAATCAGTATATTCATTCGATTTCCGGTGCAAGTGGTTTTTCAAAGGGTTCTGCCAAAACTTGTGGCATGACAGCGCGTAAAAATAATTTCGAATACCTGCTTAGATTATTAGGCTTTCATTTACCTTACCGCGCCTGCTCAATGCGGATAGCCCTGTTAAGGGGGAAGGGTTGAGCAGCGGTCAAACCGTTAGACGTACATCAACGAACGACATACAATTTCATGGCTAAGTCGGTTTTGGCACCCGGAACTTCATGGTCCGAAGGGAGTCCCCAAGCGACCTCGACGATGAAGGCCACTGTCTAGTGGGCTGCGAAGATTGTAGTCTACGTTTTCAAACACTTCCTACCTAGCCGCCTCCTTGCCGTTCACGTTTAGTCACTGGGAACCCAACTGCCCCGCTGTTAGCTCGCCTTCGCGATTCACTTGCTTCGTGACAGAAATAATGTACCCCGATCTCTGCGACGCAAGTGTTTGGGCCCAAATCGCCAGTCCTGTTCTCGTAGTTAAATGCTACCCCATTCAGACCCAGGATACGCAGTGCCGTACGCACTGCGCAGAACTGATTAATTTATTTAGCGAGTACTGTACTCTGCAAGGCTCAATGCCTGATGGTGTTCCTTGCGTGTAACATACGTGAAGCGTACTACTGCTTCGAGTTATGACTTCATCATATCACTTTCGTCGAGCACAAAACTCAGGCCTACAACTCAATGGCTAAATTTAATGAAACAAGGCTTATATCAAATTAAGTACAACACGCATCAAAAAAAATTTGCAACGCCTGGAATTATAAATTGGAAGTTTAAGTAGTTCACCTACTATTCATTTGAGATATTTAAGCAAGGTATGCTGAAAAGAAATTTTAAATTAATAATATTCTTCGCCAGCGTTGTTTTAAAATAAAGTTGCAAAATGACGGACCTCATAACAGCAAAGACACTACTCGTGAAGTCGTCGAAAACAATACCTCGTAGAGAGAACCACTTGCGTCAGCTGTCGTGATAAGAGTTGACCTTCTCACATGAGAACGTCAGAGGAATCGTTCACGTGTGTCCGTTCCCTGCGTAAACGCAGTTATTGTAACCCGCGGGATGTGTTCCTCGCTAAATACGTCTTTGATTGAGATCTGGACGGCGAAAACATGGATTGTAAACAAAGATATAGACTGCGCAGTGTGTAAACAAACTTGACTCAGTTTACGCAGTTAAACTTAGCCTAACTATACCTACTGAAAATCATCACAACTTAAACTAAAATAAGGCCACGTTTGAAAATATTCTATATATTTAACCTAACTTGCGGAACGTTCCAGCCAACATTTCGCGCCAACGAGATGTCAGCATTTGAAACACTTGTTCTACAGAACTCGTGCAGTCGACGTGCAAGTTTGGGCGGAATTACAACGACGTACGAGGTACGCTGTTGCGCCTGCAACGAGGGATCTGAACAGCTAGAGCATATTGCGTAAAGGTAATGAGATTGATTGAAGATCAGAACGAAGGAAATAAATTTTGAGGCAGCTCAGTAGCTGCAGCATTGCACGGTCGTGTTCAGTCACAGAGTATAAGTATGCAAATGCGAAACGCCCACTTATACGGCGATTTCCAGCTGCCTATGTTTGTGGCTTGGTCTGGAACAGACATTGGACGGAGTAAAGGCTCTGGCTCGATAGGCGGTTGGTGGTGGTGTTTGTTGTTGGTGTTGATGGTTTTCGATTGGTGGGTGATATGTTCTCTGGTACAATAGTCAGGGTTGGTGCCGGTGTAAATTGTTTCACGGCTGTGCCAACAGATAACAATAAGTTCTTAAGAAATTGGTATCAATTATTTTTAATGGCTGTTGGTGGCATTTGAATTTTTTTAAATTAAGCTGGCAAAATTTATTATTGTTGAGATTTTAATATTTTTTTTAATAAAGCACATTAAAGTAAGCCGTATTTGAAATACCATAAGTGATTTCCTTATGCTAAGAATTAAATGTACTGCATTTTACCAATAAACATTATTCACATAGCTAACTTAAATAAGTCTGTTATCATGCAATTACTTCATAAAAGCCTGAAAATACAATAAACTTGTATGATTGGCTTTAGCTTATATGTTATTACACATGGCATTTTTAATATTAAATATTTCTGGTTGCCTAGTCGCAGTATGTGGGATCAGCTTAATACAAGTATTTTTATGTTCATGATTATTTTCCTCCATTTCAAAGCTTTTACACTGTNAGTATGTGGGATCAGCTTAATACAAGTATTTTTATGTTCATGATTATTTTCCTCCATTTCAAAGCTTTTACACTGTCACTCGTTCAGAACGTAGAGAACACTGTTGCTCAATTGGTGGTAAAAATTCAATGTATTCCATCTCGCTACATCACCAACCACCACCAACAACACCAACCACCACCAACAACACCAACCACCACCAACAACACCAACCACCACCAACAACACCAACCACCACCAACAACACCAACCACCACTAACAACACCAACCACCAATGGCGAGTTGAAATGATTTTAGCACAAACCACAAATCAACACGAGCTACCAATCACCAACCATCTCACATATAGTACACTGTCCTTCAACAGCAACCAACACCAACCACCAAAACGAACCGTCTATTGCACCATGGCCTAAACTGGCCCGAGTGCTTCACCTCCGTGCCTGAGAGCTCTGATGTCGTTAAAGTTTCCTGGAAGGGTTGTGTTCCAACAGCCACGCGGCGTTCCTTAGCGGTCACCCATCAAAGTACTGACCACGCTCGATGTTCATACATGATATCACAATACTGTCAAGTAACCAGCGCGCAGTATGGCCGTCGGAGATTCCCACTCAGCCGCACGCGCTGGCAGAATGGCGTCACACACCAATAACGTGCTGGGAAGCCATACGCCAAACAGCTACTGCCCGGTAACTTGCTCGCCCCCGTCAGCCCAGTCAGTAGGGAATATTTCGCCGCACGCGGTAGCTAATCAGATGCAACATCCGTTCCCAGAGACTCGCGCAGCCAATGAACGAATGGGCACTTACTCCCACATCGAAGGAAACACAACGCAATTTCGCCTCTGTATACTTACCTACTCTGTGGTCAAGTGAAGATGTAGACTGTTCACGGTAAAATGTACATTTTTAAAGGATATGTCCAAAAGTTCCTATAAACTTATTTGTAGAGACGCGGACATTTCGTGGACTCATTCGGCAACAAGCTAGACTCCACAATCCTTTGTGTACTCGAGCCTCAGTTAGTTGTTCATTGGTTTTTGGTCCAATTTAACTCTAGAGCAGTTATCACGGTATTCGGTTCTTGTTTTCCTTACAATTCGTCAGTATTCAGTAGTAGTTAAACGGTGTTCGGGAGCAGTTCATTTCAATTGTCTGTGAACTCAACTAATTTCACAGCGCCATGAGTCGAGCACCTTACCACAAGAGAAGATATGTTTCAAGACCTGTGTTCAGGAATATCGGTTCCTTTGATTGTGATATTATGAAGGANCTTACCACAAGAGAAGATATGTTTCAAGACCTGTGTTCAGGAATATCGGTTCCTTTGATTGTGATATTATGAAGGAAAATAATGTCTTCGTCGCAAGTTACCACAGCAGAAGAAAGCTACAGAATGTTAAGTTTCATGTTTAGATTCGCACTACAAGGAAGGACTGCACACAATGGATCTGGTATACTGGAGTTATGCTTTTACAGACATCCACACAACGGCACAGTGACTGGTGTTAATCACTTGAGTCAAATAGAAATAGGAACTCAAATGTACATGTAGTTCAAATTTTACTTGTCCTCAAATGATTTCGCGAAATTTCCTGTTCTCTAAGTATAATTTTTTTGTCATTATACCTGCTGAGAGGGCCTCAAAAAGTGCTCACTTTACCGAGAATAGCCTATAGTTACAAATCAATGGCAATAATTTGGAACTGACAGGGCAGAGAGGCTGGAACAGCTGGCGGAGTTATGCCATTAATATTCAAGCAGTTTTTAAACCTAAGGGTAGAGCATCCCTTGCTTGATAAGTTCGTGCGCAACAGACTTTTATCAGATGATAAAAGCTCATCCGTAGTTTCCTATATAGAATCTTAACCGCGGTGTGAACGGCATTGACGTCACTAGCTTATGCCATGATCGTCGCTAGACAATTGTATGGTTCCAAGTAGCGACAGTAAGGCCGGATATGCTCGCCCGCTGCATCGCGTCTTGAATTTACAATGTTATCACCGGCCAACCCGAGAACTGAGGAGCTGCAGTAATAAAAGTCGTGCTGGTACTTAGGACAGCCCGACCAACCATCGTGGTTTGCAGTTATTTTGTATCTACATGCGTCGATTATGACACTTGGCACTGGCTGACTGCCACGAAGATGATAACAGCATTCAGAGTCGTAAATAAAGGGAGTGGTTAAGATGGTTGGAACTTCCACCTTTCAGAATATATTACATATCTAATTTTCACGATTTTATCAATAATATGCAACAGTTCGGGGAAAGGAAGATCATTATTTACGTGTATTACCATATTGAACTTTGGTAATACGTAATATATCTACCTAGTACACAGGTGATTCTGCACTGCAGTTTGGTTTCCGTCTTCCGAGCGAAAATGTAGGGTAGGTGAGCTTAACGTCTCGTCGACAGCGAGGTCGTTGGGTGGAGCAAGTTACTCAAGGAAGAGAGATTGGGTCAACAGCGAGGTCATTAAAGACGGAGCAAGTTACTCAGGGAAGAGGGATTGGGTCGACAGCGAGGTCATTAAAGACGGAGCGAGTGGCTCAGGGAAGAGGGATTGGGGAAGGAATGGGAAGGAATCAGCCATTGCCTTTGTTAAGTACCCATCCCAGCATTCGCCTGGAGTGATTTCGGGAAACCATGGAAAACCGAAGTCAGGATGGCCGGACCAGGAATTGAACCCAGGTCCTCCCGAATACGAGTTCAGTTAGGTACCACTGCACCACCTCGCTCGGTCGAGCGAATATGTGTTCAACAGTTGGAACTAAGTAACGTGACTGGATTACGAACTTTCAAAAGTGTATTATTCATATGCGGAATACAGTGAGTATTCATTACCGCACCAGAGTTTCTATGAAATGCTCTGAAAATAGCACATAATTCCTATTATAAGTTTTAAAAAAAAGTGTTTTATATGTGTTTTACAACATTTCGCGAGTTCATTGACCTGCAGCCAAAGCTACACATTCATGTATACACTCGAATCTCAGCTGTTTATTGGCTGCTGCCCCATCAATCAAAGGCTGTTCACAGAGTATATAAGCGCACAGAGATGAAATAGCGTGGCGGTTTATTTGATGTGGGCGTAACCATTCTCTAATTGGCTGCGCGAGCCTCTGGGAACGGGCATTGCGTCTCATTGGATACTGCATGCTGGGAAAGGTTCTCTATTGGCAGCGAGTAGGTTACCAGGCATTCAAACATGTTGTTGGCATGCGTGACTAGAGTTCGAATTATACGCGGCTGTTCCATCTCTGCCACCTAAGTACTACATGGCGGTATTTAGGCTTCTAGGTATTCTCGCTGGTTTATTATTGACTAGAGGCGCCTAGGACGTGTGCGAGTAGTTGGGTATAGTCTATTCGAGGTTTCTTCACACTTTTTGAAACAAACCTTTGGAAAATCACCCCATTGGTGATGTGTTTGGTTGTTTGCTAAATAAGCCATGCATCACAAGCGTTTTGTACTTGTGTAAACATGAAAATTTCTTATTTTTTTTGTTAAATTTACATTTGACTTTCATTTTATCCATAAATTATATTATTTCGAATAATAAGTATGACAAAAACAGGGGGAAAATAGGTGTGTTGGTAATGCCTGGTAAGAAATAGTTTCCATGCAAAATATTATTACACTGAGTGCGCACGAATGCGGTGTGTTGTCCCTTTGGTTTAATCATCTAGAGTCGGTTAAGCTTTGTTTGAATGAGGCAAAGAAATGTCCTGGAAGTAGAAATCAAGCAGGGCTTCAGAATTTTGGAGGTTACCGTGAATGGACTATAGCACCAATGTCGGCGTGAACGTGTGAACATAACGAGGTCGCCAACGCCTACGTTTGAAACAGAACCGTGCTCTGTGCGTATCCTCGCCGCTTGCGAGTTCTCCCCAGCGGCGCAGACACAAACACAGATGGATGAAGCGTATTTCCAACTCGGGGAACGGGGTCAAGGAATCGGAATAAGGATCAGTTTTGAGGAGCGTTTGCCATATTGGTCGGCGAAGCCAACCTTCAAGATCGACGCGCCTGCGAGAGACGTTATGACGAGGAGGGCGGACGCCGAAGTCTTGGCGAGCGATGGGCAAAGACTGGTGAAAATTGCGTTATTATTTCCAGACCGAACATTCTTAGACGCTGTTCGCGGTAAAGTGAGCACTTTTGAAATCAACCTTCTAAACATGTCACTGCCGTACCTGCATATATTTTAACGGGCACAACGTCTGCCATGCGCCCAGTAAATTTGGAAACGACGGATGGATGGAAAGTAATTCCATGTCTGCACTTTGAATGAAAAGCGTTGGGTAAACATTTCTNTTTTTCTTTTTTTTTTTTTTTTTTTTTTTTTTTTTTTTTAAGTGTAAGAATCAGTACGTTTGTGAAATATTTACACGTATAATTATTTCACAGTTTTACGTGACCGACACATGAATAACGTGATAAGGCCCATGGAAATGATACATTTATCAATGGTGGAAGTATACGATGTAATCCGAGAAGTATATCGCAAGCAGGTCTTTCAAAAGTGCTCAGTTTACCGTGAACAGCATATAAAACACTTGAATATTTGTGTTGATCTTTTCGGTTAGAGGAGGTGGGAAGGTCCCCACTCTTGTGATTGTGGTCAGACTCAATGGCGGGACCGCCCGCCTCCTATCACGGCGATATGGGCTCGATTTCTGGCGGGGTCGTCCCTGATATTCGCGTTTGGAAAACGTGGCGGACGTTGCCGTCGGCCGACGGGTCTTCTCGGGGCGCTCCTTTCATACCCGCCCTTGCAATCCGTCGCTGCTCCATCCTCACCTCGCATAGTTCTCCCGTGCTGCAAGACTTCGCTGTCAATCACTTCAGCCACAATGTCCTATAGTGCAACGTTGCACAGGAAGATGTTTTCACACTACACATAGCAGAAAAACAGCAAACAGCGCCAAATAAACCCAAGTCCCTCACTTTTGACAGATATCTTTCTTTGTTGAGACTATATTGCACGGTACAGTACAACCTCGTTAAGTCGGATCAATTGGGACCGGAGCTGATCCAGTATAACGAAAATCCGGTTTAAGCGGCGAATGTGAGAGAAATCAGTAAAAGGCAACATATCTGGAGTACTTATAGAAAAAGTCCTTTATAATTATTGAACAAAATGCGTTTGAAACATATGCATATTATACGAATACGTTATCATACATAATTACAGCAATGCCTGTAATTATCGCACAAAATGCGTATTTAATTTCTAAAATGTTTATTTGTAAGTTGTAGCTATATTTTCCAATGTTTATTAACCGTCATATTTGTATTACGTATTATACTATTTTTTATTTGTTACCCGTAAGTCGATCCTAGTTATCCGGAGATTCGACTTAACGAGGTTCTACTGCTCCATAAACAGCTACTTCCAGTATCATGAAGCATACAACACAGTTTTACAGATCACGTTAGGCGTATATGTCAGAGCGTTATTATGATACTACTACAGTACCGAACAAGACATTTTGGTTGATTACTCATGCTCGTACGACCCGCTACTAATGTTTCTCATTGGTTAATTAGTCAACAGGCCTCCACTTCCCTCTCTTTTGCTCATTCCGTCGTATGCAGCTATCTTGTATTTTTTGTTTGTCATTTGTTTTAATTA
This sequence comes from Clitarchus hookeri, assembly GCA_002778355.1. Lineage (NCBI taxonomy): Eukaryota > Metazoa > Arthropoda > Insecta > Phasmatodea > Phasmatidae > Clitarchus > Clitarchus hookeri. The sequence goes on from NQII01001220.1 coordinate 544,568, forward strand.
TCAACACCCCTAGGTTAACTATCTATCGGTTTCGTCGCCAGAGGAGCTGTCGATTTAGCCACCATGTTGGTTGTCGACCTTCACCTTGACGCTAGGTGACCTTTAACCCAAAACATCTAGAAAAATCACAAAATCGGAAAAATTCCAACAATCGAGGAAGAAATTATATTATTGACACCAACTACCATCTTGGATTCAATTTTGCTTTGTCACCTTTTCATCAAGCTCGGCCATTCCTTCTCATATGTGCTCCATCCACCATCTTGTATTTTATCCACACTTATGCTCTATCATTCCATGTCAGCCATCTATGATTTCATTTGTTTAAGTTACCAGGCGAGCCGGCGAAACAAACATTCTCTCATGCTCTGACATGACATGTTCGCCATCTTTGAATTCGTTTTTTCTTAGAGTCCTTCCTTTGATTCTCCATCTTTCTTACTTTATTTTGTCACAGGTCATCACAGATTTTATTCGTTCTCTACCATTCCACCTCGATTTAGTAGCCTGCTGATTACTCGGTCCCCTCGAACCACCATATAAGATTGCATCACTTCTACAATCTTTGATTATAACATATGATATTGTCCTTTGACCATCAAGATCTTTCATTAAGTTCGTCATTGGTGTTTTCTATAAAAATAACTGTGGTGTATTAGAGCAGGACTGGGTATGTAGAAATTTATGTAGGACCTCTCTTCGACATATAATGCACTAAAGTAGGTCTATACAGGCTCGACTCAGCCTCCGCCCTCCCTCCATGTCTCAGGGTAAAATTTCTAACACTTCAACAGCTTACGTCCAAGACTGCAAAATCCAACCTGCTTAGAATGCATTACAGTATTACTCCACTCTTTTTATTTGCGCTTCAACATATACCTTTCCTACATTATCATTGATTATGGGCATCCAGTGATTGGCCTACACAAGATAGCTTGAGGTACTAACATCCCAATCCCAAGTTCATTGGTGGACGGCCGGCCAATAATAAACGTTACAGAGTAAATAAAGCGTGCCCTGTGCAGCCACGGCCAATAGGATAACGACAAGTGTAAATGCAGAGAGCAACACAACTGATATTGCTGTAGCGGGGAACATAGGCAGCTCAATTCAATCGTGTCTTCAGTGCCAGTAAAATTGTGCCATCCTAAATGGTTGAAGAACACCAGGAGTTCCAAACTGTTCACAATATTTTGTTTCATCTCACCCCCTTCCCCTTTTCCAATCCTGCCACAATTGAGAAATGATCCGACACTCCTGGATGTAAATAATTTTGACTGCCTATAATGAATGATGGAAGAGGATTTCGTTAGTTAAAAAATTTAATATAAAAATGTGTGAGTGAAAATATTTGCGCGGCTCTTCACATCGAAGTCTTGAGAGTCGATGAGGGTGAAGTGAAGTGAGTGTGGAGCAGCGCCGGAATGAAGGGTCGGTGGAAACGGGAGATCCCCGAGAAAACCTGATGACCAGCGACATCGCCCGGCACGATTGCCACATGCGACCCCGCCGAGAATCGAATCCGGTTATCATAGGTAGGAGGTGAGTGGTCTAACCACTACGCCACTGTGGCCCCTAATTAAAAATGAAAGTGCTGATTGGCGAACGGCGCGGCGTTCTGATATGTTGCCGGCTAGTGACGCAATTTTGCTGGCGTGTGGGACGTGGTATAAGCGGGTGTTGCACCTTTGTATTCTCAAGTACTCTGTGTTTGTATGTGGACTATTGACTTTGTAAAAGGAACCGGAACGTAAAATCGCATACTAAAGTTTTCAAGTGTAAAGATCATTTCTGTTTACACCTAATGATGTGAAATAGTGGTAACGCTAGATACGCATTCGGTAGGACACGGGTTCGAATCCCGGTCCAGCTGTCCTGATTTTAGTTTCCCATGGTTTTCCGAAATCACTCCAGGCGAATACTGGCATTGGTCCGTACTACAGACTATTGGCGATTCCTTCTCCATTCCTGCGCCTTNGCGTTCTGATATGTTGCCGGCTAGTGACGCAATTTTGCTGGCGTGTGGGACGTGGTATAAGCGGGTGTTGCACCTCTGTATTCTCAAGTACTCTGTGTTTGTATGTGAACTATTGACTTTGTTAAAGGAACCGGAACGTAAAATCGCATACTAAAGTTTTCAAGTGTAAAGATCATTTATGTTTACATCTAACGATGTGAAATAGTGGTAACGCTAGATACGCATTCGGTAGGACACGGGTTCGAATCCCGGTCCAGCTGTCCTGATTTTAGTTTCCCATGGTTTCCCGAAATCACTCCAGGCGAATAATGGCATGGGTCCGTACTACGGGCCATTGCCGATTCCTTCCCCATTCCTGCGTCTTTGAGCAACTCGGGGAGAATGCAAGTCGATTTGTAACTCAAGGCTATATAACAAGAAATCCTTACCGGATTCATTTGTTTGCCGAAGCAAGCCGAAGAAGGTTCTACGGTACTGCCAACTTTAGAATATAGAGTAAAAGACACATTCTCACTTTTTTATGTTGGTGGTATTGTAAACACCTCGCCTACTGTTTTTTTTTGTATAAACAGTAAACCTATCTTTTCTGGCCAATATTATTGATGCTTCTCTTATCTAGAGTTGTTTCTTATCACAAATACATTTGAACAAATATAATCACTAACTGTAAAGGTGAAACACTACATTACAACCTGTTGTATGTATATATTAATGATAATATACATTACACGAACAAACAGACGCGAATGGCGCATACACAAAGTAGGTTGTGCTACCACTATCAAAATAGAAATATGCAAATCAGTCATAAGGTTACACAATATCTAAAGAGAGTTACCACCCGATTGATTATTGTATATTTATGCAATTTTGTGAGTTTTTTTAATATGTAATAATTTTTTTAATGCCGAAGTTGTAAGACCGTAGAACCTCGACTTGGGGCAGACTCCATGTATCTTCGGTAATGTATCTTGTTTCCCTATTCGAGTTACGAGGGCCTGGAGCAACTTGCCCTGTGTCTGGTGATCTCTATCGACAGTGTACATGTACAGTATATGGCGGTTGTCCGGAGGCAGGCGCTTAGACTAAAGATGAGGTAGACCGATCTCCCCGGCTACGCACAACCAATCTCCGCGTCCCAACATTGAACTGTTTTTCTGCCAACACGTGTAGCGAAATCGGCATGATTTGGTTTCTAGGTTAGAAAACTGATTTGTAAACAAATGCTTCGAGGTGTATGTATACATCCTCCAACCAATTTAAGGGTTATGATTAAATTTAAATCGGTAAAAGTATTTTATTTATATAATAGTGCTTGTCTTTTGAAAATTAATATATAAACAAACACTTTCATCACTGTTGACCATGTGACNTTTATTTATATAATAGTGCTTGTCTTTTGAAAATTAATATATAAACAAACACTTTCATCACTGTTGACCATGTGACTTTGACAGTTGTATTCTTCCGGGGTAGGTCAATGTTGTGTACATGCGCAGAAGACGGAACAAGCTGTATATCTTGCCTTTAGTCTTTGGGCTGGCGGGAGTGTGTGTGTGTGTTGACGGTGGTTGCTCGTAGTGCCGGCAGGGAGCAGCAGCGGCGGCGGCGTTGCGCCGCAGTTCGC
>NQII01001221.1:4618-14744 GCA_002778355.1 Clitarchus hookeri
GGGGAGGGGGGTGTTCTCGGCACCATTATCCAGCTCGTCAGCTATTTCTTCAGCGGTGCATGTTTTTCTGAATTTAGGCGTACTGTGCATGATTATTTTCTATATCATGAAACCTCCGCGCTCAACAAATCTCACGAACCTGCTAGAGGCGAAGGGAGGTGGGTGGATGAAGGGGGGTGGGGGGTGTCATGGCTATGCATCTGTGACACGTGCCCGACTTGTCAGCGCGTGTTGGCCTCTGCATGACCTTCTTCTGCGGGTACGATGGCTGCCACATGTCTCTCTAAGCCCCTATACTGGTTACACTGGCGGGGGAGGGGTTGTGGGCCAGCATCGCTCTAATATTCTTAAACCGTCACACATTACAGTTATAAAAAAAAATAATAATTTTTTTATGGCAGCTATATGAAAACCTCTGCGCTTTGTTCGAGGGCTTGGGCCTCGATTTTCTTTCACTTTTCGCTTACTGAGAGCTGATTACGTCGTGGAAACAATAATTGGTGTGTAAGTTGTCATCGCACGAAATGTAGTGGTTCACCTGTCCATCAGAATACCTAACTCCGTTACGCCCGGCTAGCGATAGTGATTGGACTCCCGTTACGCGGAAAAAGCCAATGAGAATCGCGCCCCTTGGCAAACGTCTCACTTAGTTTGGAGTGAAAGGCGACATGAGTGCTGTGATAATGAAATACTGTATATCGAGAAACTGCTTATTTATACTACGAGACCAAGCTGTTTTCTGCACACAGTTTGACTGCTTTATTGTGTCAGTATGGTACTTCTAACCTGTTTTATGGTGCGAATGATTAGTTAATTATATATAAAATTGAAATTTCTTTAAGTTACAAACCTGACTGGCCCAAAGCACATTGATATAAAATATGAGCATGTACGTGCACATTCTTGCAATTTGGCTATTATTTGTAACGGGAGGGCGAAGATCAAGTAGCTGAGAGTCAACTTCTCATTACGCATGTAGTGATGTCCCATAAAGCCACCAATACCTTCTCAGTTGCGAACAAGTTGAGTGATACAAGCGAGCGTAATATGGAGCAAGTACGTAAGTGACTAGGATGTACTTCGACGTCTTACATATTCTCAGTCAATCAATATTGTATTTCCGAGTGAACCATCTGATACAGTTCCGTACGTGCAGCCAAATGTCACCACTGTTTAGAGCCAGCAAACACTCAGGCAAGAGCGGACTACGTATCTTAGAGGAAGTTTAACACAGTAAAACGCGAAATAAAAATAAAATAACTGCACTAGATAGCAAATAGTTTATCTCTTTTAGTTTACTCCCTTTATAGTTCCACTGTCGATCATATAAGTAGTTATTACGTAGCTAATACACTTAGGGGGAGGAAAGGGGCGGGAGATATTATTTTTTAAGGGATCAAATCCATCAGCTATCGACTTTGCGAGTTGATTATGCCTATTTTATGCAGAGATCTTGTTCAAATTTGTTGGCGAATGCTCTTGCAGCAGCCGAAATGCACACGTCGCCAGTCTGCAACTAAAGTAGCTGGGTTCACAGACCGAATGCGAAGGACGCAACAGATCTAAAATAACTTCTCCCGCCAATGAATGAGCGAGAAAGAACCACGGCCGCGCGTGACAGAATTCACGAACAGCAAACACCTCTAACCTGACCGCGTCACAAGCGAGAACATACCGAAAGAAGGTAAAACAAACTTGGAGGGAAAACGCTGGCACGATTGGTCAGTCGTGCATTCAAGTGCAAATTATCAAAGCACAAAAAGTACCCTACGTACTTTAAAAATTAATTTAACAGAAGTATTTTAATAAATGCTGCGTGAGACGGAGGCAAAACTAATCTAGTTCTGAGGTGGGCTCTATAAATGTCCGGCATAACGAAAGTGGGACACATGAGATCTCAGCATTTGGGGAGCGAGGAATTGCCTTGCTGGTGTAAATTCCTACTTTGCATACTTATTTCAAAAAGAGAAGGGAATTACGACTACACACAAAAAGAAGAAAAAAAATTGTATTACCTATCTGCATCTCTCCAGCTGGATGGCCTCATCTAAGCCACTGCAGCGCTTCAGCACAAACAATATCTGTATACACATTTGTCATTCATCGCTGTCATCTTGTGTCTGCGCGATCACGTAGTCGAAAGCTAGCACATTCTCTCCTTATCACATGGTTGTCACGAGGTCAGCCCTTCCATCTGTGTTTGCCTCTTGTTCCGTCTATATCACTCATGCATCTTCATACATATATATATATATATATATACACACACACAAACACACACACACAATCCTCTCCACACCTCTGGCCCACAACAGGTTGGAAACTTCCAGACCTATCAGGCAATCTCTAGGGGAGAGAAGAGAAAGGGCAATGGAATACATCTTGTGAGCCGAAACAGAACAGCGGTGCAATGGGTCAACACTTCAGACACACATATGCACATAACTGTCAGCACACAGTTTCCTGCTATACCTATTTCCATCCGGATAAAACAAACCGGTCATTTGGCAACGTCCGCCGTCCGCCACGTTCCCCACATGCGAAATCCGGGAATAAAATCCTTTCGATATCGAATCCGGATTGACTTGCTGGAAGGCTAACTTGCTGACCACACGGCCTCAGAATCTTATTGGAGGTATAATAATATTTAAAAACTAAACCCGAATATTTTACAGAAATAACGCTATTTTAACCCAAACTGGTTAAATTGAATGTATTGTGCGGCTCTCGTCTTCCAACTCAGCGAGGTGGCGCAGTGGTAAACATTTAGACACGCATTCGATAGGACCAGGAATCGAATACCAGTCCAGCCATCCTGATTTCTGTTTCCCGAAATCATTGAGATGAGATGGTTCCTTAATACAGGCAATGGAAGATTTCTTCCCCGCTCCTGCTTCTCTGGGAACCTTGTTCCGCCTCCATAGTCTATTCACGGTTTCTTCACACTTTTTGAATAAAAACTTTGAAAAATCATTCCATGTGCGACGTGTTTGGTTGTTTCCTAAACATGTCACATATTAAAAGCGTTTTATGCACGTGTTAAAATAAAATAACCTTATTTTTAGTTAAATTGAAATATTTCTTATATTCTATCTTTAAATTATATTTAACTAGCGAACTGGCCCGGCTTCTCCCGGTAACAATTTAGTTTTTACAACGATACTTTGAAAGACAAAAATGGTTGCTGTTGGTCATCCTTAAAAGATAAACATATGCTATCACGGACTTTTCTGTAGACATTTTTGAGAGCTACAATTTTGCAGTACATTAATTCGAATTATCGCTTATGGTTTAGTGAGCGCAAGCCATGTAAGAGCCCTAAAAGCTGTTTTTACAACTTGATTTTAAACGGTTCGACATTTCTCTACTATTATTACATTAAATATAAATGTTTTATACACAAAAACGTTCCTCAAGAAATTCTCTAACTGATGTTGAAAACCGCATCGAAATCCATCAAGTAGTTTAGAAGTACTAAGCGAATACACAGATAGACGCGGATAAGCGACTTTGTTTTATACTATTTAGAGATTTTGAATTAATATGAATAAAAACAGGAAGAACACAGATGTGTTGGTAACGCCTAGTACAAAATAGTTCTTATGCACAATANAATTAATATGAATAAAAACAGGAAGAACACAGATGTGTTGGTAACGCCTAGTACAAAATAGTTCTTATGCACAATAATATTACATTGTGCGCGCACGAATCCGGTGCGTTGTCCCATTGGTGTAATTTTCTATACTTAGTTACACTTTGTTTTCTTGAAGCGGAGGAATATCCTGGAAGAAGTAATATAACAGGGCTTCAGAAAATTTGGAAGTAACCGTGAACAGCTTATAATGGTCTCACTGTCAACGTGACGTTTAGCCATACCTATCTACCTTCCCTTATACCAAAAAGCCAAAAATGATTTTACGTACAGTAATAAAAGCGGACAATTATAAAACAACAATAATAACAAATTTGGCGGTCGAACATTCGACAGGCCCGCGGAATATTAATATATGGGGTCGACACTACCTCACACCAATATGACCCTCGCAACTGAGGTTAACTGATTAATACTTCAATTTTTCTCGCCACGTACTAGGGAGTACGATACACGGAACTGACTTAATATTTAAATAATATTGGGCTCTAATATGCCTACGTGCTGCACGGTGGGAACTGTGAACCTGTTCCAAGTCACTCAAATTTTGATGAAAAAAGCAGTGCAAAATGCTTTACAGCAATCTCTGAAACTTCACGGATTATTATAAAAGTTCAATTTCACTGACGAAACGGTGATTTCAACTTACGAATAGCGGAATCCGCTTCTCCGGAGCACTGGCGCACAGCGCGCTCCACTTAGTAAGTAGCGTTGACTTGGAATGAACTTACGAAAAGTATAAATTCACCGACTGAATCTTTATTTCCTTTTATCCACCGAGGCTAATCGTTTTGATTCGACTAAGCTTATTGGCACCACGGATTTCATGTCGGATAGCTAATCGAGGAAAAANTAAAAGCTAACCTTAATTAAATGCACGTAGGCCTATAAATACGGCACACGCTCCAAGCATTACGCAGGATTAAAAACCGTGACCACACGGTGCTTAGCGACCTCAGCTGCGGAAGATCGCTTCCATGGTTAATAATCACAATCTTTATTTATACGCGGCGAGGCTTGTGAGAATTTTAACATAATCGACAAAACTCATATCAAATGGAGAGTTTTGGGTGGCTATTAACAAAAGGGGTCTTGTCGACGAAGGTGAAGCGAGATAGATACGGAGCAGCGCCGGAATGCAAGGGCAGGGGGAACAGGAGACTCCTGGGAAAACCCACGAATCAGCGGCATCGTCATGCACGATTCCAACGTGCAAAAATCCGGGAGCGACCCCGCCGGGAATCGAACCCGATTGGCCTTTGTGGGAGGCACTGCGCCGTAAGAGCGCAGTAAGAGCGTTTTCTTTAAAACAGAACGAACAAAACTCATATTGGTAATATTCTACCGTATAACTATTTCTTACTAGCACCAACATACCCCTTTTTATTTCTATTTTGAATAATTCATACTGACTACAAAATAAATGCTACAATAATGTTAATTAAATTTTTCATTTAATAAAAAAGAAGGTATATTTATGTTGACGGAAATATTGAATGCTAGTGATATACGATTTGCGAAGGAGACAACCAAACACGTCGTGCTAAAGCGATTTTTCAAAGATTTTATTAAGAAAGTGTGAAGATGCAACGAATAGGCAACACTCGTGGGAAAACCATCTCCACTGCAGGCCCCGCCACCGAACTCACACCCTCCCTAGTATAGGCCGTTCACGGTTAAATGAACACTTTCGAAGTCAACTTCCCTTACCTGCACATACGTAGTACAGTCAATAATTTCGTAACCGCCGTTGTGCGTGGCCCTNTTTCGAAGTCAACTTCCCTTACCTGCACATACGTAGTACAGTCAATAATTTCGTAACCGCCGTTGTGCGTGGCCCTACACTCGAGGCACCAGTCAGTCCACGAACTTACTGACTCTGGTAGTATTTTAAAGGACACAAGAAGGGCATGCGCCCAGTAATTTTGGTAACTGCAGAAGGGAAGTAGTTCCATGTTTTAACGCTGAATAAAAAGTGGCACGTACCGTAAACATTTTGTCAATACTGAAAATATATATATATATTGTTTTATTTGCTTTCTATGATTTCAATGCGTGTAAGTGGAACAGCTAACGAAATATTGTGAAATATTAACTTCTTCTAATAATCTCGCAGTTTAACTTGACGGACGTATGAATAAAGCGATCATGCCCTTGGAAATGTTAAATTTACTTAAGTGGAAGATTAAACAATGTTCACACGCGTTGATATAAAGCTGGGCTTTCAAAAATGCTAAGTTTACCGCGAACAGCATAAGCGAATAAGTTATGCAAACCGCACGAGCAAACATTCCCTGTCAAAACAATGAACGCGAAGCCAGCACGAGGGTGTTACCCGCCGAACAAATCAACATGCGAGGTGTTACCTGAGGCGTGCCATCGCTGGGACTGGGATTCAACATACAACGCGAGTCGGGCAGAACTGAAGGTCGGTTTCGTACTCCTCTACGTGACAAGGTTCCTACCGTAGCAACCGGACCGCGCGTCGCGACACGAGGTATAACCAGCAAGCTTGTACGTGGATGTCGTGGCGAGGTCTGGACGCAAACAGCACATTTCCCTACTCTTACACGCCTCGTCCCATCCCTCTTTCCCGTCCTCAGACTACTCGCCTCCCGCAAAGGCGAACAGCGTTCGATTCCCGGCGGGGTCGCTCCCGGATTTTTGTTTGCGGGAATCGTGCCGGACGATGCCGCTGGCCAACGGGTTTTCTCGGGGATCTCCCGTTTCTCCCCGCCCTTTCATTCCGGCGCTGCTCCATACTCACCTCTCTTCAAACTCATCGGTTCTCAAGACCTCGCTGTTAATAGCCACCCAAATCTCTCNCACACGCTCCAAGCATTACGCAGGATTCAACACCGTGACCACGCGGTGCTTAGCGACCTCGGCTGCGGAAGATCGCTTACATGGTTAATCATTACAATCTTTATTTATACGCGGCGAGGCTTCTGAGAATTTTAAAATACTTGACAAAATTAATATCAAATGGAGAGTTTTGGGTGGCTATAAACAAAGGGGTCTTGCCGACGAAGGTGAAGCGAGATGGATACGGAGCAGCGCCAGAATGCAAGGGTGGGGGAAACGGGAGACCCCTGGGAAAACCCAAGAACCAGCGGCATCGTCATGCAAGATTCCAACGTGCAAAAATCCGGGAGCGATCCCGCCGGGAATCGAACCCGATTGGCCTTTGTGGGAGGCACTGCGCCGCTGCGCCAGCCGCGGCCCCAATTCGCATCCAGGATCTGAAGCAACATTTAGCTGTCAAGGGCATGAACATATATTGTTTATTTGTGGTTACGTTTGACTTTTCGGAAGCCCTGCTAAAGTTATATTTTCACACTATCTACTAAGCATTCTTCGCCTTATGTAAAGAAAACCTTGACAAGTCTGGGAAAAAATTACAATGCTAAATCAACACACCGAATTTGTGATCTAGATAATCAATCGAAAAAAAATATAACCAAATATTTTCCCAACACTGCATTTCTGAATATCTTGATATGACAGTAAGAGTGTTTTCTTTAAAAAAACCACTAACAAAACTCATATTGGTAATATTCTACCGTAGAACTATTTCTTACTAGCCACTACCAACATACCCCTTTTTATTTCTATTTTGAATAATGCATACTGACTACAAAATAAATGCTACAATAATGTTAAATAAATTTTTCATTTAATAAAAAAGAAGGTATATTTATGTTGATGGAAATATTGAATGCTAGTGATATACGATTTGCAAAGGAGACAACCAAACACGTCGTGCTAGAGTGATTTTTCAAAGATTTTATTAAGAAAGTGTGAAGATGCAATGAATAGGCAACACTCGTGGGAAAACCATCTCCACTGCAGGCCCCGCCAGCGAACTCACACCCTCCCTAGTATAGGCCGTTCACGGTTAAATGAACAATTTCGAAGTCAACTTCCCTTACCTGCACATACGTAGTACAGTCAATAATTTCGTAACCGCCGTTGTGCGTGGCCCTACACTCGAGGCACCAGTCAGTCCACGAACTTACTGACTCTGGTAGTATTTTAAAGGACACAAGAAGGGCATGCGCCCAGTAATTTTGGTAACTGCAGAAGGGAAGTAGTTCCATGTTTTAACGCTGAATAAAAAGTGGCACGTACCGTAAACATTTTGTCAATACTGAAAATATATATATATATTGTTTTATTTGCTTTCTATGATTTCAATGCGTGTAAGTGGAACAGCTAACGAAATATTGTGAAATATTAACTTCTTCTAATAATCTCGCAGTTTAACTTGACGGACGTATGAATAAAGCGATCATGCCCTTGGAAATGTTAAATTTACTTAAGTGGAAGATTAAACAATGTTCACACGCGTTGATATAAAGCTGGGCTTTCAAAAATGCTAAGTTTACCGCGAACAGCATAAGCGAATAAGTTATGCAAACCGCACGAGCAAACATTCCCTGTCAAAACAATGAACGCGAAGCCAGCACGAGGGTGTTACCCGCCGAACAAATCAACATGCGAGGTGTTACCTGAGGCGTGCCATCGCTGGGACTGGGATTCAACATACAACGCGAGTCGGGCAGAACTGAGGGCCGGTTTCGTACTCCTCTACGTGACAAGGTTCCTACCGTAGCAACCGGACCGCGCGTCGCGACACGAGGTATAACCAGCAAGCTTGTACGTGGATGTCGTGGCGAGGTCTGGACGCAAACAGCACATTTCCCTACTCTTGCACGCCTCGTCCCATCCCTCTTTCCCGTCCTCAGACTACTCGCCTCCCGCAAAGGCGAACAGCGTTCGATTCCCGGCGGGGTCGCTCCCGGATTTTTGTTTGCGGGAATCGTGCCGGACGATGCCGCTGGCCAACGGGTTTTCTCGGGGATCTCCCGTTTCTCCCCGCCCTTTCATTCCGGCGCTGCTCCATACTCACCTCTCTTCAAACTCATCGGTTCTCAAGACCTCGCTGTTAATAGCCACCCAAATCTCTCCACTCCACACTTTCCCTTCTACAAGCTCTTTCATTACGACATTCTTAAAACTCAGACTTTCGTGCCCAAAAAAAATTTCGTAGAGTTTCACACAGATCATTTTACGTGGCATCTTGTTCTGTAATTAAACATTTTAACTTACATTTCCATTGCACGCGCCTTTAATGCATTCATTTATCACACAATATTTCACTTCTATGAAATGTTTCATTCGCTCTCGGCCCCCGATGTTTGTGCTTCAATATCAAAACTATCGGTCATCAGGTAATGAAATGTGATATGGGCATACCTTGGTGCATGAGAAACATGGCGACGTCATCAGAATTGGCCCGGTGACGTTATTGGAGGTGGCTTCACAGCCTCTTTAGTCCTTGCATGGGCATGAGCGTGCCTCTGGACGATTCGGCCGTTTAATGTCACTTGAACGGACGTGAGCGTTCATTGTTAGTTCTTGTCGCTGCTGTTGTGACGTACGTGAAAGAGGTTCGTGTTTGTTCGGGTGTAGTGTGAGCAGGTACTCAGTGGAGCAGTATGTGTATCGTCCGCACGTATTGGAAAACGGAGCCAATAAAGTCAAGACAGGGACATTTTATTACATAGTTTTGGGTGCTGGAAACCGCCTGCATTGTCTTTTATTATACAGGATAAGTAAAAAAGAATAATACAACTTCAGACTGAAACCAAAATATAACCGATTATGACAGAAGACCTTGTAGGGTGTGTAAATGAAAAAAAAAAAACCATAAAAGTTTTATTTCTCCTTGGCGTGCCTAAGATGTTTTGCCACTACTGCTCCAGGATCGCTAGTGTAGAAAAATGGCGAGTGACCAGCAGAAAGCATATTGNGTGTAGAAAAATGGCGAGTGACCAGCAGAAAGCATATTGTGTCTCATAGTTAGTGAAGACTTATTTGATTATAGTTGTGCATAGAAAATTCAGCATAAGTATTGGTAGTGATCAACGATCTAAGAAGAGTACAGACAGTTTGAAGAGACTGGGTCTGTGTGTAAAAGAATAGCACTGGGTAATACGAATAAAATCTCGAATAAAATAATAATTTCCTGACTTTTTCTATATATACACAACCTGTAAGTTATTCTGTCATGTTTTCAGGATCTACTGGGGATTCGGGGGGGAGCAGCCCAATCGCGCTCTCCCCCCACCAGAGTGAAGTCCAACCATCACTCTGGTTAAACCAAAGCCAGCCCCAATTAAGAAAAGAAGATCCCAGCCACCTCTCTACTAGTTTCTCCTCTCCCAATAATAAAGAGCATGGTACCCACCTATCTTTCTCCTGTAGCATTTTCTTATAATGCATGTAACAATTTTTAATTCTTTTCTGTCGAAAGGGTTTTTACGGTGTCTGTGCCGGTTTTTCCCTTTCTCTTCTAGATGTAGTTAGTTAGCTATAAGTACATTAGGGAGGTTTTTCATGGCCTAATTGCGGCCATGGGAAACCCAATCCCTCTTTGCCGCGATGCACGTCTCCTTGCATGTTTTT